>JADFUC010000004.1:600000-1106451 GCA_019722365.1 Lithospermum erythrorhizon
AATGATTGGAATGTGCTTTGTGCAAGAAATATGGACTCAGTTATGTATCACCACATTTATATTTTCTATATTTTTCAATGGTTAAATTAATGTCCAGTACAGCTAAAGCATGAAAAAGCTTTTATTATTATCTTCTTCCAACATAAAGATGTGTCAATTATGAATTTACAATTCCTTTCATGGAAATATACATCATCAGTGTTTCTATGCTAATAATGTCCTTAAAATGTCATCTTTTACATCATCGGCATAACAGAAGAGATGCCCTCCTTTTGGTATCTCGTGATAGTGAATCCATGGAAGCCTCTCTGCTATGTAACGTTGCAGCGCGACAGGCACTAGCCCGTCACTGCTGCCATGCCATAAGTGCACCGCACCTTCCTGTCCAGCAAAGGGGTCTTTGAGATCCATAGGATCAAACTCCCACTTCCCGAATCCGATCATCATATCCCTCATGTATGACTCATACATTCCCTGCTTGGTTGAATATTCCTACATAAAACAATTAAAAAATGGGATATAGATGCTTCAAATATCAGATAAAATACATATCTTCTATGGTATCTGTATTGAATAAGGATATCTAGCTTGAAAGCAGAGTAGATACAATCAAAGACCAAATTGATCTTTCAACTTTTTTACCACTTTTCCCATTTTGATCATGTATGATTGTATGAACCTTGAATAAACATCTTTACCCTAAATCTTTAATTATCTTACCATTTTTTAACATCTAAAATGGCAAGTCATAAGAGAGATAGATGACAGAACAGTCGACAACAAAAAATAATTGATCGAATTTGTTTTAAACAAGTTTATGTACCTTTGGATTCCCATTAGCATGTGATTTAATTATGAACTCTATGTCTTGGGGAGTCATTCTGGCCTTTCCACGTATAACGCTGGAGCCAGAGAACCAATTCTGAGTATTCCACCAATACAGAAGCCATGGTGCATAATGTGCTACTCTTAGAGCAAATTGGTCCTGTCGCAACTGCTCAGAGAGTTCTTTGGCTTTCAACTTCTTCGGGAAACCAGGCCACCAGTAGTTGATAACTGGAGCAACTAATGTAGCGCCTGCTAGTCTGTATACATCCAAATATCAGACGAAAAAAGAAGATCAGTGTACTGAGGGTTCAGGATCATATATCTAAGCTAACCGCTTTAAAACCATGTCAAAACATGAAAGATATTCTGGGATAAGAAGGCATACTTATAAAAACTTATTGAGCACACACAAAGTTCTTCATTAAAGGATTTGTGAATTAATATGATCTTAAGATATACTGAGAACGGCAATGTAGGGAATATGAAGTAAAGATGATCACAATACCTATGAGGTATATATTTGAGGCATCCCCAAACAGACTGGCCACCCATGGAATACCCGACAACATAAAATTTAGGACCGAGGCCTAGCTGATCTGCAAGATCTTCAATGTCCAAGGCAGTACTTTTTATAGTCCGGTTTGGATTTGGAGTACTTTCTCCATATCCTGGCCTGTCAAAAGATACAATGTATGCTCCTAGTTCTTGCGCTAATCCCTGCAAAAAACCCGAAACAACATCCATTAACAACTCCATTTATAAAAACAAAGAGAATTGTCCCGAGTCTAATAAGAGAGGAGAAAATACCGAGGTTGCAATCCAAGCATCATGTTTGTTAGTGCTAGTGCCATGAACGAAAACCATCTTATACTTGGCAGTCTCCTTCGCAACCCCCTGTTCTTGGTAGGATAAATATCTACCATCCCTGAGTTTAATTCTTGGGCCGGTGATGGGCGGCCCACCTGGCTCTCCACAAATCTTGGGAGGTGGAGGTCGGAACGACCTACATACCAACCAGGCAACGCAACAGAGCAATGATACTCCTATTACCTCCTCAAACATAGCTGTCTGAACACTGGCGATAACCAATAAAAGCTATGAGCACCGTCGAGTAATCTATGTATTGTACTATGTTTTAGATTTCAATGCAGCAAGTTCACAAAATTCAGGGCATTTTAAGGTTCCATATATACTGATATGTATACTTGTTGTTTCTTTAGGCATTAGAAAACTCAACAGGAAGTAATGACAGGGAGATAGATCAATATACTACACTTAATTTGTTTATTCTTTACTTAGAAGCTATACAAACTCAAAAGGTCAAACTCAATAATTAAATGGAAAGCAATAAAGGGAAGAATCATGCTTTCTTGACATACTGCATAAAACATGAAACTTCCATTCTTTCTTTCTTAAGCTTTGCCAACTCCAAATTACAACAATTTGCTAACCAAAAGGAAGTAGAAACTAATGGTCCAAACATTGCAATTTTTTTGCTGTTCTAACTATTTTTCTGCCCTTATTTATGTGAAAAAACATTATTTGCTATTTCTACTGTGGAAATAACCATACCATGTGAAAATATCATCTTTTGTATTCATCATAATTCATAAAACCCCCCATTCTGTATTATTCGTTCTGAGCTAGTAGTATACTATATTACTATATATAATGACCATTGACTATATGAGTAACATATACTTATTGCTTTCCACTGTTTGGTATAATTTCCACTTCAATTGCATCATTCTACATTATATAGTACAATCATACCATTCATACGTAGTACATTAATTATAATAAAACACCGTCACTGAGCCATTTAACAGAGTACTCAAATACTCTTTGATAGACGATGTTTTAACAATAAAAGAGGAAAATAAAATACTATTTTCGTAGCTAAAATATTATTCGGTTTGATTTTCAATGATCAAAATTTATAAAATTTTGAAATTTTAGTTGACACGTAACATTGACTTGAACAAAAAAGATCATGTTAATAATACACAAAGTTGAAAATAATACGGAATATATTCTAATATGTAGTGTTTTTTTAAGGAGTATCATATATTGTACATCATTTACAAAAATAATTCATATTAAAATTTAAAAAGTTAATTATAGAAAATAATGAAATATTGAGCACATTATTTACAACGATAACAGTACACTAATATCTCTCAATGCTTCTAAATGGCTCACACCTAACATGTAAGAAGAGTTGTATTATATGCAACCTATTTCCAAATTGATCCAAGATAAAATACAAACATTATATAATAGTAATTCATACTAGATAATAAAGGTAGTTAGAGTAATGATTCTTTTTGGTTTGTTTCATTTTATCCTATAGACATAAATTTCAAAATCTAGTGACACCATATTGCATGAAAACGAGCACATTATTAGATTAACTACAAATACTAAAAAGAAAGAAACTACTCCGTATATTATTAATGACAATGACGAGATATTCGAGTCCATGCAAAGACAACGATCGATTCTTTTTAAAGAAACATTTCATATTACCATGAATGCAATAATCCACATGAGAGTTGAATTGTGTTTGTGCAATGTTGTCCATTACTTGGGGCAACATAGCACCTCCGATCCGGGCGGTGGCGTAGTAGGGAAAACTGGAATTGGAAGTTGTTCAAGTGGTGGTGGTGGGGTGGGAGAATGAAGAAAGTGGTAGGTGAAGAAAGTAGGTTGGTCATGACTCGTGTGGGAAGTTGGTATATTGGTATCGATTAATAATATTCATTGAGAATATCATGATAATCATATGTTGTTGGATATTCAAATGGTCAAATGGAGCTTTGGAGATTGTGCTCTATGTTTCGTGTCATTAACCAATTCAATGTTGTTCTGCTTTCCTCCTCCACTCTGAGTCCACCTTTCCCGCCTCCCGGCTAAGCACCACAGAATGGCAAGAGAAAAGAGCTGTGAAATGATTATTTTATTATTAAATAAATCTTACTCAAACACTACACTTATAAATAGAGATGTTAAAATAATAATATTTATAGTACACCCTTATTCAATACTTGATTCATTTTTAATTAATAGTTTCGATTTTATTATCAACAACTACTTACCAATAATAAACTACACGATGATTGATAAGTCAATACAAAAAGTATGAAACCGTCGTATCGCTGCAGAATTTCATAGAGATCTGCATGCGGAATTGAAAAAGTAAATTGCGGGGCGTGCGCCAGCTTGGCGGTGGCGAGCTGTTTAAGCCACCCCAAATCGAGATTTTAAGCCGTGATTCGAGCCGTAGCGCCATGAAGGAGTTACGTTGTGACGTTGTGATACCATTTATTAAAGGCGAGATTATGGAGCTATAGTCGTAGAAAAAAATTTAAATATTAATCCTCTGCAAGTGTCATCTTATATACCATATACACCTCATATTCGGAAGAATATGTATACTCATTCAACCTAATTGACATTAAAAATATAATTTAGAGAACTGAATGTCATTGCCTTCCAACAATATAACAATCTACATGATTTGTGCCAAAAGTCCTTAGCAACGACTTAGCGTCCAAAAATTGAGAATGATTTTAAACTGTAATCTAGTCGGCTCGATTAATTCAAGCCCCGAGGATTCGAAACACAATTCATTCGATCGATCGGCTCGATTATCCAATCTATTTCTTAATCCAATCGGAAAATTAAATTTAAGAGTTCGAGTATTCATTTTTTTGATAATTTATTTACGAGTTCAAGTAAAGTTACTACTCATGATTTTTTTTTGGCGTTTTTAATATCGAGTGCTTTGGTAGTAATTATTTTTTAAATTATGTTAAGCACTAATAAAGTAATATTATAAAACTACATTTTAAAGACAAATCAATAATATAAATTTTATATATATTAGAATGATTAATGTTTAAAACTATATTTCAATATACAGCGCAGGGAGTACAATTCTCTAAAACCCTTAGACCTTGCTTGAGCTCGAAATTCAAAATCAAATTGTTGCATTAAAAACTCAATTTCAGTTTTTCGTGTTTTAATTTTTCAATTTTATGTAATGAAAAACTTTGGAAAATTAATTTCACGAGCCATCAAATTAAAATCCCATCTCAATAATACTCCTATTTATATCTCCTGCCGATTTATCTCCGCCGCCACCACCACCATTTCCGCCGACTCCGCCGCCACCACCACCACCAACAACTCCATATGGACCCCTTTTCAATGTAGTTTTATTTATTAATTTTTTTAATTTTCCGTTTTTATGTATGTTGTAATTTGTAGGAAGTATAATATTTGGTGAAAAATATATATGCCGACATTTTTAATGTAGTGTAATAATAACGTGATCATTTTGATTCAAGTCAAAGTTACGTGTGCCGGTTCTTGTTACAAAGTTTGTTAATTGTCACCATTAAAAATCGAAGTGGATGATATTCATTTGATGAAGGGATTACTTAAAAAAAAAAAATTTGAGTTTTTAGAACAAATTGCAGTCAGTATTATGGAAGATTTGTGTGTATTGTTTCTGATGTTAATATTTGAACAGCTCAGAAGAGGACTATGTTTATTCAAACGCAGGCGACGCCTAATCCTGCCTCGCTCATGTTCTACCCGGGAAGGAGGTTATGGAGACTGGCAGTGTCGATTTCCCTAATGCTCGTTCCGCCATGAATTCATCCTTGGCGAAGTCCATTTTTGGAATTGATGGTAGTTGCTTGCTTCTTGTTGTACTGCTAGATTTTTCCTACTCCCCGGGGTGTAATTTTGCGTGTTTAGCTTGCTTAGATTTGATATTTCATTGCGCGTGGACTTTTATGACAATCGTGTTCCTTTGCTGCATATAGTTAGAAAATCGAAATGTACATTTTGATATAACCTGGTTGCTAACTTCCTTAGAGGATCTGTTCCATGAACCGATATGTACTTTACAAGTTGCTTGAACTAGCTTATGTTGGGTGTTATCGCTAAAACCTTGAAAAAACTAACTAATCAATTTTCGTTCTTAGAGAATAGCTAATTAAAAACCTCGCTTAACCTTTTACAGTGTTGAATGCTTGTCATTCTAGGAATGAGATGATACAATTACACGAATTGTTTGAATGATCTGAATTTAGGTTGCTTATACGTATACTTACTTTTACAAGATACCTAAATTTCTTTTCTTTTCTATGACCTTTCCAGATAAATCCTCTTTACAAATTTCATGTTTCTTTACTAGAATCACAGAGTCTAGATACATGAAAGTCACTTGATGTTTAGCTTAATATCTGTTTTTTTTTTCTGTAGGTATTACTCGTGTTTTCTTTGGGTCGGACTTTATATCAGTGACCAAGTCAGATGACTTTTCTTGGGATCTTTTAAAACCTCAAATTTTTGCAGCGATTATGGATTTTTATACCTCTGGGAATCCACTGTTCCTTGATCCAAATACTGCAGCCTCCATGGATACAGCTATTCATGAAGATGACTCAGAGACTGTTGCAATGATCAAAGAACTACTGGAGACACGAATTCGTCCTACAGTACAAGATGATGGTGGGGATATCGAGTATAGGGGGTTTGATACGGAGACTGGAATTGTCAAACTGAAAATGCAAGGGGCGTGCAGCGGCTGCCCCAGCTCATCCGTCACTCTAAAGTCAGGTATTGAGAACATGTTGATGCACTATGTGCCTGAAGTCCAAGGTGTGGAACAGGAATTTGACGACGACGAGGAAGATTCAACACTAACAGGAGCTCCTCATGAATGATTTTCATTGTATTTTTTCTCTTTGTTAAGTACTTAGCAATATCATGTCAACAATTGGATACAAAAATTATACTGAATCTGGGGAGAATAATTAGACGTAGGTGTCCTAGAAGCTGTGGAGTATTTTTTTTTATTACACCAACATTTGCAATAAGATCAGAAAATTTAATTGATTTGAAAACGTACAGAATTGAAATTTCATATCCAATCATCTCAAGTTGCATAGAAATGAATAAAGTTCAATATATTTAGAACATGTGAGATTTCACATCAATGGATATAATTGAAATTTCAATAGTTGATATTTTTTTCCATTCTTTTTGCTTTTCTTTAATTTTTATGCGAATGGTAAAAAACAAATAAAATGAACGGATGAAGTATTAGAACTTGAGAGTACTCGTATTCTTATTTTTCGTGAACTATAGTTAAGGATGTTTTAAAAAAGTAATAACACATCATTGATGTTTTTCAAAATTCAAAGTAATTTAATTTACTTCCTTGGTTTTTCACTTCATCACTTCTCCCTTGTTTGTCAACCTTCTTTATCTTTGCCTTGCACTCAAACAATTACTAATAAGGATAAAGTCAATTTAATCAGTCTCTTAATCTGCGTGGAAATATGGTATCAATCATTGAATTAATTTCAAGGGACACTTGTCTAATTTTTTTTAGACGGCATGAAGTAAACATAGGTTTAATCGAATCTAAATCCTTTAAAACACTTGATACGGTATCAGACTGAGCCCAAGAGCCGGCGAATAAGCCTTTTTGGGGGATCCAATATACACACACCAAAATAGTGTTTTTTAAGAACTGAAATGACTATTTTATCCCTGAGCATTATTTTTGTAACTACTACACTTACAAATAGGGGCAAAATCGTCATTTCATCCCCAACTTCTTACTGTTTTGGTATGTGTATAACAGTTCAGCTTTTTGGGTACAAATAATAGCCATTTGACAAGTGCTGCACTCACATTTGGGAACGAACCTCAAAGCTCGATTCGGTTATGCATATTTGATTCGAAAAAGTCCGGTTCGAGGCTCGATTCAGTGAATCAAACGTCGAGCCGAACTTTTTAAAATGATATTCGCCGGACAATATTAAACGATCCGAAATTATTCAGTCCGCACATTAAAGAGTCGTTGGCTCATTTACATTGATAACCTCATACCCCTAAACCCCCACATTAGACCATTAGTAATGTAGATTGTAGAGAATCACAATAGGGATTTATGTTTAAACCCCCTTCCTCCCCAAAATCAATTTTTTTCATTCTTTCTCATTTTTCTTCATTCTTTTTCTTCTTCTCTTTCACACACACATTGATAAATGATTCACTCTCCAGATTCCAAACCATCTGATTTCTTCATCTCTTGTAAAGTCTAGACTATAGCCTTGTTCTGATTTTGAGTTTTGTTGTTGAAGTTAATTTGTTGTATTATGTTTATGCATGTGTTAGATTGTTGTTTTTTCCAATATATGTAATAAATAACATGCTTTTGTTAATGAATTTTCCTAATGTTGAGTTTTCACATATTTTTTACTTTTGATTCGGACCGAACTATTTTTGAACCGTTCGAAAATTCGGACCGAATCGGACCGATTTTTTTTTTAAAAAAATCCTTCGAACTCGAACTCAAACATTCAAAATTAAGGTTCGTTGAATTCGGACCGGACCTTAGATTTGGTATACTTCTATCCGAATACCAACCTATCATAGTTCGGTATGGTTCGATCCGTTTACAGGCCTTCCCATGTGTTTGTAATGTGCAAGTATACTGGTACAGTCTTAACATTCACTATACACCACTCCCACCATAAAACAGTAATGTGCATCTATCATATCATTAATATAATTATGACACATGTATGATTTACGAAGTATAATTTTAGAAATAGTTTTCAAACTTAAATGAGAACACATAATAATCTTAAATAAATTAACATAAAATATAAAATACAATCATAATTCATAATTGCAACATCATATGATTGAAATCAACTTATCATATCATTAGTAGTCAAGTCATGCCATTTCGTCTCCAATTGTCTTTCTCTAATTTGTAACTAAGGATATCTCATGTGGACCATTTTCCCCCACACGATCACCAAGTGTTTGCGCGTGTGTACTTTGGCATACAACACTTCCCCCCTCTCCCAATGTACAACCAACACTGCACAAAGTACAAACACTTCATCCATCAATCAAATTCACAAGCGTCATCAATATAATAATATTATGAATCATGGTTGCCATACCAGGTACAGACGTACAGTGTTACAGTCCAAATATTCAACTGCCATGTCCCTCATCATCGACAAAACCAAAAATAAATTGTTATTTAAAGGGAAAAATCGATTAAATGATAGGATTTCTCCAAAGGGATTTTATTGTATTAATGCGCATATTTATAAATAATAAAATTTATCTAGCAGTTAGAGAGTCAGACTAAAAGTATACTGAAATAGTTAAAAAAAAGTTCATAAAATAACTATTTTGCCCCTAAATAAAACTTCCTAAAACACTACACAATTTACACTCACAAATAGGAGGGCTAGAATAGTACTCCCTCCGTCTAGATTTATAAGAGAACATTTTTATTTTTACATGTCCAGATTTATAAATTCAATTTCTAAATGGATATGTATTTTCTCTATTATGACCTTAATAAATAATAAAAATATATAGAACATTAAATAATGGATCATCATATAAAAAAAAAGTACAATTTTGAACCAACATTATTATTCAACTAATTTCTTAAATTCTCAAATTTTCCATAGTGAGTATTTTTTTTTAAGGGTTTCAAATGTGCTAGCAGCCGTGATAAAAAATACCCCTAGATAAAATAGTCCAAGAAAACTATTAAAATTTAGATGAATATATTAATATATACACATGCATAGATTTTTCTATAAGTAAGACTATACGGATAAATAAATAGAGGAACAAGTTGTGGGGTTATAAAAAAAAGATTGGAGGTTTTTTGGAAGAAGGGGGGAAAATGGTGAGGTGGTTATGGCAGAGCTTGAAGGAGTTAAAGCCATTGGTGCATCTGTTGTTTCCATTATGTATTCATTGGATTGCTTCAGAAATGGCTAATCCAGCACTTGTTGATATATCTACTAGAGCACTTTGCTATGGAGAGTCTTCTTGTGCTCAAGTTATTTACATCAATGGTATTCAGCAAACAGTAAGCTTTTTTCTCTTAGTTCATACTTTAGTCTTTGTGTTTTTTTTTATAAGGAAAAATATAACAATTTAGGAGTGACGAACATAATCTTTAAAAAATAACTATAGTTTCTGGAAAAATACTTCCTAATAATTTTTTTTTTCAAAGGGTTGGTATGATTGATGGGAATGAATCAAAGTATAGTTGATTATGGCATTTTGTGAAAAAAATCTAATTTTGGATGAGTGGTAAAGTTGAACTTTTGATATTAAGCTATTAATAGACAAATAGTCATGTCTGATGAGTGTAACTATTATGGACTGGCTTAAAAGGTCTTTCTTTAGCTTTCTTGATGGAATCTCAAAGTAAAGTTGATTATGGCATTTATAGAGAAATCTGTGTTTGAATGAGTGGTGAAGTGGAACTTTTGATATTAAGCAATTAATGGACAAATGATCATGAGTGTAACTAGTGTAGACTGGCTTAAAAGGTATTTTTTTTTCACTTTATTGATGGAATCTCTTTGAGTTATCCCAGCTTTGTAACCAAATTGATTTTTTTGAATTGCAAAGTGATATCTATAAGAACTTTAAGATGTCGGAATCACGAAAAGATATTAGTTGTTTGGCCACTTTAATTTGAGACGCTGACGAATCTTCACAACCAATGAGGGGAACATTGTGGTGTTGATAATATATTGGTGCTCTCAGTGCTTCTTTGGTCCTTTTATCCCTATCTTCTAGAAGAATTCAACTTGTTAAGCTTTGATGATGCATCTATAGGTTGTTGGAGTGTTCAAAATGGTTGCTATTCCGCTATTAGGACAACTTGCAGATGAACATGGGCGTAAACCGCTTCTCCTTCTCACAATATCAACTGAAATAGTCCCTTTTAGTAAGCTCTCTACTCTTTATTCTGAATTTTAGGGATTCCTGATCCATAACTTCTATGCATAGTTTTTCTCTGAATTTTACCTTCCAGCGCCTCCATGATTGCTTGAAAGGATCACCTCAGTCCCTGATTTTAGCTACCAAAAAGAATTTGTAATGTTGTAAACTTGTAATCGATTTGATGATATTTGTTACATTCACAATCTTTTTTTTCATTTCTACTACCGCCCTTTGTGAAAAGCAATTGACAGATTTATGTTGCTTCATTGTATTCCAGCGTTACTTGCTATCCATAGTTCCAAAGGCTTTGTCTATGCTTATTATGCTCTCCGAACTATATCTGAAATCATCAGTCAAGGGAGTATCTTCACTATATCTGTTGCTTACGTGGTAAGAATAAGATCAATTTATTTGATAGTTTAGTCTATGGATAAGTGACTTCAAAGTTGTAAAGAATCACCATACTTTTTTGCTTGCTTTCTTCTTTTCAAGGCGGATGTCGTTGATGTTAGTAAGAGGGCTGCAGTTTTTGGATGGATGACAGGCCTTTCTTCTGCATCACATGTCGTGGGGAATCTTCTTGTACGCTTTCTCCCGGAGTACTATATTTTTAAGGCAAGCATCTTACATTTGAAAGATCCTTTAAACTCTATAAAATATACGTTTTGTTTTTCATTATATTTAATTAGGAGCTCTCTTTCAGGTTGCTGTAGTTTTGCTAATCATCAGTCCAATCTACATGGCATTCTTTCTTGCTGAGACAGTCCAGCCAAGACAAACACAAGAATCTTCTCCTCAAAGCTTAAATAAGGTATTCAAGGTTGTTCAGGGAAGATATAACTCGATGCGTAGTGCTATATCAGTTGTGCTAACCAGGTAATGAGCTGCATACGTTTCATAATCTTTCCTACACTGTGTATTAGCTTATTCAGCTTCTATCTTCAAGCATAGACACCCTTATACTAATTTGCTAACTTTTCCTTTGCAGCCCGACATTGAAAAGCATCACTCTCGTGTTATTCTTCTATGAGTTGGGGATGTCTGGTATCAGCAATGTTTTACTGGTAAGTCCCGAATCTAGCTCTTTATTTGAGCAGCCACAAATTCCTTACCTAAAAAGTAACTTGATTTTCGGCTCAACCTATCTGAGATGAAAGTATATATATGCTTTGACCTCTGCATTTGTCTTCATTGTGGTGGACCGTGGACCCATGTTCCGAAATTCACAGTAGGTTGTATAACTGTTTTGCAGTACTATCTGAAGGCTGCATTTGGTTTTGACAAGAATCAATTTTCAGAAATCTTGTCAGTGGTGGGAATAGGTTCCATCATCTCTCAGGTACTTAAGTGAAGCATCTTTTATTTCTGTATTAGTTGCAAGCTTCCAGGAGACATTTAGAATAGTGATTTCTCTCTCATGCGATAGTGTAAAACCAAAAGGTTAAAACAATGCTCGTAGAGTAACAACCTACTCTACAGAATTTATATCGCTAACTTTGTCCTCATCTTTGAGAGTGAAGTTCCATGGTTTATTTGGTCTTCAGTGAAGCAGCCAATTAACTAGCAGTAGACGACACTGACTATTCATTTTTATAGCTTACGATCTTTATCCTGAATGTACTTCTTAACTGTTCAATGTATTCTGATGATGTATCAATCTCCATGTTGGATCCTGATTACCATTGATTTCTTAAAGCTGGTGGTGCTTCCAATTGCTAATCCCTTGGTAGGAGAAAAGGTGATACTTTGCACGGCCTTGCTTGGTTCAGTGGCATATGTAAGTTCTGTTCTTCTCACTATTCCTAATCTACAGAGACTTGGTCGTTTTCTTTAAAATCTAGAGTATATCGAACCTTACCACTTCATCATTTACAGGGGTTCCTCTATGGTCTGGCTTGGGCACCATGGGTAAGTTGATAACGTGCGATACATTCTTGTAAATGTTTTTGCAACGAAAAACATTTATGAAGCGGAATTTTCTTTAAGCTAAACTTCTATTTATTCAAAGTTGCATCTAAATTTTACAATGCAGGTGCCATACCTGAGTGCTTCCTTTGGAGTTATCTTCGTCCTTGTGAAACCTTCAGTAAGTATATTCATGGGCTTCCGAGTTTACTGTTTCAATCATCGTCCATCTATAGGATTATTAGTATTTTAATTTGAACTGTTCATTTCATTCATCCATTGTTTGTTTTCCAGACTTATGCCATAATTTCTAAGGCGTCCAGCTCAAATGATCAGGTTTATTCATTTATTAACTTTTCTACCTTTTCGTTGATTTACATTCCTCTTCCATTGACTTCATATTAGAAGTAATTTATTTCATTTTACTTGTTTCAGGGAAAGGCACAAGGATTAATTGCAGGTGTTCAATCAATATCAGATATGTTATCACCACTTGCAATGAGCCCATTGACCAGTGAGTTACCTCTTCTTCCTACCAAGATTTGGTTTCGATCTGCACAAGTCTTCTCTGCTTAAAAACCTTTTGGCCTTATGTTACAGCATGGTTTCTGTCTTCTGACGCCCCATTCGACTGCAAGGGTTTTAGCATCATATGTGCTTCTCTATGCATGGTAAATCCCTTAATACTCCTACAGTCCTACTTACAAACATCTGCCCTGTTTCCTATGCTAGTTTAGTGCACATTTCTGAGCTGATATCGTTATTCAATTGATCTCAGTTGATCGCCTTAGTTTGCGCTTGTATAATACCCAAAGAACCATCAAGCCAGAAAGTAGACGACGATGCTGCTGAGAACATCGAGGCTCCTCTTCTGTCGTGAGCCATGGAATCCAATAAAATTTACAAATAGCCAGGCATATACAATCATTACCTGTATAGTGGTGTATTTTGTATGCCATTGCTATCAGGCTTTGTTGTATGTGCATGAGATAGATTGAGTATTATGCTGTCTACATAGGATGATACTTTAATGAATTTACTTTTACTGCAATGATTTGAGTCTCTCTTTCAGCTTTGCCTCTTAACAAGAATAAAAAACAATAGGTTGCACAACACTTCCAACAAGGGCTCAGTTGTGTAAACAGTCCTCTCTCAGATCATATGATGTACTCAAAATCCCATGTTTGTTTTCTCAAAATCCCATGTCTGTTTCAAGCCTAGCAACGAGATTAGAATGATCGACTTTCTACCTTTACATATGAGTGTCTAACCACAACACCAACTCCTGCCTTTATAGATGCATAACCACTATACTGAAACCTCCTGTTCGTACAAGTGAACGTCTAACCATGGCATCAAAACCAACTGTATATGTCCTTAGGCAGGGTTTGGAAGTTTGATCTAAGTCCTGTGGACAGTGGCTGAAGCTGAGAAGCATGACAAACATCAATAATTTTCATAATCTCATTCTCGCAGTAATTAGAACAATATTCCAAATAACAAATGCCCATTCTGAACAATACATCCAGTGAAAGACCGTGTTTCTGTCACGAAAAAGTAAATATCTTATAAGTTGAGATTAGAAATGTAATTACAATCATGTACATAACCAACTCTGTACTATGCTTTCGGTGTGAAAAATGAACAGTAGTTTCTCTGCTCAAATCGGTTGACAACATTATAGAAACAAGACTGATCATCGATTCCCACAGTTCATACATTGTACATGCAACACCAAGATTGTTGCTTGATCATCCCTCCTCACCAAACTCCTTTGTGAATCTCTCGTGTACCTCCAGATCAGACTTGCTTACAGTTGGCTTCTGTTTTGCCAACACTTTGTCAAAATCCCTCCTGTTAATAGGTGGTGGAATTATCTGCACGATTAGCAAGTATCCAATTCAGTAAATCTTATAAAAAAAAATTCAACATGGCCAATTAATGGCATTGACTCTTACATGGATTCTACAAATTGTCAGAGGGCCCATCAAACATATTCAACAGGATGGAGACAGAAAACACTAGAGAGTAAACATTGACATTCTAAATTTCACGAAATATCAATAGATACATGAGTAGCATAAACTAGTTCAGAAGCTAGATAGCTCTACCAGAATGAGTAACAACAGTCACGTGGGTAAATAATGCACACACTCTCCCCCTTTAGGAGTACTCACGTAAGAGCGAACAGGGTATCTTGTGCACTGTTAACTACAGTTACTGAGCAGAAGTAAGTACCTTTGAAGCTAAGCCTCGAGCTTCAAGTTCCTGCATATTAGTCTGCACCGCTCCTGGTTGCCTAGGTCCACAAGGCACCCAATTGCCATCAGGAGTGTTTATGAAAAACTCAGCATCTTGAGTTTTTCGGATAGGTTCAAACAGAACTTCATTTACCTATCATTGAAATAATAAAATACAAGTTTTCATGAACTTGCAGCTACAAAAAACATTTGCAATAATAAATTCATTATAAAGGTTTATTAGGAAAAAACTGCTAGACCCATACTTACACAAACAGCTATATCTGAACCTGAGAAACCTTCTGTTTTACGTGCAAGTTGCTCGTAATCACTTTCATTTAAATCATGAGGTGTATCTCCAAGATGAACCTACATACCCATATCAAGAAGAGAAACATAAAGACAAAAAACACATGTCGTGATGGATAACATTTTGCATAACATGAACAACTATCTCAGAAACATAAAAAAGTGAACACGAGTAACTATCTAAGAAATATGAAACAGAGGTAGTACCTTAAACATGTGCTGCCTTGCCTTAAGATCTGGAAGAGGTATATAAATTCTTTTGTCAAACCGTCGCCTGATGGCCTGTAGTTAAACCTTGCATAAGCTGCCATGGCGATATAGAACTCTTGCAGTAATTGATGACTTCAATTTACTAATCAAGGATAACCTCAGAATCCCTCACCTGATCCAATGAATACGGAGTATTAGTGGCTGCTAGAATAAGAACTTTGTCATCATTGTGGCCCACACCCTGCCAAGCCAGAAAAAAGGAGGAACTTGCATTATAGGATGGTACAGAAAAGAAAAAATGTGGGCAAGCTACAATTTGAGTACCCAAAAGAAAAGAATGAAACCATAAATCTTCTTTCGAGAATGAGAAATACTTCATAACTCATTGCAGTCAAGGAAAGGTGAGGTAGAGATTCCGCTTCATGTTCTATTAATAGTCATTAGAAAAAAAACTTTCACTGCCATTTGTGTGGCATCATGAGGAACATGCAGATTCCTACACGCTCAGAAGTCAGAATAAATCCACTGGTATCTCAAGCAGAGTAGGGTCCACATGCTCATTAACCGATTAAACCATGTTCATCCCCAATAATTTAAAGATTCCAAAACGTGAACATATACCAAGCAATTATAACAGAAAAGAGTCAATACTAAATCGAGCTAACCCACCTGCATCTGCACAAGAATTTCAGTTTTAATACGCCTAGATGCTTCACTCTCATTTCCTTCACCTCTTTGGCCACTTAAAGAATCAATTTCGTCTATGAAGATTATAGAAGGCGCACTTTCACGAGCCATCTGGAATAGATTCGAAACTAGCTTTTCACTTTCACCCATCCATTTTGAGACAAGGTCTGATGAGGAGACGCTGGAAAAGATAGAAAATTTAATATAGTCAACACAATTTGTTTACTGAGAGTGTACAGAGCCACATACATCTCAACAACATTATATTCAAAGTAACACCCCTAGAAGTCTACTAGAACCAGAAAATCAATCAACACTTTCAAATAAATTATTAATAGGAAGAAGAGATCATAAGATAAAAGGATCAAGGCATAAATGCACTAAAGTTGCTAATGAAGCAATCTGAAATGTCAATCAAATGGAAATGTAAATAGATGAGGGGCAGAAGAGGAAACATAGAAGAATGTGACTCTACAATTATGGATTCGAGCATTATATGTAAAAGCAGTTACACATATATTAGTCATATAGAAGCTTCAGCACCTGAAAAATGTCGAATCTGCTTCTGTAGCTACAGCTTTTGCTAAATATGACTTCCCAGTACCAGGTGGACCATATAACAGGAAAGCCCTCCATGGTCGCCTCTTCCCTAATGGATAGCAGAAGATAAAACCACTTTAGTTTCACTACAGACAAGGCCATGAAGCTAGCACGACATCCATTTATTTAGTGGATTTATGTGAAAGATGAAAAAGGGCATGCAATTTATAAACTTTTCATGAAAGGTAATTACATGAAAAACTTCAGGGAGCAATTCCTACCAGTGAAGAATTGAGGGAATTTAACTGGTAGTATCACAGCCTCCTGCAATGCCTGTTTGGCACTCTCAAGCCCGGAAACATCACTCCACTTAACGTTAGGCTTTTCACGAACAATTGCTGAGTCTAACCCAGATCTCAGCTTCGCCTGCTCCGTGTCATCCTTATCGTCACCTTTGGATTTTGTCTTCGGCTTAGCAGCAACAGCAGCATCCCCATTAGATGCAGGACCACCACCACTTCCACCCTCATCAAGGGCTGCCCGGATCTCCTCTGCTCGCCTTAAATACTCAACAAACTTCTGTGTGATCGCCTCCTTCACTTTGGGATTCTTCTCATATTTTAGATGAGTCTTGAAATACTCCAATGCATTCATATACAAGGGAAACGCCTTGGCATGATTCCCCGCATTATCTTCCTCCACTGCTTGCTTCACGTACTGTAGTGCCTGCTCCTTAAAATTACTATACATTCTTTTCTATCACCAAAATTTCATAAAAAGTTCAAACCTTTGCCGAAGTTAAATGCTTTAACGTTTCACAATAAACGAAATCAACTCCTACAAGACAAAACCAACACAAGATTTCCAAAACTTCATAAAAAGTTCACAAATTTACCAAAGTTTAGAGCTTTAACAATTCACGATAAACAAAATCAACTCCTACAACACAAAACCAACATAAGATTTCACATAACATCAATAATTCGATACCCACGTAATTATATAGCTGACCCCACCTAGCGAGATAAGTATTGTTTGGTTTTATTCAACAATAATTCAATACCCAACTATTTCAAATTGCAAATAAACCCTTTTTAAGTTACTAAATAGTGATCAAAATCCAGTCTTTAAAATACACAAAACATTAATAACACAACCAAATCAAGATCTTAACATACCCTAATAACTTCTTTAATAAGACAACAAAAGCATATCAAAATTTGTTTCGAAAACTACCCAAAATCATAAACAAATACATATATCAAGAAATAAAAAATACCCAACAAAAAAGAATTCAACAAAGTCAAACTATATATACAGATCTTTGACAATTTGAATAAAATAGTGCACATAATATGAGAAGGATCAAGGTCAACGTACCTTTTGATTAACAAAATTTGTAGCAGAACCTTTTGATTATATGAAATGTGGTAATATTGTGATCGAACAAGTATGATAAAGATAATTGGTCAAGTAAAGTAGGGGTTTATTAGGAAAACTTCGAATATTGGAAGTTTCCTTCCTAACAATAATTCTTTCATTTTTCTCTTATTACTATCGAAAATATCATCTACCTCATTTCGATCTATTATTCATAAATTATTATATTTAAATTTATACTCTGTACAATATCTATTCCGTAACCCATAATATATTTAATACATAATGTAAAATATTTTAAAACGAGAGACAGGAGACATACATGTATGACAAAAAGAAAATAATTTTTGTATATTTTTAACCTTTTCTCGCCATCTTTAGAATGTAATAATATATTTTATTGATGTAAGTCAAATTATTTTTTCTTAATCATACTTTGATATCAAATTTTGAATCCTCGACATTTACTCTTCTAATGAGCCTTTAATCATAACACCAAACTTTCACCTACTATTTTATTATGTTATTTACTCCATGTATCATTAACAATGTTTAGGTGAAGTTTAAGAAAATCGATTTGGATTGTGATAATCATACTGGAACAAATTTGTTGATATAGTTTACATCCTGAATTTTTAGTATGTGATCATAACCCATTAAAATGATTAGAAATTTGGTCGAAATTTTATTTTGAACACTTAAATTAGTTGGTAGCAAATCATACACGCTCATTTCAAATCCAACACAAATGAGACATTAAATATGTTTGTAGCAATAACATTAAATGTGTTAGTTAATGAAAAAAGGAAATAAGCCAAATCATATATTTTATATAGATAAATGCTATCGAATATGGAGTCTTTATTTGGGTGCATGCTTAACTTGTTTTTCTATGTGTTTTTAAATGAATTTAAAATCTTCGTTTTTCATATTTTTTTAATGGATTAGATCGTATAACCCAATTTCAATCAAATATGTCTACGTAAGTACGGTGTTTATTAAGAATTTTGTAAGCTGGCACAGATGGAGCTCTCAAATATGATAATTATAAATGATTTAATGATATGTAACTATATAAATATGACGATTATAAAATTTGTATAAGCAGATTTTCGTTTGACTAGATTTTAACAAATTTTTAATGGATGCTTAACTGATTCCATTACTAAGAGTAGATGTGTCAAATTAAACGGGCTATACCCAGTCGGTATACTACTAATTAGTGAGATGAACTGGGCTCACCTTTTAGAAGATCCCCCCTCCCTCAGAAGAAGTGGCCCGTCAGAGCATGGCACAAGGCCGTCCGATCTGGATCGTTTGACACTTTTACGTAAGAGTCTAAAACTCTAAAACAAATGTCATAATTAGGTCTATTAATACTTAATTCATTATTACATGCCATTGATCTTGAATTCTTGCTATATACTATCTTCATTTCAAATTAATTGATATTTTGAGATTTTTCATATTAAGTTTTTAATCATAAATTACTTTTTATTCACTAATTCAAAAAATATAAAATTGATATCATTGTATTATTTTTAAAAATATTTTCATAATATTATTTTATTATAATTTTTCATAATATATATAAATAAATTAATTATTAAAATTGTTTGAAAAAATGAAAAAGTTTATTAATTTGAAATGGAGAAAACGCTTTGAATCTTCGATTTTTTTGGTTCCACTTAATGCGGAATAGTAAATTTAATATATTTAGTGTCATTCTTGATATTATTGATTGAATCTTTTATGTATAAATGCGAACATTTAAAATAAACGTAAAATTCTAGCACTCCCATATATGTAGTGATGAGTATTCCAAGAAAAAGGGGGGGTAGGTATTGAGCTAAAATAGCATGAAGTTTGTAACAATTTGTCTGGTCTCCTAATTGGGTTAAAGTTTCTTTTGTCTCAATTCCATCCAAAATATCATCACTATTACTTAATGCCTTTACATCTTTTCTGTTTCCCTTTTGGTCATATCATACTATATTCAAACAACAGGGCAAGGAAAATCTATCATTATGCTTGTACAAGTTGTACTTTCTCAGTTAGATCCGAAATTAGCATGATAAAACCAGGAGATATTTTGTTGTCCAAACAGCATCATCACCTACCTCATTAAACTTGCATTATTCTTTCTTTATTTTCATTTATTGTTATGATAATAAAGTAGCTTTAATCCTTCAATTAGGATCATCTTTTCCATGCATGATAAGATAAACCCCAATTATTACCCTTTTTTAATGTTTAATTTGATTGATTATTTTTTAAGGTGGGCCAGTTTTAGCATTATTATAGGATTAATATTTTAATTGGTCAAGTGCTACTTTGCATTGCCACAATGCACTAAACAAATGTATCGTGCAAAGTTGACATAATAACCCCTTATCTTCATTGGAGAAAGAGCTATACACATAATATAGACATTGTTAAATGCAAATTGAAAAATAAATATACTCTGTCCCTATCTTTATTTTACTTGCTTAAGGTCCATAGTTTTTATTAATCCTCTGGTCTATGTTTTTAATAGATGGTCAGATTTATTTGTTTTTTGGTTTCTTAATTGGAGTGGATATTATAAAAAGGATAGAGTGAGTAGCAAATAAAAATATCATATTATAGTATGCTTCCCCAAAATCTTAACCCTTGGATAAACGTACCATAAATTCTTTGAAAATATTATCCAAACTCATTGGGTAATAATAAAATCATAGGGAAAAATGATAGAAAGAGCCAATAATTGGCACTCAACAAGACATGAAGTCCACACAATTATAGATATATATTTAATTTTTATTAAATATTTTCACCATATAGTTATTAACTTTTAAAAATTATGTTGTTCGTCACTCCTGGCTTTATATATTTTTCATTATAAGTGTAATATCAAGAAATCGACCACATATAAAAATTACAATTCGTCATTTCTTAGATACCACAACTCTACTTGGAGGCTAACAAGCCTCAAATTGATTTTAAACATTATTTATTTTTCCCTATTTATATATATTTGATATGTACTTAGTTTGTGATACATATATACTTCAGGATTAGGAAACCAACTACTCGATCTCTTACATGAAATAAAGCTCATAAGTTGACATATGCCATGTACGTACTAGCCATTCCATTCCCATTAAACTAATAATCAAATGGCTACTCATATTGTTCGACTTGCTTTATTATATGCATCTTCCACTTTGATGGAATTAAATAAGCTAAGACTATCTCTAAACCAACACTTCACCTAATTCATTTCAATAGATATTTTTTGTTTTTTAAAATAAAGTTTAGACTATATTTAAATTTTCAATTTTATGATAAAAAATCACCACAAATATTATGAATTATGCGTAAAAACAAATCCTTCATAGATTATATACAATCTTTATGAAAAATAGTACTACGTAGTAGTTTTTTATGTTGCATGAGAAATACAAAAATACTAGAACAAAAACATAAAACAATAAAGAAACATTCGATTTGTAACCTTAATTGTTGAATAAATCATTTTTTTTTTACAAAGAACAAACAATAATCGAAATTAAACCATAATAATCAAATGAATTTTTTTAATAAATAAATCAAAATTGGAGCAACAATAATAAGTTGACTTTTGATTAAGATTCCCACTCAAGTAGTCAAGTCTCCTCCCTCTAGGTCCTGATCTTGTTCAAATGTTCAATTGACTTTAGATTCAGATCTCTTTATTACATAAAATCTCTCTCTCTCTCTCTCTCTCTCTCTCTCTCTCTCTCTCTCTCTCTCTCTCTGTTTTTCTAGTATTCCTTAGCAAAAATTGCCATTTTGAAGTTCCAATGTTAACCCCAAATCACAACTACCAATATAGGCAAGGGTCTAGGTGTGCAAAACGACAAACAAGTGTAGATAGACAAAGATAACAACAAAATCTTGTTTTAAGACAACATATTCAACTTTTATGACAACAAATACATGTCCAAAAACTGATTTTTAGTGGTTTTAACTGAGTTAGATTGCAGGGTAGAGAGATATATCAACAAAATCTTGTTTTAAGGCATAAAGATTGAATTTTTTATGACAAAAACATGTTTTTAAGGCAAAAAGATTCAGTTTTTATAACGAAACATATCCAACAACTCATTTTTAGATGTTTTAACTGAGTTAGATTGCAACAAAATCATATTAGTGTTCTATATTCTTGATTTTTATCATGTGGGTGCAGAATAGAATTGAGGTTATTTAGCTATGATAAGCTAAAAAGATTGAATCTTTTGTTTTTGGGGAGTTTAAGATTTGATGGTTATTTTTAGTTACAAGGATTTGAGTTGTTTTTAGTTTATGTTTTTGTGTTGAAGAGGATAAAGATTAATGATGTCTTCAAGTATAAATTTGGTGATGACAGTGATTGGATTTTCTGTGAGTACTATGTTTATAGTGTTTGTTTGTACAAGGTTGATTTGTGCTAGAATTCAATTGAATACTTCAAGGAGGTCTTTTTCTAGAGCCAATAGATCAGATCTCAGTACTGTAAGTATTTGATTCATCATTCACTCTTTGGTGTCTTCTTGTAATGCATAGTTTTCTGCAATCCTAAGAGGGGTGAATTAGGATTTCCATTAAGGTTCGATTTAATCCTGAACCCAAAAAGTAAGGCAACACGAATACTCACAAGCAATTAAAAATAATTAGTTCAATTGTCGTAATTTGTTATCTATCAAAATTAAGGAGTGTAAGGACCTTAAGTCAACAGTTTGAAAATGTTTTAATTGTAGATTCTTACCTCCCAGTCATATTATGTTAATGATGGTACAATGTTTGTCATGCATTGTTGTACTCCTTACTGATGGTCGATGTTAGGTGTGATTTTGAGTGTTACTAGTTGTTTGGCATTTGAACCAACTTTGCATATTTGGCCTGCTAGTATTGTAAAATTGCAGTAGATTAATACCTAAGGATATGATTACATTTCAGGAAATTGTCTGCTAAGAATTGCCCATTTCTGTATAGATTGATTTCTGCTTGTGCATAGTGTCGGTTGATGTTCCTTGAGGATCTTGCTCTTATAGCTCTTGCATAAAATGTATTTGTTCATAGTGATTTCTATTGTTGATTCGAGCAAAAGAATGATTTGATGTTGTTTTACAGTTAGAACGAGGTCTGCATGGTCTTGAGCCTTATGCTGTTGCCAATTTCCCATTGAAGAAGTATAATGATGCAAACTTTTTTACAGCAGAAAATACTCAGTAAGTGACATCTAATTTTTAAAACATGTTTTAATAACTTACCGGTATTATTAGCAGCTAGTCATTTAAAATTCCCCTGCTAGGTGTTACCTAGTATCTTTCCGATAACATCAAGTAGCCTACTAAGAGATGCTATCCATTTTTGCTGCGGCAGACAGATCATGCTAATGGTCTATACGTTTTAGCATACTAAATAGATCTAGTAGAATGAGGCACACTTGAGAACGCAGTTTATGGTGTGCATGCCTTCCTCTTCACTTTTTTGAACTGTTTCCAATTTATAAAGTTTATAATTACTCCATCAGTCCATCTATTTCCTTCTTGCCCAACCTTTTATCATCTTGCTGAGGCTGGTTGAAATATTATCTTGCTAGAGTTACTGGAACAGTTTCCATGTCCTATGTAATCAAATGTTTTATATTATGTGGCTCTTGCATTATCTATTGTGACGACAGTGAAATAGTAGACAGTCTTTGCATTTCACCCTCGGGTCATTTTGGAAACAGTCTCCCTGTTATCATAGGGGTAAGGTTGCGTACTATTCAAACCTCCTCCTCCTGCCCGAATTGGGGCATGTTGATGTAGAGTTGCTGGAACACCTTAACATTGATAGTTTTTTTACCAGCATGCTTCCATTGCATTTCATCATTGTTGGCCAAATATATAAGGTGTTTATGTTTCTCGGTCTCGATTCTCCAGAAATGTTCTAAACCAGCAATATTTATTTCACAGGTGTACCGTTTGCCTAGCAGAATATAAAGGGGAAGATATTCTACGCATCCTACCATCCTGTGGGCATTCCTTTCACGCGACATGTATAGACATATGGTTGCAGCAACATTGTACATGCCCAGTTTGCAGGATATCATTACGCGATCATTCTGAGAAGAAGCGCTTCATGCAACCTATGTTCAGTTCAGCTATTCGGTCTCATTTCAGCACTGAGTCCCTCGATGCAAATCCTTATCAGTGTGTTTCAGTTAGTAGACTTCCTTCGAGATCTCTCGACAACGAAAGGATGGACCCCATACAGGAGGAACAATGTCCGTTAGAAGGTGAGAGAAGAGAAGTTGGTGGTAGCAACTCCAAGTTCATTGGTAGTAGTCATACACCTAAAGAAGTTGAGGAGCATACAAGTTGAGAGTCCATCTCCTATGTAAGTTCTGCAACAATTCTTGGTCTAGAGGCTGGCTAGGTGTACATATATAATCATTTGTGTTTCCCTTTTTATTTAGTTCTTTTTCATTTTTGGGTTCTCAATTTAATGCTCCCCCCCTCCCCTCCCTGTCTTGGCGTGTGCCTGGCCTATCTAAGCGTAATTGTAAAAAGTTTGGATTGTAGTTGATACACATCAGTTTGATTTATCTAAAGATTTTCCCGGTTTCTTTTACTCCATCATCTATTCATCTTTGATCAAGTTGAATGAGTCCTTATGATTAGGATAGAATCGCGCATATGGTCCTAAAATACCATGACATTTTTATATTTATGGTGTTTTTAATACAAGCATTATTTTTAACTACCCATTTTACAAGCAAAATGAGCATGAGTCTTTTTCAAGGGTATTATTATTAATTCTATTCTATAAGTCTAATGGCCTTGGAACTTAGGTAAATTACATTAAAATGTTAATACCTCATTTCTATACTCGAGCCTCTATGCATACATCAAGGCATTTTTTAGTCTAATCTAAAAGAGATATATCGTTAAATCAAACCAAACGAAATCTTATTCTACTAAACGGAATCGAACTAGATGTACTGTTTCATCAAATAAATAGATGCTGGTTGGCTAGTTCCATTGAAAAATTAGCTCACCAAGTAGATAGATAGTGATTTGAAATCCGTTGACAGCAGTCAACAAGACCGCATAGCGCAGTGGATTAGCGCGTTTGACTTCGGATCAAAAGGTCGTGGGTTCGACTCCCACTGTGGTCAACAATAATTTTTTCATTTCTGTGTTTGACTTTTTATTATTTTTGTTTAATATTGTGATTCTAGTCTTCCACCAATCTCCTTCAGCTCAACAAACATCTCCAATATCTTTCTCATCGAGTAAGCTCACATTCTTTAAACGTTAATAGGTTAAGATATATATGGTTTCCAACACTATTGGAGATGCTTCAAATAAGGAACTCAATTTTCTTAAATCCAGGGTGTTATCATACGAAGATGAATTTCACATTGGATGCCTAAGAATCAAGCCATTGAGCTCACCAGCGGAGCATGAAAATCAACTCTAGTGACAAAATTTAGACAGACCCAAGCTCGAGCCTCGGCTCACCCAAGCCAAACTAAGCACCCAGCTCAGTGGAAAGACTGAAACGAAAAGAGGGATCCGAGCTTCTGACTTACTAAGATATCCAAAACTAGAAACTGGGATAGCCATACTTGGAAGATTATGATTATATGCCATAATAAAACTTACGAATGCAATAGTAATAGCAGAATGAAAAGCTGAAAGTTTTGAGATTATATTTTGTCAAGATGAGCATTACATCATTTGCAAGGCTAATCCGCATATTAAAAGCGCTAGAAAAGTTAAACTTGTATCTTTTCCTCGACGCAATTATCTCTATCTAGACATCAAATCTAATCTTCTTTGGAGCAGGCTGGCCGCTTCCAACCTGGAGGGAAGCAAAAAATAAATAATTAAGATCAACTAACTCATCAAAACTGTGAAAGAGGGATATAGAATAGTTCATCACATTGTCATATCTAAGAAAAATTTAATGCAGTTGAAATATTCCACTCATGTCAAAAAGTTAAACAGCAAATTAGAACATGTCGGAAACAAGGTAGAAATCATTATATCTAGAACCGGAGAAAATAGAATCAAGAACTATTCTAACTCGAGTCATGCACAGTTTCACTTGAGTTTGGATCACAGAGACCAGAATTGTATCATATATTGATACAAAGATGGAACAAAGATGGGCTTACAACAAACAAGTAATATCTTTACTTCAACACCACAAAGATCAGATAGAGGAAAAATCTTACGATCTCAGGACACTCGTATTCAATGCCAGCAGCCTCAATCTTCCTCCTCCTTTTCTGGTCTCGCTTTACTATTCCTTCAACCAATTTCTTTTGCTCATCCAATGTTCGTTCCTAAACAGCGCATATACAATTATCACTAACTTTCTGTGGCTGGGGCCGCTGGGCTCTTCCACCAATAAAAAATCATAATTGACTATTTAATATACCTTGTCATGACGCTTCCGTTCAATTCTAACCCAGTCCACAGGTTTGTAAAAACGATTGACACCTTTCCACCTAATGAGAGACGAATGATAAGACATGTCATAACAAGTGACAGTAAAAGAATAAAAATAAAAAAGGGATAACTAAATGAGGTGAGCAATGCAGAGTCAGTAACTAGATGAATGATAACATATGCGCAGCACTCAATCAAGATTCAAGGATGAAAGTACCAATTTTTTTTAATTCATAAATGCATCATATTTTTTCTAAGATAGACTCTGTGACAAATAGCTCATCAATTAAGAATAAAAACCAAAGTTCTTACAGATTTGGATGAACACGCTCTGGCGGAACAAGTTGAACTTGTAATAGATGTTCAAATAATAGATAGTTATGCATGCACTCTGCAACAACCTTTGCAACCTGGATATCTTAAATTTTTTAGCTTAAATGACATTCACTAGCAACTTGAATAAGCAAAACATTAACTAATTCAAAATACAACCTCCGCAGATTCAAACTCTATGAAACCGAAATGCTTGGATTTCCCTGTCTGCAAAATAGTAAAGCATGCAGGACTTAGGATTTAGGTAATAAGACAAACATGTTGTAATATCTTAGATACCGTACCCCTGGACCCTGGGTGACACAGAAGACATTCATTCATGTAAACAAGATGAAGGCAAAGACTATGTATTTATTTGAATAATACATGCCACAAATCTAGTAAGTAATTACTACAACAATTGGTATTAATTTGCACACATAAATACAGGAAAGTAGCAATGATTTGCAAAAGGTAAGCTAATAAACAAATCCATGAGATTAAGGAAGTCCAATGACCAGAAGCGTGGAAACGCATGACATATGATACAGATGAAAAATAAAGCTACACTAACCTTTCTATTTCTTGAAATGCGAAGCCTTCTGATTTTACCAAATTGCTGAAAGAAACCTATAAAATCATCACACAAACAATATCAATCACTATTAATACTTGTATAACTATATTTTCAGCTACAACATTAAAAAGAAAACGAAACATCAAAGCTTAACTCAACATCAAGCATACCTTCCATTTCTTTCTCATAGAACCCATGAGGAATTCTTCCAATGTAAAGCACTGTAGATTTATCTTTGTTTCCAGTATATTCAGACACCTTAAGCTTTCGTGCCGGCCCACCTTCCAAAGGCTAGTATTTTCCAATGAAACAAACATTATCATTACTCAATTAAATAAACTATCAAAGAAAATGTAATAATTTGATAACAAATAAGGTGCAACATTGCCACATACTCCCTCCATCTCAAAAATATTGCCTGGATTAAATTTGAATGGATGAAATTAACCAAACTTGAGCTCTTAACTAGGAAAGATAACTTCGTTTTGAATCGAAGTTATCAAGTTCATAGTAAAATATGCCAAAAAATACTATGCTTTTCACCTCCAATTAAACAAAAATTGTCTAGTTAAATTTTCAATGGTCAAAATTAACAACTTTGAGCCCTTAACTAGCAAACAAAACTTTGTTTTGAATCAAAATTATCAATTTCATCCTAAAATATGCCTTTTCACCTCCAATTACACAAAAATTGTGTAGTTATATTTTCAACAATTGAAATTAACCAACTTCGAGCTCTTAACTAGCAAACATAACTTCGACTCGAATCAAAATTATCAAGTTCATATTAACATGTATATCAAAAATACTATCTTTTTCACCATCTAAATAATAATAGTTTAATTTTCAATGGTCAAATAAACCAACTTTGAGCTCTTAATTAGCTAACATAACTTCGATTCGAATCAAAATTATCAATTTCATATCAAAACATATCTAAAAACTATATTTTACAACACATAAATTTGATTCCACGCTAAAAAATTCAACCAATATAATTCAAAACTGGACAATCTTTTTGGGACAAATGTAATATTAGTGAAATTTATTTGTACCAAAAAATCAGGAGCGTTGTCTTTAGGTACAGAATTGATCAAACTAGATGAGATATTCTTCAATTGCTTCTTTGCTTTTGCCCCCATTTTTTAGCTGCTCAACATAAATAAATAAATAAATAAATAAAATTGGGTTAAATAGAGACGAAGAAGGAGTTGTACCTTGTGCTTTAGGAGTTGAACTGAGTAAGGAAAATTCTGCAATTGAAAGAGAGAAATTGGAATTTGATATTGAGGAAATACTAAACCTAATGTGAAATATCTGGTTTAAATTGGGCTTCAGGTTAACTAAGCCCAGAGCCCATATTAATAATCTACCTTTCTAAAATATGTACATTTTTAAATTTTGATAATTTGGTATGGATAGTTTAGGATGGGTTTTATAATAGGTTTAATTAAAATGCAGAACTACTTGAGGCCCATGAAACATGATCTAATTTCTTTCCTTGGTAATAGTTGAGCCGGGGGGCGATTTGAGCAGTTAGATAGTTCGGGGGGGGCAAGTCAGATCATCTCACAATAGTTCGAGGGGCAAAAAGAAATTAAGCCTTAATCTTATGGATTTTTTTTATGATTTTCTTTGTTTCTTGTAGGAGTAGTAATTACAGTAGGTGAGGCGTGTATATATGTATGGGTCATCGTTCGATTTGTTTCTTATTAGCTCCAGAAACATGATAGGTAATATATAGTAAGCAGGAGTAACATTTTTGATGAAATTGAAATGTGTATGTTTAATGATGTGATAACGGACGGTATATTCCTATTTTAAGGCAAATGATTATTCGAACATTCTCAAAATGAGAATGTTGTGATAAAAAATGTGTCGGTCCAAATCGTCAAGGGAGTCTTTTTAAATTGGAAGTTAACTTGGATTCATTGAAGCTTGTGATCGAGGTTTAAATGATATAGGGGTTGGATGCAATTTACCCACCCAGATAGCGATAAGTGATGTAGATTAATATATATGAATTTGTTTTAGGCTGTTAATTTAATCTTTAGAACTGTTTAAAAGCCATTCCATGATAGGAACCGATGATCGATTTGTCATTCAAATCGCAAAAGCTTAATTTCTTTTACCCCCTAAACTATCGATTTAGTTTAGATTGGCCACTATCTTATTATGGTTTAATTAACTATCTTCAGCATTTCAAATTGCCCCTCAAATAGGTTTTTGGCCGAGAAAATGTGATTTGAGTGGGCAATTTCAGGCTCCTCAATAGTAGGCCCGATTTAAAGCAATAATAATCAGGGAGTAATTTAGCTTAATCTGGCAGGCAAAAATTAAGCCTAGTTAGTTTGATTTGGTTTATCGAAACATATAATTCTTACCAAGTTATAACTAATACTCTCTTCTTCTTAATTTATTTGGTCGTTTAGAAGCAAATTATTTTATTAATAAAATTATTAATTATACAATTTTTAAGGAGAAAGAAAGCATATCAATCAATAGAAAAAAATTAGGAAGCAATCTGGCTTCGGTGTAAAATGTTGCATTGGTAAATGAATGAAAGATCACTTATAATGAAAAGAATTTTTTTTGATAGATAATCACTTATATTAAGACGGAGGGATTATTTGTGTGTACAAAATAAATGTACATTTCCAGACGTGTTTCTAGTCCTAGTAGAAAAAAAACATGGTAGTATTAGAACATTCTGTAGTTGAACCTTTGAAGTAGTTTAAATTGGATTTTGAATTGAGAATTATTTTGGTGGTAGATAATAAGAACATGTCATGATTAGATATTTACATAACTAAGTTGCATAAGAATTGATTTTGAGTGAGTTTATATAACTAAGTTGGTTAGATGGGAATGATTTATTAATAGGTGATTTTGGGAGCAAAAGAATTGTGGTATGTTCCAAGTACATGTTGTAAGACCTAAAGTATTTGAATTTATAAGGTATAACATAGGTGAATGGTTTATGTCCTCCTGTTTTGTTGATTTGTAATCTTTGGCTGCTTACTTGGAGGAAGGTGCATCCTGATCACTAGAGGTGTTGGTCGTCTTGTTTCCTGTTCGAAACCCCTCACGCAAACGAATCCTGAAAACAATTGCTATAAGTAGGTCTGCTTTTATTCTATTTCACTCAGTTGATGGTATGTCTATTCTCTATTATGTTAGACTTCCTTAAATTCTAGATCTAATATTTATCCTCAGTTGATGAACAAGAAACGTTATTCCATACCTCTCCAAAAGCAGAGCTGTATTTCTGCAGTGGTTAAACCTGGAAAACAACCCCATGTTACTATTTTGTGTACTAAAGTTTCATATGTATGCATTTTATTGTAGAAAAGAAGAAGAATTATACCCCGGAAGATACTAGTGACAGAGGTGCCAAAGTATACTATGCGTCTAGACAGATTCCAGATCAGTTCTCTTGGAACTACAATTGGCTCAACGCTGGATGCATGATCAGCAAACATCTGCAATATTGACATTCGTGTTGGTATTGCTACTTAGTTTGAAATACACGTCTAACTATTCATCGTCGTGAGTACATATCTTCAAGCCTTCATAGTGTTGCTCTCAATACCTTTTTTCTCCTTTTAAATTGACTGTATCCTACATATGTGATAAAATGCTTTCCAAGAATAAGAATTACCTCGTTCACTTGAAAATATGTGCCATTCAATGGGAAGCTTCCTCTCATGGCTGTTCTGCATGGGATCTGCGACGATAAAAGGAGTTCCACTTGAACATATGCATTCGAATTTTAATAGCTGGTAAATATTTTTGTTCCTTACCAGAATTGTGCCTCTGACTATTTTTGAGTCAGCTTCTCTTATACTGTTGCATGTAAAACATGTTTCTTGTTGACAGAGGCTTCCTGATGCTTGATTGTCACACTTACTCTCAGGTGGTCGAACTGAATCTGCAGTTTCTCCTGGTTTCGGTAGTAGCTTAACATTTAGGTTGGCCAGAATATGAGATATAAATCTTTAAAATATAAGCATTATGGCTAAAAAATCTCTTAAGATTCATATCCTAAAATTGTGTCTAACACCATCAATATATTATTTGGAATAGTCGTAGGTTATTTCAAGCATGGCGGTTTGACCTTACTCCAGTTAAACTTATGGACATTGATCTATTTGGTGCTTACCTGGTGACCATATGGCTAGGAGGTATGGACTTGGATCATCAGCCTCTCTTCTATCCATCTGCAAATTTTTGTTTTAAAGTCAGTGCGAGGTCATACAGAGATAGTTATTCGAATTAGTGAAAGACTGACCGTTCTCAATAGTGGATGTGAATCTGGGAGTTCATACCTGCATTAGATAGTATAAGTCATAAACTAATGATTTTCAGCAAAAGGACCTAGTACTTTTTTGAAACTTTTCTCAATGTTAATAAGTTTTGCAGTCAAGGCTGATCACTGTCAGCAGCCTTATCTTAGTTGTCATTGGTGGAATGATCCATTGCAGGCACTGAATAAGCTAGCTCAATTTCAAAATAAATATGTATTTGATGCCTTATAGCTGCTAAATACAAAGACAAATTCTGTGATAGCAATAGTCATTCTTGTCTCTTGTATGATATTGTGGATCTTTATTTCATGTTCTTGTTTGATCAAACTTAATGAAAAGGCTGTTAATACTTACACATAGTGTTCCGTCCTCAGGCGATTGACGTCCTTCAGTTGCCGAGTAGTATATGATGTCACTGGATTAACTGCAACTATGGCTTTGGAAATGTCTCCTTGCATTTCCATGTGCTCTTGCATGAAGGTTTGGAAATTTGTTGTGAACTCTTCAAGATTGAGGTTTATAGTGGGGATCTCATCAGTGTCATCATAGAAGGCATCCTCAATGTCACTTTCTAATGCCCCTACAGATGGTTCCGGTGTCTTTGGTTCTTCAACTGTAGGTTCATCATTGCAAGGACCCCTATATTCAGTGGGATTGTCTGCTGGAGGCAGTAACAGTGGCTCGATAAACATTGAAGGAATATCATTAGCTGCAACTGGAACGGAACCGACAATACTTCTCTCCTCTGGGCCTGGGAGGGCAAGCCTAGCACTGCGCCAAACATGCACATGTTATTGATTAGATGTGCGTGCTGTTGGTGTGTTCGAATGTTTTTCTATACCGTAGTTTTTTTTATTCTCCGTTTTCCTTTGCATATACTTTCAAGTTTTAGATTATATTTGCATTGACAGGAAACAGATCAGTTTTAATAAGGAAGATTGAAAGAAGCTGGGGAAACCTAAGTGACATGGAATGATGTATACAAAAATTAAATTCCAGAAGCTTGAGGGAAATAGTTGGTGTTCACGTCTTGGATATAAATCAGTTGCAGTCTCTGATATTAAGGTCTACGCGAGCAAGGTTTCAACACTACTTATCTTAAAATGAATTTTATTTTCTATCTTCCAATTAACTGTTTGCACTTTTTACTTGAGCATTAATATGTTAAGATATAATATACTTCCTCCAATTTTATTTGAACGAGAAATTAAGATATGTGTGAGAAACACCATATAAACTTAATGCATCTCGGTGCATTCATGTCTTCCTATGCAGGCTGTGACATGTAGGTTCTTATTATTGGGATTATTAGATGGCTAACCTTGCAAAAGCACTCGCAAAGTGTCTGCACTCTGCCCTCAGTGGGCATGCATTACAATTTGGTCTGCTCTTCGTACAGAAAACCTGCTCATTCGAAATCAGATAATTGAACAGTCTGAACACGTGGCTGGCTATTCTTAATCAATGAGTTTAACAACATACCTTTCCAAAAGTAATCATTTGATAGTGGAGCTCATATCTGCAGTTACATTTAATTAGTCAAAGCAATATGGAGTGCTGACACACTTTCTTGTTTTGGTTTTCAGAAGACCAAAGTATTGGGCGTTGCCTAACGTTGTTTAGAGAAGTTGGCGACTTACAAAGTTTTTTGATCCAGCTTGCATAGTCTGGGCCAAAGATATTTTTGAATCGACTCCAGCACTGGGTACCTGCACATTGACAGTAATCTAGCACCATATACCAGCTAAAATGTTGATATAAAATTGCTAAGGTTTACTACTCACATCTCAAGAAGGTGCAACTGAAGTGACTCAGGAAGCGGTTGGAGTGGAACCCAGCCAAGTCTCACAGCTATGCGGCCAACGTTTGTATCAACCTGATAGATGTAGTAAGTTGACTATATGCTTATTTGTAGGTATGTAATTTCTAGTCACAAATTAGGAACTCACAGGGAAAGCAACATTGTGAAGTGTCAGCAGTCGCACACATTCAACACTTTTCAGTCCCAGACCTCGAATACTTAGTAGATAATCCCTGCAATTAATTAGGAAAAGAGAATTTGAATAATCTTTAAGATATGGTTTTAAGTGCCTGTTAGGTGAGTAGAAACAAAGATGATGTGACATTCATCTATGTTGCTTTCGAATATCTTACTTCACTTTGTCAGGGGGAACATCTCTCAACCATTCTAGGTCAATGCTTCCATGTTCTTTAACCAGCCGATTGAGGAAATCCTGAAAAATAAGATGCCATAATTTGTTTTCATTTATGAAAAGTGGATTGTTGCTGACTTACTGCAGTAAGGAAATTCAAATAAGTCCAACAAGTACCTTCATTCGCTCTGCTAGCATGTTATTCATGCCTCTTTCCTTTATAGTTTCTGAGATCTCCTTGACATCAGCATTTCTCAGCTTTTCATAATTTAGAGAGTCCATTGTGTTCTTACTTCGTTCTTTTGTACTGCCTAAAGGCTGCACCTGCCTTCGTAAGCTATCCCAGTCAAACGTTTTCTTGATTTGTCGATCAATCGTTCTTTTCCTTCCATTTGAGATATTTGCGCTTGCCTTAATTTTGTCAGGGTTTCCCTTTTGTCCTGCATTTGGATGTAATCATTATCAGTAAAATTTTATTTTTTCGTCAAACATTTGTTCATAATTATTGGGGCATGAGAAAGTAGATTCATACCAGACTGGTCATTCTGCGTTCCTTCAGTAAGTTGTGTTAATATGCCAGCCAGTTCAGAGGTATCAGTGGCTGGTCCTGAAAGAGATATCGAATCCGAATGGTAGAATGAAGGTACTCGCTGGGTCATGTTTGGAGCCAGAATCTTCTTCATTTTGGTTACTTGGCCAGGTGCAGCATTTAATCTTTCCGTCATCTGACCTATATGTTTGCTATAATGGTCGCCCTCTTCTTGCACTTGAGGAAAAGAATATATGCCTCCTTCCCCTGAGAATTCACTTAAGTTCACTTCCTGTTGTTGCAAATATGGAAGGCTACTAGAAGGATTAAAGCCTTGGACATGTGGCATCCTAAAATTGCTCAGGTAATCATGAGTTTCGCAACCTCTTCCTGGATTTTGCCAGTCATCTGTGGCAAACTCCTGCAGATGCCAAAACTTCGGTCCCTCCAAAGTCAAGGAACTTGCTGTCGCATTAATTTGATGTTCTTGGAACATATAATTTATTTCATGTTGAAAGCCATGCTCTTCTTGATTTTGATCAGGGTGGAAGTTGCCCTCAACTGTTTGATCCTCAATTGCAGAGTTGGAGTCAGAGTTGGATTTGACTTCTTCAATAGCTTGATACACAATGGAGGTACAAGAACTTTGTGATGAAACGACTTCTTCCTCTGTAATCTTAGTCTTCTTTCCTGAACTTGACCTTGCCATGATATCTTCAGTTCGTTGTTCTGATGTTTCACTGCATGTGGTAGAGCTTTGGTAGAATACTGGCTGGGCTAATATTCTGGCATGATATGATATAGCACCACCAGGGTCTGTTACTTGGAGATCTGGTTCCTCAACAATCACATTTGACATATTTCGATGGTGGTCATCTTCAAGTGAGAGCAGTGGAAATTTTGCTGCAAGAGACATGAAAGCAGAGCTGTACACAAAGATAGGTGATAAAGTTAATATTTTCTTTGAGGAATTATCCTTGCTATCTTCTAGTAACAAACACTGATCATTTACCTAGATAGATGATCTGACACGTTCTGCGTGAGGAACACTCCGATCACTGAATCAACAACCGATCCTTTCCAGGGTGAGAATGTTCTATCCCCTTCAAAGTTTAGAAACAATGCATATATTATGAGAGAAATAATTTTAAAAAGATGTAAGCTAGTAATTAGTAATAGACTGATCTTTTTGAAATCTGATCCAGGATTAAAAAAACCATTTTCTCTTGATATTGAGCTTTCATAATTTAGAAAGACACAAGCTTTATATGAGGTTCCAATAGCATTCTGTATTGATCTAATTTTTTGTAAATATGATGTATTAGTTTCATCTAAATAATTTGCCTATGCTTATAATCTAATAAATGCAAATTTGTTCTTTATTTTACTTTTGATGCAGTTTCTTGAATATGATATGAATTATGGAGCATAGGCATGGACTGTGTCCTAATAACTAGTTGGAGTTGGATATGGTAGGTTTTGGTACCTTGAACCAGGTGCATCCGAGCAATGAACGAGTCTATTCGTCCTCTAAATACTTTCCGTTCTTCTTCCCACCTTTCTTCTGTGTCCTTGTCCATGTTTTCTGTACTCTCACTTCCTTCATTCCACATCAAAAGGTTCCAAAGTCTATTTGTCTCAGGATCAAGGTTTACTTTGGGACGCGGTTTCCGTCTTTTGATGGGCTCCTTATATGGAACTACTGAGCCATTTCCTATGTATGGAACAAGTGCATTTCGATCGTCACCCCTTATGGGTGCTCGACTTTCATATATCTGTAGACCTTGCAACTGATCCAGTATATCATTAAACAATTCAAGGTACCCCTTCTCGTCTCGTGACCCTGCACCTTATAGGAAAATTTAACGAAGTTTAATTGTTATCTGAATATGTATGTAGAAGCAAATTAACTGAGAAAGAAAGCAATCAATTATATTACACAATACTACACCTGGAAATTTTGAGTGTAGATTCTGGCGATCTGAAAGCATTCTCTCTTTCTTGGTCGCCTTCTTGGGAATTCTTGGTCTCCTAGTCTTCCCTTTTTCTGGTAATTTAATTTTAGACATTTCTACTTCATCCCGTTGAGTAGGTCTGGCATGTCTGCCTGGAGATGTCAAATCTGAGTTGGCAACATTTACCAAGGCATTTAAGCTTGGTACTTCAGTGAGTGGGAATGGCACATTCCAGTTGCCTACAGGTACCAATCCATTCTGGCTTGAAGATACTAATGCATTCTGGCTTGAAGATATTGTCTGCCATTTAGACATCTTGTTGTCCATTTGCTCATCATATCGACGCACTTGTTGAGAAGTATTCTGCTTTAGGAAATTGTCGCCAACTGCCATTTGATTGACATGGTGATTTCTAGGGATCTGATTGGCTGCTTTCATTGGCTTCTTAAGGATGTTCCCTTTTCCGAGATAAGAGTCTGGCATCCTCTTCATATATTGAGATGTTGAACTGCCTGTGTAGATACCATGATTGACTCCTGTTTCCTTTGCTGTTGATGAAGTAAAAGCAGGCAACCTGCTTAGATTTCCATAGTACGCATCTGAGACTTTTGACTTTTCAGCGATATCTGGATATTGGATGTTAATATTGCTGCTACCAACATAATATTTAGTATTATTATCCATCTGATTTCTCCACTGAGAGCAGTTCAAGGGATTCAGTTCTATATGACCTAGAACACCAGAAGTCTGGTAGTATTCTCTATTCGACCCTCTCTGATTGTCAACTCCATTTCCATTAAACAGGTTAATACTTTGCAGCAAGGGATTTGTGTCAGTGCTTGCATAACAAGAATTGGTTTGGACAATCCGACCTATTCCTTCTCCAAGAATGTTATAACCATTCTGGAGTACGGGCTGATAATGACTGGAATTCTGGAGTATGGGCTGATAATGACTGGCATTCTGCATACTCAAAGTCCTTGTTATGACATCTAGAGTATGGTTGTTTGCAGTACATGCAGCTGCTGTGGAGGTAAGTAATGATGATGCCCCAAGTAGCATTTGATTTGATGGGCTGATAACAGTTGAAGTTGCTGTATGCTGTTCCAGAGTACTGTATCCCTGATGCTTCTCCTTGAACATGGTTGATGCTAGATCATTATTGTTTACTGCCCTGCAGTCTGAATTTCGATAATTAGAATTCAAGTTATTAACAACCTCACCCTTTTGTTGTTCTTTCGTCTTCCTATCATTTATCTTTTCGGCAGCTTCTATCAAGTCAAAGTTAATCCCTCGTCTGCAGGACTTTGATGCAGATTGAACCTCCGGAATTTTGACTTCTGCTGCCATGTTTTTTGTCTGTGGTGTTGATTCTTGAGTATTCTTTCTGCGCACATACTTCCTTTTCTTCGGTTGTTTTTCACCGTTGATGGTGGTAGTAGCAGTCCGATTCCTTTTTTGTTTCCGTTCTCTGACTACTTTAGGCCTGTGTTTCCTTCTTTTTGGAGTTTTCTCCTTAGGTGTTCTGTTGAGATTAATACCCTCCTGATTTCCATCTAAATAAGATTGGTTCTCAACAGGTGATGCAGTAATTCCCCCTGCTGATGATTCCAGATTATTCTGCTGCTCTGAGAGAGCAAGAGTCTTTTGCTGATCACTTCTCCAATTGGAGCTTTGATCGGTAGATGAATATTGTATGCAGTGCTGGCTGTTCTGTAAATGGTTTCTCTGGTCCGGTGTCACCGGTGCAAGTTGAAAGCAACCGGGTGCAGAAGACTGTCCGCTTTCAACCCTCGTCGGCTGTGCACGTTGAAAGCAACTGGCTGCAGAATACTGTCCGCTTTCAATCCTCGACGGCGGTGCAAGTTGAAAGCAACTGGCTGCAGAATACTGTCCACTTTCAGCCCTCAAAGGTGAGTGCAGGTTATTGAAAGGCCAGTAAGGGATGGGAAATCCATCTGCAAGAGATGTAATAAGTGAAACTTAATAAAAAATTTGCAATGAAGTATATTTACATGTCTTTTTTATGTGTGTTAAACAATGTTCTTGAAACAATATTCCTCATTAAGATAAAATATTAATCTACTTGCCTTGTGTAAAAAGGTATAACTTAAGGATGTGATGGTAACAATTTTAATAACTATAGTAGCAATCACACTGACTACATATTCATAATTCATACGCATAATAGTTAGAAAAAAAAATTATGTTAATTTTTATATATCCCTTTATTTTATAAATTGTTTTTGATTTATCATGTTAATAGTAAATTACATTAAATAATTTAATATTCGATATACAAATAGTTGACTTCAAAATTTAAAATATTCAAACATAAAAATTTAGAACTTGACAATCTTCATGGAATGAAGATAAATAGTATATATATATATTATACACTTACAAATTATATTGGTAAAATACTAAAAATGCATCTGATAATATACTTTTGTACATTTCTTGGTAGTAATTTATATAGTAAATTAAATTGCTAAAAAATCCTAAAAGCCATCTGATAATATAGTTTTATACATTTCTTGGTAAACATAGTAGTAAAATTATTAGGATATAAAAAGGTGAATAGCAATTAAATATAAATTAACCACATGAGTACTATTGTACATCTTAAACATTGGTTTTTTAACTCTAGTCACAATAAATTATTAAGTAGGTGGGAAAGTTGAGATGTCCCCACAAATGAACGCCCCTATGATCAGTTAAATCACATAGATGACTCAAGATTTGACCGATTATTCTACATTATACATTGGGTCATAATTTGAAAATCATGGGACATGAAATGAGTCAAATAGAGGAGACAGATATACTTTTCGCAAAACGAGAAACGAACTCTAACTAACTGTCTTATGCTCTATTTTTATGAACTCATCACATTTATTTATTGATACAGGCACACTTAATATTATGTTATACTCCGTAATAATTTGATTTAGTAGGACATATTCATAAAATATTATATTCGGTATTTGATATAAAATGATTGGTATGATATGAATCGAAATATGGGGCATGATTTGCAATATCATACAAATTTTATTGATTCTGAGAGATGGAAGTTTTAGAAATTAACTCACCTATAGGTTCCTGTGATATGTTGTACACATTTTTCTGATATGAATTGCAGATTGAAGAACCATGGCTGATAGGACGATCCTGGTCCCCAACAACCACCGGAGATGTTACCCCCTTAGTTGCCGCCGCCGGCGACGACAAATTAGGTTGCTCCACCCCATTACTAGGGATTTCCTCCTGTAACAATCCACCATAAATTCCCAGCAAATCTTGCCAATTTGATGTCTCAATTTGGGTTGACTCTGTTGGGATGAGCTTAGATCTTGTCAGAACTGGCTTTCCTTGTGTTATAGACATCCATGAATTTCCAACATTCTGACCATTCATCTTTAAATTTCAACTAAAACCCAAAAATTATATTTTATTTTTGAGTCTTTATGAAACAAATTGGTCACTGCACAAGGGGGGTTACAAAGTTGTCAAAATCCAAAAAAATATATAATTCTAATAGTAAAATAGCCTCTCTTTATTAGTTACTACTATTTGTTACCTGAAACTTTGTAGTAAAAAACATGAACAAATGTTTTCTTGAAGGTTAAATACAAATCAACTAATAAACAAGAGTTGCAAGCAAATAATTCATTAAGAAACATATATTTTTCCCATGTTTGAAAGCATTTAAAAAAGAAACAAAAGAAAAACGTAGGAAACAAACATCTCCCTAATGTATAAAAGAGGACTCGAAACAGTGCAACATTTGCCACATTGGTTAGATTTCCAAACAAGGACAGGAGAAAAATAACAAATACATAAAGAAAAGTAGGTAAGAGTGATGATAGTAACTGCAAATCAACAAAAGATTTACCAAGGTTAAACCACAGTAAATTTGTATGCAATAAAAAGAAATGAAATGTAACATAGGGAAATCTTCTAAAGAATCACCGGTTATGATTTTGCAGTGAAATGCAAATCTTCTATTGAGGGAGCTCCTTAAATACGAAAAAAAAAGGGGGAGGGGGAGTATTTTATTTTATAAATTTGTTAAAAGGACCCTTAATAAAATATGAAAAGAAAAAGGAGATAGATGGTAGTTTATATAGCCATATAGAGGAGAAATGAAAAAGAAAAAATTATGGCAGCTTCCTACATTGTAACAGGCCCCACCTAATGTGGTCAATGCTACAATAAAGGCACAAAATCACACCTCCTTACCAAACTTTAAACCAACATTAAAGATATGGTGAGTTAGAATATTTTAATAATTAATATTATCTCCTTAATTACTAGTCCTTAATAAAGATATTGGTCATTTAGATTAAAATTATTGTTCGTTAATAAAGTACTTTTAGTCTAAACAATCACTTATATTTATACGGATGAACGTAGTACATACTTTATTAAGGGATCAAAAAAGTAGTGGACCAAGCTATTAAATTTCATCATTTTGAAAACTAGACCAACTTTTCAACGAGTGAAAATGAAAATAGAATGAAACAAACAATATAAGTAAATGATATTTAGAAGAGAAATACAAAAAATTGAATTGAGAAAATAAATGTTCATTTTAAAATAAATAATATACTTTCCCTAAATAATCAACAATTAGAAGACGAAGGGATTACATTTCTTGGTCATTAACAAACTTTAAATATTTGGAGAAAAAGTGAGAGAGTTGGTAATGCTTATGATGTTGTTACAATTGGTAAATAATAGTGATGTCCATAACATATAAATCTATATGCCTTTTTAATGGAGATTATTAATTTTTTTTAATGTTTAATATCATTGTATTGACAATTACAAAGAAAGTAGATATGTTTCCTTTTATAAGGGTGATTGAACAATTGATTGGAATATTAATTTGATAATAATACATACGAACTATGTTTTCTTGCTTAATTTAATTGAACCTTTTTATTTTGAAAAAAAAAAACAAATTTGTAAGTCTCATTTTCTAAATATGCATGTGGTTACTAATGAGCTACATCTTTTTAAAGAATAAGATGGTTGCTTGCAGTAATTTCTCTCTTGCCCTTGAAAATTCGAATATGCGACCTCTTAATAATATATACTAGGGGATTCAAGCATGTAACTACTAAGCTATGGTAGTATGGTTCATTTTCTTCGTTTACTATTATAGTGTACCACATTAATTCAAATTAGTACTGTTTCACAAATGTTTATTATGTATTAAAGGTATATAATTCGAATTACATATTAAGATACTTATTAATTAATTAAATAATAACAAGATATAAAATATTTTTTATTTGTTTTGGATTTACATGCCAGAGAATATAATACCTTTTGCATTAGAGGATTTAATTACTTAATTTAATGAGATATTGCATTAAGAATTATTGAAGAATATTGATAACTCCTTTATTGAATCGATCACCTCATACAAAGTTATATACAAATAATGATATAAACTAAATGAGCTATATTACGGAAGCCCGAAATAATAAATATTACAACACAATATATTATATAGACGTATAATATATGCAATCTATTTTTTCAAGTTGGATGTGGGGATGTGAATACCCAACTGCGAAGAATATCACTGGCTGGCGTTTTAAAGAAACTTTGGTAGAAGATATCCGTCAGTTGTTCAGAAGTAGATATGTGAGAATTAGCAATCAACCCACGTCGAAATAGCATCTTGCAAAAACGACAATCAACACCAACATGCTTTGTACGTTCATGAAAGGAGCGGATTTTGTGCAAGATACAAAAGCGGGCCCACTTCTCGCGGTGTGGAGTGCATAGGGTGCATTGAATGAGAAATGCCAAGGCTATGCAACGATACTCAACCATTTCAACTCGCAGTACTTGACTTCCATTGACCGGTGCTCGGCAGTGAAGAGCGTGCCACGGTGATGCGCTTCTTAGATTTCCGGGGAAGCGGGAGAATCACTGAAAAACAACCCCATCCAAAGCGATGCGCCTCGTAAGGGGCAACTAGAATAATCAGTCCGCCAACCACTGTTGCAAATCACATGAGGGATTTCGGTAAAATACCACAATCGGAGAACCGCTGATATTTTACAACCCTTGGCAACTGACCCAATGATTATATCTTGGAGCATGTAAGATTTGAGATAAAACCTGCACAACAAAAGACAAATCCGGGCGTGTATAAGACACGTATAGTAGGCGACGTACAAGACGCCGATACCGCTCAATATCAGTCAACAAAGGACTAGTAGAGCGCGAGATGATTCTATTCCATAGGAAAAAGCGACAAGTTTAGCACCCGGTAGACCCGGCTTGGGAGATAATGTCACAGAGTATACTTCCATTGTAGCCAGGAAAAATACCCTGCGGCCTAGGGCAGCTTCAATACTAAAAATATTTAGAACACCAGATCCCTTCATATGAAAAGCAGGAGCTCAAATGTGCTTTATGACACTCAGCCAGAGGTGTTCCAGAGATAATATGAGATCATCGACATAAACGATACATTAATACGCATACGTCTTAGACCATGTGACTAATGAATAATCAGATAAAGATTGTATAAAATCATAGCGTTTAAGAGCAGAAGTTAACTTCGAAAACCAACATCGAGGAACCTGCTTTAAACCATACAAAAGATTTTTTGGAGGCGGCAATACCTCACGTCTGGCCCGACCCCTAGAAAAATCCGGTGGGCACTTCGCCAAACTTCCTCATAAGATCCCCCATATAGAAATGCATTATGGACATCCATCTGTAGTGCAACTTCGGTTTAAATTTCTTAACTGACTAGAAATGTCTGAAACGATAACCATCTTTACTACTTGGGCCAAAAATATCGCCATAATGTTACCTTACTGATGATTGCAAGACTGGCCTTGAAACCTCCACACTACCATCGGAGTTGAGGCTTAATTTTGTATACCGATCGACTGCCAAGAGCCTTTTATCGGAGGAAGTGTTTCCATTCACGAAGTACCATTATCCTTTCAAGCCCAAATTTCCGCGATGCATAGCATCTACGCCATCGAGGATGATTCATAGCTTCCCTTGAAAGACTTAAATACTATGCAGATTAAGGCGCAAGAAAATGTATATGTGTCTACTAAAAAAATGATTATAGTTCTTGAATTTGCGATAGGATAAGAGTACTGAGATCCGATTTGAGCGGTGAAACCCGAAATGAGGATGGACTTACTATTTCGACCGTATTATTAACAAATCACGAAATTTGAGCGAAGGAGTCTTGATTGCTTGGCTGCAACTCAAAAGCACCCCGGTAGCAACACTTCCACTTTCGGATCCAGCACGTGTTATATCCGGCCCGAACGGAAGGTCCGAACACACTTACTGTCGAGGGGCACAAATACGAATGGGGCCGGGCTCACATTCATCCTCAACGAACCCGATTAGGCGGCAGGGGCAACTCTGTTGGTCATCATCACCCTCCTCACGAATCGACATGGACACACGCTCGTTGAGAAAATAGAAGGGGTTGAAATAGCACAAGAATCGGTCAAATAATGGAACTTAGTTTCATAGAAAAAACATCACGAGACACGAAAAAATCACGAGTGTTCAAATCGTATAATTCCCTTTTCCCGTCATGCGTAACCCACAAAGATACACTTCCTACTACGACTACGAACTTATCAATTTACACTTTTAGTCGTGTGCATAACATAAGGAACCAAAACACGTAATTCGAGAATATTCAAGGGGTGACCATAAATGATTTCATATGGAGTCAGGTAATGTAACATGAGAAGGAGTACGATTAATAAAAATGCGGCCGTTAAGATACACTACTTCCCAAAAGAGATGGGTAAATTCCCTTGAAAAGCGTAAGGCTCTACCTACATTCAAGATATGGCGATACTTACGTTCCGCTTCGCCCGTTTTGTTGAATGCTTGCAAAGTTTGAAACAAATACCTTGTTCCAAAAAATACTTGCAGGACAAAAAAGAATTTTGTGCCATTATCACTATTCACGATATTAACTAGCATTAAGCGAGGATCAATCATAGCGAGAAAATTTGGGTAAAATAACAAAAAACCTCGGTTTATTTGTTATGAGAAAGATCAAACAACACGAGAAAAATCATCTCTTAGAGTAAAAAGCATTACTGCAGGGAGGATACGATGCGATAAGGGCCCCAAGCGTCACAATGAATCAACTTTCAAAAACATCACTACTTTTATGGGACTAATAGGAAAAACCTCGAGTATGTTTAGTTTGATGACAAACCCGTCTGAAGCTTTATTCCAAAATAATACTAGAACTAGAAATAAATGGAAAGTGCACTATTTTTATCCCTATGGATGTCGATCTTTGATGCCATAACTATGGAGAAACCTTTTTGATGTACATGCAAGCGAAAACCATTCACCATTCGAGAAAATAGTAAGTCAACGGTTCACCCATTTCAATGGCGTCCTCGAGCAGCGGTAATGAAAAAATACAACCCACTTAGCAAATAGAGAAGCGTCTGATCAAATCATAGTAACTTGAGGCGCGAGACATTAAATTGCATTTTAACTAAAGGGACATACAACACATTCAGCGACACAAATTTAGGGATAAAGAAACAACACGGATAGATTTGAAGAAACACTACCGTAGTCTAGTATAGAACTAGTATTACTCATAAGACCCGAATTACCCGTAACATAGTGGATGTCGGAATCGATAATTCAAGGTGTAACGAGAGAACTTACCATTCAAGCGATCCTTGAAGAAGTGCCGGAAATTACTAGAAACTTCAAAAGATTGTTCCATTGGGGTTAAATGCTTCCCGGACATACGCGAACGGGGAAAAACGCGTCGCGATCCGCTGAACTCCCTCACGGATGGCGTGGCTTCTTTGCATTAGGGCGGCTGGACCGAGTGAATGAGAGGTCGCGCGCCCCGTGACTCACCGTCCGGCAGCAGCAGCGGGTTTCATGGGTGGAGTGTGAAGAATGCCGTCCATTGGTTTGTTTCCGAAAGCCATGTTTGGAGTAGCAAATGGCTTGACGTAGCTCGTGCGATGACAATAAGTGCATGCGGAGTTTAGGACTTGGCTGGTATTGAATTGCACCGAGGTGTTCAGAATAGACATAACTATGATCTCTTCTCGAACATTATGGAAATATTAGATTTATTATTCAGCCTCTGACCGTTCAACGTATTACGATAGCCGCGATCAACGATAAGGATCCACGAGCTAATAAGAGTGAAGCGAGTGTGACAACGGAGTTACGTATTGATCCCGTAAAGAAAGTCATGCAACTTATCTTCATCCGTTCGTTGTTGGAAGACCTCGCTGAATCCTGACACGCCAAACCACACTTGCGAGGGAAGGTATAGGGTTATATTGAACAACTTCGTCCTACAAAGGTTGCAAGCTTTACCAAAATAATGCGCGAAGCGCCATTGTTTTCATTTGTTTAAAAATCGACTAAGGCCTCTTTAATTTGTTGTTTCCCTAGTTCCGTTACCGCGTGAATCTTTTACGCAAAAATAGCCCACAAAGGATGAACTTCTAACCGAAATGGAAGAGTTTTCGTGGTGGTATCAATAGTATTTAATATCCATTGAACGACATACTGAGCAGCTCCGATTAATGAAACCGGCCGTGGTTGGTTTGGGAATAATACCAATACTAAAACCAAATTTTAAATGACATAAGAGATAGCGAGAAGAGATTTAGACCATTCACTATAATTATGACCGGTAAACATACTTGGTACTAATGAGACTTCCGGGATTGTCATTGGAGCAGGTAAAGGGAGAAAGAAATATCAATTTTTGGTAGGAGCAGGAGGATTATTACCGCGCCCGTACCCTTTCACGAAGCCACCTCCTTAGCCTTGATTAGTATCATTGAGGTTTGACATCACCCGAGAATAAAGAATAGGGAAAAAAAAAAGCCACGAGGAAGCAAGTTGTTGCTTGCGCACGGAAAGGCGAAAAAAGAAGGAAAAAGGAAAAAGTTGCCATAGCGGGTATTGCCTACATACCATGAAAGAATATTGATAGCTCACTTTTATTGAATTGATCACCTGTACAAAGTTATATACACATAATGATATAAACCTATTAAGGTTATATTACGGGCTTTGAAATAATAAATATTACGACCTGATACACAATATATTATATGCAATTTATATTATATATCAAATAACATGTTATCGTTGGCGATTATGGTGAAACGTTTTACTTCATATAATATCTGAAGTAATGTCAGCTTCTTGTTATTTTCATGTATAGGAAGTTCGTTGAACCTGAGAGAAATAACAGAGAACTTTGGCTAGAAAATAAACAAAACAACATCAACCCAGGCTTGTGCGAACCTGATTTCCTTAAACCAGTTGCTCCTACCCATTATGTTCTTAGAACTTTAGAGCAAGCGATTCCCGAGGATACAATGGATTTGGGAGCAAATCTTGCCTTAGAAGCACTCTAAAAGCGGTGTTGAATTGAGGAGGCGAGAGTATCGCGAAGTGTTTGTTTGTGTTTGTAAAAGCTTGTGATGATTGAGGATGAGATTGCTCCACTTAAATAGAGAGTAGAAGGGGGTGGTGATCAGTCACTCCTTTACTCCAACTTCAACTATCCACTTAACTTCTGCGGTAGTGTGGTGTAAGTACAGCCCAGATACAACATAACTCCAAGCGGAAGAAAACCCAGTCTCCCATTTTTGGGGTGCAATATAATTAGCATATAATAGAGGTGCAATCGTAAACTTGAGTTCAAGGGAAGACCTCCCAAAGACCCCCCCCTCCGGATAATGTTTTTATATTACGTCGTAGAGTTTACTTAGAACTGCGGCGCCATTGCGCTCGCGTGGAAGCTTTAATATTCTCATGAGAAGACACGTTTACTCGTAGTAAAATGACCATATATAAAATTGAATGAGTATTAGAAGTGTCTTCGATATGAGTACGTTTAAATACTAAATTTTGCATTCGTTTTCCAACAATCCCCCATGAATCAAAATTAAAGAAAAGTTTTGACACATTTTGTTTTGGTTTGGTGATAACTTCTGACGACCGGCAGCTTGCATAGGATAGGTAAGCTGAGACCATGGAACTTCCGCGTATGCCGTGTCGCATGTACCTGGCACGAAGGTGCAGGCCCTTGAAACCATTCTTTTCTTTGGGTACAACGACATACTACACACATGCTTATTGACCAATACTCTTCTCGGTCTCATGAGTGTGTCGGTTTGGCCATGGGCCAACGCACAGTTTGTGAGATTTCTCGAGAAATCGCCTCGCCGTTTCGTCTAGCGACCTCTACTTTAGCTCACATAGGTGACTTCTCTATCATATAGAGTAACCACGATACTCTTCCACATTGATCTTTGGTCACTTCAAGAGAGTCATTTAAGAACAAAACTCATCACATTCTGGGTATCACATTTGTACTAAATCAGGAATGGGTGAGGTTAAACCCCAGGTGTTTAACTATGATTACAATTAAGTTGTCCCATTGAACCTAATTCACCAGGATCTCCGGTCGGCCTAGGTTGGGTTTTCCTTCATAACCATATTATCGTGGGCTTCAGTCCCATTTCCTTTTGATGATTCTCTCAACTAGTTCTCTATTTAAACATTTGGTTAGCGGATCCATGATGTTATCCTTTGATCTTATGTAATAAATGATAGTAACTCAGTTAGTCATTGTCTAATGGTATTTATGTCTACGGCGTATGTGTATTGATTTACCATTATACATATGACTTTGTCCGTCCGATTCTTGATTGAGTATCTGATATACCAAATTGGCTTTTGTCTTTCCGTTAAGGGGAATGTCCTCGAAATAAATATTTCATTCACTTTCTGTACATTTGTCCAATGATATAAATTCTAATTTCATAGTGGATATGGCGATTACGAGTTTTGCTTTGAGGACTTCAGAAGCGGCTGCACCCCTAAAGTGAGAATATATATCCACTTAATTGATTTCGACTCTTTTCGTATGGATATCAGTGCGCATCGGCCTTATCCTTGAAGACGGACCCGGATATCTTATAATGCGACCAGCTCTAGTATATCTCAAATATCTAAGTACTTTCATTATTATGGCTTGGCTGATGGAACTGGTTTTACTAAGTATATCTACTCAACTTTTAGGCGAAATGTCGAGGCAGTCTGACTCATTAGATACATGAGACTCTGCATTATTTGGCCTCCCGGTTGTGACACCTTTCTCACATTTCCTTGTTGGTGACTTATGTCCAAAGGAGTTTTTGACATTTCTTCATCACGCTTTACTGATTTGCTTGGCTATCGTGTCAATGCATAAGTAGTGGCTCGAAGACTGACTTCCTTGTTGATTCTCTGATTTTTGAAATGGCGTTGCTTGTAATATGCTTTCATATCCAAAATTTATCATTCCAACATATCTTTGTGTGTATTGTATCATTTTTGTGATTGCCAACAATGACATATCGTCAACATGAGGCATAATATGACATATCAAATACTGCGCGTGCTCGCGTGAACACCTTATGCGCTCGTTATTTTAAAGCCATTAATGACAGGATTTACATTAGATTTCACCGTGTCGTTGCTTTGGTGCCCATTTTCAAAATCATACAAAGTTTTACAGTCTACATACTTTGTACTCCTTTCACGGAACTTCGTCCTTGAGGTTGTCCATATAAATTTCTTAAATCTAAATCTCCATTTAGAAATTGCATTTTGACATCTATGGTGGCCTCAAATTGTAATCGTGATTACTGATATCCTACGTATGGATGTAATTAGGTATTTGAATTTAGTAAGTATCAAAATAGTCTAGTCCCTCCTTTTTGTCGATTACCACAGGATAATTGCTTGTACTTATCAATTGTTCATCTTATGCCAAAGATCCATTTTGACTTAAGAGGCTTGCGCCGGGCGGAAGATCCACTAATTCAGTGTGATTTGAAGAATTGAATCAATCTCACTTTTGATTTTCTTTCCATCAAGGGCCTTACTTGAAAGTCTTTAACTACATTAGGTAAGTTCGAGTTCACTTTGTGCAGTATAAGTCATGAAATCTGAACCGAAGAACACCCTTCTTGCCCACTAACCGTGAGTTCCAGGCTGGTTCCTAAAACTGTGGACTATCTTTATTTATAGTCTCTTCGACTCTATCCAACATTATCATCTCTTTTGGTCAAATGCTAAATAGTACTCACCAGAAGAGCTTGTTTAACTTCTCTCAATCAAAGGAAAAAAGCTTATTCTCGAAAAATGTTGCATTTCTAGACTAAATATAGTGTTTTGTGCACTCTTTGGATTTCAGATTTATGCACTAGGAACCTATATGCATTCTTGTTGTGTGTCAGCCAATGAAGATCGATCTGCGTAATTATCTTCAGCTAGCTTGATAATGGAACCATGACGCCTTGAGGCAACTGAGAACCTCGAATGATTATAGGTCGGTTTAAAACCCCCTAAAATAATTCATGAATCACCAAATAACGCTACATGTTCACGGGTACTCTATTCAACAGTAATTAGGCCGATAAGTGCTTTTAGCATTTGTGGTGTGATCTAGGAGAATTCATCGTCTCTTTTAAAGTTCTATTCTTTCTTTACGCTACCCCGTTTGATTCTTGATCAGTGTTTCATGTATTATACCGTGTTGAACCTGACCGACCCAAATGGTGCAACATATTACTTGTATACATCAACCCCATTATCACTTGATTTTGCTGTGAGTTGATTCTCCAACTTCGTCTTTGTAAAGTGAAAACTTTTGTATTTGCTTCATCTTTACCTTTCAAGGTACCACATATGATATTTTTGTGTCATCGGCAAATGTTATAAAATGTGAACACCTCTTACGATGGTGTTGAACTCATCTCAGCATCGGCTATAGATAGATCTAGAGTTTTGTATTTCTCAAAAGCGACCTTGAGCAATGGGTCTAGTTTGCTTAGCTTGACACAAGTTTAAGCATTTAATTTAGGATCAGAAATTAAATTTAGGAATTCTTCAGTTAACAAGTTTTAGTAAAGAAATGAAATTAACATGTCTAATCTAGCACATGCCATATATCTGAGACTCAATCAAATAGCGGAGTAGTAGCCATTTTATTCATGTTTGGTAGGCAGTTGAAGAAAGTATTATGGGATTAAGAGGTTTTGGCAAGTGAGTGGTAGTGATTTTTTGAACTAAAGGTTGATTATAATGGATTAATTAGTTGGGGGAAGCGATATGAGTTGGATTGATTAAATTTGATTATTGTGTTGGGGTGGTTGGAATTTTGTTGTTTTGTTAATTAAATTAAAAGTATTATCATAAGTTGATAAACTATATAATTGTTCTTTAGCCAAGGTGAGTATTTATCTCATGGGTGTAGATTAATTTACTTCTTCGTGAATGTGTTGCATTTGTTGATGTTGTGAGCATGTTTATGTATGTATCAATGTGTTGATTGTTGAGTATGTATGGTTAGTTAGTGGTTGCCTTGTACTACGGTACGAGTGTGTGGTGGTGCCTTGTACTACGGTACGAGTGTGTTGTGGTTGCACTTGTCGCGCTACCAATGCAGAATGTGTGGTGGTTGCCTTGCCTCCCAGTGCAGTGTATTACCTTGTACTATAGTGCAGTGTGTGGTGGTTGCCTTGTACTTGTTAGAATCTAGTATGAATTTTCTTTGTGATAAACATAGAATTAGTACCTCAAGGATCCTAGTGATATAATTAATCCCAAAACATAAAATAAATGTATGAATACGAGAATCCTTACACATTTCAACGGAGCGAATGGGCAAATCTTGATATGCCTCGCGCGAAAGCCCTTCAAAATCATCTCGATGCTTGTTCAGCCGAAATGATGTCCTGCTTGAATTTTTCAGAGGAAAAACGGGCAGTGCCGACTTTTCAGAGTTTGAAGATGAAATGAGAAATTGGAAGAAAAACATGCAATTCTCCAAAAGAAAGAGAGAGCTGACACTTTTTAGAGAGGAGGTGGGGATTTTGTGATTAATGGTCATGAAAAACCTAATCCCTTTTTAAATATCAAGTCCCAAAAATTCCCTTTCGTTAAGCGGCTAGTTAAAAATCGGTTTAACTTTCGTTAACTTAATTAGACCATTGTAGGCCTCTAATTAAATAATGAGTTACTAGTGGTGTTATTTTTAATTAACTTAACAAGTCAATTAAAACAACGAGTCACTATCGAATAAAAACTATCGAGTTATTAAATTGATTTTGATTGTTTAGTTGATTAAACTTGCAAGTTTAACTCGATTGATGTTCATCAACATATATATTTCGATATATAAATATTGATACATTTTCTCAAATACCAAGTCTCGTTTAATTTCATTCATAAAATATTATTCGAATATCATTGTATGTGTGACATACAGGCTCGAGATAATAGTAAGTTGTATAATAATAATAGTAAATTCTTATTATTATACCCGATTAATGAGTAAGATCTATCAATAAACTCATAACCCTTAATTATCAAGACACACTAGTAATATACCGTTACTAAGGTGAGCGCTAAGTTCCGGTAATCACGTTATAGGCCGGTAAATGAATTGATACTGTGATTATTCGCCAGCGGGCACAAATGAAAAGGGAATCAATTCTCATTGATTTCAAACGGTACTATGAAGTGCGAGGTGTTGTAATTGCCTTGTACTACAAGTGTGTTGTGTTTGCCTCGTATCTCGTTATGAGTGTCTTTGTTATCCGGTATTGCACTTATCTTGGTGTAGGTGTCAGCATGTTTGCCTCGTACCTCGTTATGAGTGTGATGCCAACTTATGTCGGCGGGCATAAGTTCTCCCTCAAGTTGAGGTTGATTATATGCGCATTAGTTGCTTAAGGAAATAAGGATTTCGTTAGGTTGATTGTGTTGTTTAGGCGTAGGTACGTAGTACCGGCGTTCTTTGGTAGGATTGAGAAGTTGGATGGTACACTTGTTGGTCGTGAGATTTTACATTGTTGGTTGATAGAATATAGTTGTTGATTTAGTTGGGTATTGTTGTCATTGTTTACTTGGGATAGCATGATCTTTAGTATTAGTTGTTTTTTGTTAGAATGTGCATGTCGATTAAGATTGGGCATATGAACTAATGATAGCCATAGTAATGACATTATTGATATAACCACCTTGTGTTGTAAGCATGATAACGAACTTCGCTAATGATATACTCTTTTATTTATGGCCTTGATGAGTATTGTATCATGCGTCCTAAATGCTTTCTGTGAAATTTATGATTTTATAATGCATTACTAGGTAAGGAGTTAGCTAGTTTTTCGCTCTTAAGATACATATTCACTAGGCTTATGACTTACATACATTATTGTAAGGCGACATTTTCATTATTTGAGTTGACATGTGGTGTTGTAGAGTTTTTCGAGCTTGTTAAGTTGTGGGTACTTAGAGCCTAGGTGGCGGCGGTGGCGATAGATCCTCACGGTCTCATTGTTTTTATTTTATTCGGTTATGCAGTACTATTGTATTTTGGGATTCAGGGCGGTGTTGTAGATATTACGTACATGATGTTTTGTTGTATGTTGTTGTAAGAATGTGGTTGAAATACCACGATGGATTTTTTCTTAAAAAAACTGCTCTTGTCCGTTGTATATTGTTTTATGAGTTTATTTGACTGACGGTGGGTTTGTAGAATTAGTCGTCCATTGACGTGGTGACTCACGGTGTCGAGATTTGGACGATTCCCAGCTTTTCCAGGCGGCCCGGCCAGGAGGCGGGTGGATTACCTTAAAATAAATTATATTTAAACATATGACTAGTTTACTGAAGTATAACGTATATTCTTAAATGGTAAGTTGGTTAGTGGTTGGTGGTTTGATTTTTTTATCTTGGAGATTAGAGGTTGACCTTCTGATAGCCGATAATATTTTGTCATGAAAAGTCGCGAGGCCGTTAAATATTAACAACCCATCGTTAAGCCCACCCAATAATCCCTTAACGGACTAATATTATTTTGTCACAAAAAAAGTCAAGGCCGTTAAATATTAACAGCCCATCGTTAAAGCCCACCACCCAATAATCCCTTAACGGACTGGCCCGACCCGATTTGTTAGGGACCTGGAAACCTCAAACATGTGACATGAAGGCCCAGTTCGATGGGCGCCTACTACTTCAGACTTCAGAGTCTGATTCTCAATTAGGGACATTGTTAGATTCAGAGGCCTGTGATAAAGTGCATCTATATATCACTTCATATTGCGTAAGAGTGAATAGCGTTCGATTAAAAGTTTTTATATTAAATGTCGATTGAGTCGTTGGGTTTTGTATTCTAGGTTCCAGGAGTTTTATATTAATTGTCGGTTAGGTCCTTAACGTAAAATAAAATATCTTGTCCAGGCTATTATGCCTCCATGTTCTGTTATCGTTTTTATTAATTAAGCTAATAAAAATAATTTTATTTTATTTACATTTACACTTTAAATATTTTAAATAATTTAAATTTCCGGATCAATAATTTTAAATTTACTATAATTTGATATATTTATTTTTAATAAAATAAAATGGGATTAAATATGTACATATGACTAAAATTTCATCCTTAATACGCATATTAAATTAAATCGATCATAATAAAGTAGACGGAGTTGATTTCATACTAAATGCTGGCAACTCATTAATGGCTAATATTATTATGAGCGATTTATTGCCGGTGATTACATTGATTTTCTTCTGTGCTTGGCATGAAATAATGTAATAAAAAATGAAGTCACGACTCATTTCTTGAGGGTTATTAATGCAAGAATAATCAAAGCCCTTGTTGATTAAGACTTGCACAAAATTCGATTAATTGTTATGTTGGACATCAAATTGCATAAACAATTCAATCAAAATGTTGTACACCATTTGGATTATTTATTTCATCTAGGTATCCTTCACAGCTCGATTATTTTTGGCGCATGATTTTCGTGGTTACAAAACAAAATTAGCATCTAAAGAGGTTAAATATGTGTATGTCTCACCCCAATTCAATTGTATTGGTAGCCAATTTTACGATTTATGAATATCGATAAATACGATTTAAATCAAAAAATAGTGGCATCACAAAAGGGTTAAATATATATATGTAATGTATTTTTTTGCAAAAATAATCTATAATAATTGTACTTTTGTAAAAATAATTTTAATATGAAATATAATAAAATATTAATTATATAGAGGTATAAAAAGTAATCGAGAATCCCGAAATTTGTCAGATAAAGATGGTAATATAAGCTTCGAGGGGCCGATTGACATTTATGACTTCGGAGACAAGTATGTCATTCACCCCTATTGCATAATGATCATAAATTGTAACCAAGAACATTTAAAAGCATAACTAAATGTGAAATGAACTATATGAGGGTATTTGGCTAAGCTTATTTTTTATCAAAATCATAAGTTGATTTTGTCAAAATGATGTATTTGACTAGTAAGTTAAATGTGTAATTTATAAGTTGAAAAGTTGAAATCAACTTATAAGTTGAAATATAAAAAATAGCAAATACTAACTTTTTTTCTCGACTTATAAGTTGGTTGACCAAGTAATTTACTTAATTATCCCTTAATATTTAATTTTATACCTTATTTATCCTTCATTTAATAGTCATAAAGATATAATTTTTAGTTATACCAATTTTTTTAGCATTTTACTCTTTATTGAAAAAAATAAAAAATAAATAAATATTATATTTTTAGTCATAAAATATAAATTTTTAGTTATAGTTATTTTTTATTCTTTCAAATATTAAATTACTAATTTATTTATATCATAAAAATAAAAAAGTGATATATAAATGAGATATATTTATAAGTCATTTTACCATTTTTATAACTCAAAAAAAATTTCTATCAACTTATAAGTTATATTAGCCAAACAAGTTTGACAACATAAATGAAACTCTTTATTAGTTGCGTTATCGGCTATAAGTTGGTCGGCTATCTTTGAATACTTTTGTTTTTCCTTTTGATTGTATGTAAAATTGCATAATGATGACTAAAAAGATATGGAGTATTATACTACCTATTGGCTATTGGTGGCCTACTCATTTCATAACGGACTTATTTACCCTTCCAACTGATGATCGACTTGATTTCAGCTTGATACATGGGTATCGAGATACTCGACTCGTTGACAATATCCTAAGCCTAACTATTAACCGAGATCATTTTCATTTTGAAGGAATGTGCAATTCTATTTCCTAGTTTTAATGGATTGTCAACCAAAAAATAAAAAGGTTGGATAGTTTTGAGTCTTTGCACCTAAAAGGATTTTTATACTTGACAGAAACACAAACTCACTGCAAAACTGGTAATCATTGTTTGATAAAACAATTTGTTTGCATGGGATTGGAACATCAGAATTAGGCCAACAATGGATCAGATACAAATTTGCATTCAGATTGTAAAACAATTTTAATTCTACACCTTGAATTCTATAAAAGAGCAGAGTTCTTGACGAATGACACGGACAATATGTGCTCAGCCCTTCAATTTGGCAACAGCCCTCGCTCGCCTCAACAGTTTGAAACCACTTTGCTTGTATACTCATTGTGAATCACTAAAAACCACTTTGTGGCTACTTGCAGGAATGGAGTTCTTGATGGACTCAATAGCATTAACGTAACCACCTTCGGAAATGGCCTCAGGATTTTCAATCACCAGCATAAAGCAACGTGATGAGTAAAATATGGAAGGAAGCTTTCATTGCTATAATCATATATATATAGGGAATCATGAGATTTGGGACAATAAGAGCACTGCTTATAGCAGGTAAATGTAAATTACACTTTCTGAACAAAAGGAAGATTATTTTCTAGTTACACTGACTTAAGTAAAATCTCAAAACTTGATAAAGACATTGAAAGTTCTTTAGGCTTCACTGCTTTGAAACCTATCTTTAAGGGAATTGATCTTTTTATCAACAAATTGATATTGCACTCCGCTTTCAATAAGCAGAAATATTAAAAGAATCGAAGGGTATATTAAAAGAATCAAAGAGTATATTTCTCGGAACTTGTAAGGGTTAGAACATCACCAACATTGATATTCCAGTAATATCAATAGCATTTAACGAGACAAGCTCCAGCAGTCTCTCTGGCGTTGATATAACAAACTCGGGCTCGCAACTCTTCAGACTAAAACAGAAATTTCAAATTATTTTTCAGAATCTTGGAATAAAAAGCAATTTATGTTGTAGCAAGTAGCACATATATCATGCAAGAAGAACCGAGATGGCGAGATCACTGCCGAATCAAAAGCCGATTGGCACATTAGGGAAAAAAAGGTAAAATGCATTTGACTCTATTTTAGTTCCAAATACAAACTTAGTCTTGTGAGCGACTTGGTTATCATGATGGTAAATACTCCTTCCTATGAGAATGATGGTAAATACTCCTTCCTATGAGAATGATATGACTGTGGAATTACCTCACGTCCCTAAGTTCTTTTACAACGTTGCTAGAGGGATAAGGTTTGGTTTGGTTTGTAAAAATTCTTACAGAATATTTTCATATTTTTTCGATTAGTCAAAAGTAAAATCGAATGGCAACAATCAAACAAAAGTTAATCTCAAGTCTTACTTTAGGGCTGTTTAAAAGTATGAGTCATCTGATTACGACCACAAATAGTCTTCCATAACTAAATGGGATGGATATTTGTCGATCAAACAATTTTCAGGATATAACCAATCTCATGTAGAAGACGATATAAAAGGAAGGAAGGTTAGATGTAGATGTTTTGCTCTGACCCATGAATTTGATGATCTATGGAAGCACCCGAATGTAGGCTTACAGTCCGTATCCCACAATCCTTTAAAGACTTGCATATTTGGCGAACCTGTAACAAAATAAACCTTATCAAGAAGGCTTCAAGTATGTTTTTGAGGTCAAATGTTACTCAAGAATCCCTCCCCCAAACTCATTTTTCACTTTTATCACTTTAGATATATGAATAGGAATAAAACAGAAAAGCATTTAAATTAGCGAAATTCCATTGTGTTTAAATTGTCAAGCACAAAGTGTCATACCATCAGAGTTGTAGAGACATGCACATATCCCCAACAGACTAACACCATCCTGAAGAATTTATCTAAACTTACAAATGAATTCCATAATTTTATTCAAAAACAATTTACTCTATTTTCCAATTCAAGTTTAAATTTCCATGAGCAAAAGGCAGCAATTCAGATATTCTTAAAACAGTAATCTTCAAGGACAGCACATCATAAGTAGTTAATTAAATAGAAGACAAAAAGTAGGTAAGCCACACTAATCACAAACCTCAGAAGCTCTCTCCTGACTTGGAACAATGAAGACGAGAAAAGGACCGGCAAACGATTGGCCTTCTTTCTCCTCTCTAGCAATAGTATCAGTACAAGTTGCTGCAATCCAAGCAATTTCCTCCACTCTAGCTTCAGCACAACTAGTTTCTATTACATCTTCTCCAATTGAATAAGCCTTCCAGAAATCAATCCCCCAAGGATGAACAAAGAAAGGCTTCTCCTCCGCCTTCAAGGTTCCATCTTGTTGAAGTGCTTTTTGTACTCTATCCAAGCATGCAATCAGAAACTTTGAAGGGCAATATAGATGGCTCTTGATATCAGTACCATTCCGAGTTTTCCCTGTCCCTAGCCCGGCCATAGTCATCTGTTCAACTTGTTTCAATGATTTTACTGAGTTCTTATTCTCCATTTTCTCTCTTTTTGAGCTGGCAGGTTTCTTCGATTTCTTCACAAAATCTACCTTTCCAAGCTTTTCATTAAAGGGATCCTCAATGGTAGGGAGGCTATAACACATTCCCTGCAACAGCAAGCACAGTATGCCTGAGAAAGCGAGAAACTAAATGCTCGAAAATCCAAATATCGTATTGCCGATTAGAATAGTGAAACAGAACATTCATCCAATTCTTTGAATTAGAGAAAGGTACATATGGTTTCAATATACAACCCATTAAATCAACTATATGTTTGATACATGACAACACTTCAGATATTTACAAGTGAACTCTTAAACCAACATATAATAACTTCCACAAAACTAAAATCATACAAAGCCAAAAGCCTTAACTTGGAAGCTAAATTGGGGTCGACTATATAAATAAAAGCGTGCTCCCGAATGACCATATGTTGGGTCATCCTTCTATTAAACCAAAAAAGACACAACTGAAATATACATCAAACAGAAAATATACAAATACCCAAATCAGATAAACATACTTAATAAAGTAATTTTAGTTTAAATAAAAATCAGTACATAAAAAACCAAATTTCCATTCTTGAAAAAGATGAATATACAGACATCAATGCCAACTCAAACATATGAATGACTTAATACCCTGATGTATCTAACTCGAGCTTCCACCAGGAGGTATCGGGTTCAACTTGCTTGAGAATTATTATTTCATACTTTCTTTGAATCACTCACTCTAACTCTAACTATAATTTATGTATTCGATATTTGTAATACTCATCACTAATTTACAATAAAATAAAATAAAAAAATGCCAACTCAAACATATACTAAACAGAAAATAAACAAATACCCAAATGAGATAAAGTTACAATCTTTAATATAAGCGTATGAATTGAAAGTGAAACCTGACAGAGGCGGCGCTTTCCAGTTATGCGGCGTTTCTTGGCGGCGATAATGGCGGCTACACGTTGTGAGACTTTATTGGTATTTTCTTCTTGCTTTTTTCTGCTTCTTTTTGACCTTCTTCTTGATATTGAATCATCACTCCTACCCATTGAAGATCAACAAAGTGTGTGTTGCTGCTCAACGTGGCGGTTTTCAGCTCAAGATGGTGTGTTGTATATTCAGGGTCAAGGGGTGTTTTGGGGAACAAGTATGGTATAGGTAGGGCGGTTGGCGGATCGGGTAATCAGTACCAGTTCGATAAGAATTCGAAAATTTATTTTCGATTGATAAGAATCCGAAAATCTATTTACGATTGATTATGGAGTGTTTTTTTGTGGAAAATAAAAAGTATTATTTTATAGCTTAATCAATTGATAATTATTTATATTCGATAAAGTGTATATACCATCGAGTTACAATAACACTACTTAAAGGGTATCATGTTAATGTATTTGGGCTGGGGTTAATTTAGTCTTTTCAGATTTGGTGTTGGGCTATTTGATAATTTGAGTAATAGGTGACAATTGGGCCAAACCTTAGGAAGTATGGTAATATTATTGAGTTGGGTTCAAGTGTTATCAGATAATTAAATAATTGGATATATGTTCAATAGTAAATCTAAAAAATTTGACTTGATAAGTGATTATCAACTCATATTCGAATAATCATCCTTTATGATATCTGATAATATGTTATACTCTGTGTAGTTATAATATCTTGATTAATATTTCATTTTAAAATGACTTATGAATAAGTATATGATATTTGTCATGATAAAAAACATGACAACATAAATTGTAATGTAACATGGTTCCCTATTTAATTGTCTCATTTCGATTTTTTAAAATTCAAGAATGTATTATATGTATTTAGTGGGAAGGTTGTGTCATATACTCATATTATGATGTGACAGTTGTTTATATCAAGAGACCAAGCGTTATATGGAGATAGTGGGCAGAGCTTAAAGCTGATCAAAGACATGGAATGTCCTGGAGAGACTAGGCATCAATATATAACTCAACTGTTTTGAACTTTGTATTGGGAGGTATACAAAGAAACTGAAATTGAAATATAAAGAAGTACTTAAATTTTATCTCTAATTGTTTAAAAAAAACTAACAAAGCATTTCTATAGGACACTGCTCAATTGCCATGAGCAAATGATATAGACAAGCTAGAGTCAGCAATTACTGGCCAGTCTCTTTTTGCTTCCCTTTGCAAGGTGGCAATGGTTTGCCACATAAACATAGATTGTGAGAATAAGCAGCTTTAGGAAAGATGTTGAATGGCCTCTTTTGTGGAATCTGACCACATAGTTTGTTTGATCTCAAGTTTACATGTTCCAATGCTTCAATGCCCATCAAACTCTCCGGGATTCGTCCTGTTAACGCATTGATGGATAAATCTAACCAATGCAGTTTCAGAATCAATCCCAAACTTGGTGGGATAGTGCCTGTTATTCGATTTGTTGATATATCAAGCCTTTCCAGTGCATTCAAATTTGAGATTGATATAGGAATGTGACCCGCGATTCTGTTTCTTGCTATGTTTAGCACTTTTATGTTCAAGGTACCGGAGATTTCAGGGATTGTGCCAGAGATTTGATTATTTGAGACATCAACAACCTCCAAGAACTTGCTTGTTTTGCTGCTCAAGATTCGCGAGAGTGAACCATAGAGCTTGTTTGTATGGAGATCAAGCGACGAAAGTCCTTCTGGTAAACTTATCTGTGAGATATCAGATCTTAGCTGGTTATTTGAGAGCTTGGCCTTCTGTAAACTGGTCATTCTTGCCATGAAATTCGAGAGCCCGTTGGAGAAGTAGTTGTCTGACAGGTCTATGGAGTTGAGTGATTCTGGCTTTGTGAAGTTTGGAAGTGTCCCTGAAAGCTTGCATCCAGCAAGTTGAACATCAGAAAGTTCTCTGTTTCGGATCCATTGCGGAACTGTCCGTAAATCGAACTTGTTGTGAGACAAGTCTATTGACAACAAAGAAGGAAGGCCTTTGGAGAAGGCACTAGTAGGCAGAGGACCTACAAGTTCATTTCCAGATAAACTAACATTAAATAGGTTCTGCAGATGGCCTATAGATTCTGGAATTTGCCCCGAGAGACGATTGAACCCCAATGATAAGGTGCTAAGGGACTTGAGATTCCCTATCAGGGAAGGAATTCTTCCCACTAGTTGATTGTGATCGAGTGCCAACTCAGAGAGTTTCACAAGATTGCACAAAGAATTAGGCATTTGCCCCGACAATCGATTACTCGAAAGATCGAGATAAGTGAGGTTGAGGAGCTGCATCCCTATAAAATCAGGGATCAACCCAGACAATGAATTGTGTCCAAGATCAAGAGCTTGTAAACTCTTCAAGTTTTTTAGTGTGGATGGTAGAGAACCTGTGAATGAATTCTTTGCTAAGTTGAGCTGCAAAAGGTCTTTCAAATTCCACAATGTAGGTGGAATCTGCCCAGTAAAAGAATTACCACTGAGTGATAAAGTTTGCAACTTAATCAGCTGAGCCAAAATGGTAGGAGTGATCATTCCTTGCAATGCATTATCATCTAAGATCAGCTGAGTTAGGCTATTCAAATTTGAGAATGATTTTGGTATTGAACCTCCAATTTTTTTCATGCCACTAATGATCATTACCTCCAAGAATTTCAAATTGCCAAGAGAAGGTGACAGAGTTCCCTTCATGTATATCCCAACATCTTTATCTGATGATGGTCTTTGAATGATCAGCCTAATAACCCTTCCTGTCGAGGGATCGCAATCGATGCCTTCCCATCCACCTCCACAACAATCTTTGCCTGTCCATGTAGAAAGAAGTCCAGTTGTGTCCTTCACTATCCTGGCCTTGAAGCCAAGAAGTGCTTGTCTATCAATATTTGAACAAGCTGTTGAGGTTTTTTGAGATTGTGATGAATGGAAAAAAGTGAAACATAACAAAATTTTAAGAATTACCCACTTCACAAAATGCATTTTTGGATAATATGGGTTTCAATTTTCTCTTGTTGTCAAATAACTTTGGTCTTTTCTTGACTTGTGGGGAGGGGGGTGCTATATTTTATTGATGTGGACAACTAAAACAGACAACTTATGACCTCCTACTTAGACAATACGGTAAAATGATGAAAAAGGTTGTAAGAAATTGAAAAGAAATCATGATATGACACGAACAACTCAACTATGTCCCATGTGAATTTATAGGAAGGAAAAATGTATTGGAAGTGTCATTTGTATATTCTTGCATGGTTTTATGCATTAAAGTGTTTTCACATGTTGAAGTTGTAAGTGAGCGTTAGTTCTGAGTTCTCTCACGGGAATCCTAATATCACCCAAAACCGAACGTTGGAGAGCAAGCACAGTCCCTAATTTTGAAATTTTGATTTTATAAACTTTTTAGCATATAAATATTTTATCTTTTTTTTTCTTCAATTGGGACTTCCAATCATCATTTGTTTGATTTGTAGTGCTCGCTAGGAGTTGTTACATGTCAATACTTTCATTAGCATGCCGGCTCATTTCTTGAAAATAGGATTGAAAAGTGAGAAAAAAAAAACCATGAATTTGTTATAGAGAAAGAGGAAAAATACTATTGGCTGATTAAAGAAAATCCGGGATGAGGGAGAAAATGAATTCGAATTTTTTTTATGCAAAATGAGTTGGTCCTTCTTGTCCCACTAGTACTATCAAACATATCTCAATTGTAATATTATAATTGTTTTAGAGTGAATCCATGTGATTCTATATATCATATACCTCGTTACATGTATTAACGAGAAAATGGATTTCAATTTTTTAACCATCAAATGAGTTTCCCTTTCCCCCCTATTTTTATATTCTAGCACCACAAGAGGCTTCTTCCTCCCTTAACAATTTTTGCAAGGTGTAGTGAAAAAGAATGAAAAACAATAAAAAATATGTTTCACACCTGGTGGGACTCGAACCCACAATCGTTTGATTAGAAGTCAAACGCCTTATCCATTAGGCCACAGGTGCTTCATGTTAGTACGTAATATAGGTAACTACATTTTCTTTACTATTTTACTATCGAATAAATTGACTTGCGTTTCTTTTAAAAATATTTTATATTATATTCCCTTTGATACCAACTTTGAGAAGGTAAGTTGAAAATAAAATGCTCTATTCATTCCTAAAAATACAAGTAACTACATAAGACATATTAAAAATACTTGAGGGCAAAATTTAAAAAGTTAACTCATCAAAATTAGTAGATGATTTTTAGGAAGGGAAGGTATGTATCATATCAAATTACTTGAAGAAAAATCTTCCTTCAATTTTTTTCGTTTACTAACATCTTAATGCATATCATAGGGTGAACTTTTATCGAAAGATTCAACTTGTATATTGATCAAAATTTTAAAAATAAGTGAAGCTTTTAAATTTTTCTAATCGAATCGAACTTGAATTTTATTTATTTAAAATGAATCAAACTTTTAAAAAATTGTTATATTCAAATTGAGTTGAACTTCTTCTTTATCATTTACAACCCTAATAATCTAACCCTTCTCATGCAAAAAATTAAAAATATGCTTCAATAACATTGGATTGGCAAATAAAAATAAATCTCGAATGTTTGAGAAGCTAATAAATGAAACTAAGTCATTAAATAACATTCAAACGTTTCTTACCCCACTCAGATACTTACAAATTAAGCATTGATTTTGGTCATTTCATCAAGCTACATATTGACATGTATCTCTCTCTTAGAATTATAGTCGAGTGTCCATTAAGTGGACGAGTCTGATACATTTATTAAACCATAATTATTATTATTATTATTATTATTATTATATGATTTAATATTTGTAGGAGGCTAATTTACTCATCTATATAACAGATACACTATTGTAATTTATATTTAAGTAATTTAATATAATATTATATATATTACTCTATCACTTTCTACATGACATAAAAACATGTTACAATACTGGTGTTTCCGCTGCACCGACGGATGGGCGCATAGCCATCCGATGGACCATGACCATTTTTTTTTGTTCCAATTTGATGTTTCGGTTCCCATATACTTTTGTTATTGTTTTATTGTTCCCCCGGTGCTACTGAGTTTCTTTTTATTTTCTTTATAAGGCCAATTCTTCCTCTATATTTTAATATAGTGTAGAAAATGTTAAAAGAAGTATATAATATTATATTACATTGCTTGAATATAAATTACAATAGTCTGTCTATTTATAAATGAACTATAGTAACCTCCAAGACACTAAACCTAAACCTAAATCTAATAATAATAATAATTGTGGCCCAATAAGTAGATCAGACTCATACGCTTAATGCCCACTCGACTATGACTCTAACACCCTCCCTCAAGCTCATGTTAATTTGATAGAATTTTCGTGATTTCCAACAAGAATAATGATAATAATAGAAAAAGATATCGGCGGAAATACGCCATTTTAACCGAAATACGCCGCAAAAAGAATTTCACTTTGAAACCAAAATATCATGGCATGATACTTCGTCGGAAAGAAAAATCAATAGCTGTCAGGAACACCATTCTTTTCGAACCTGTCAAACTTGAAACACAAAGGAACGCCTTTTTTGAATCCCTAAAAAACCAAACGAACGAGGAACACTTTTCTTTTCGAACTTCGTCAATTGGGATCGTCATTTTTTTCGAACTCAACCCAACCATAACAAACACATGTTAGATGCACTAAATATTACTTGAACTCAAAGTAAAATAAAATAATCTTCTACGTTGTAGAAAAAAAAGACCAAACTCGAAGTTCCAATATAATAATAAACTCCCATAAGCGATTGTGAATACTCTACACCACCAAAATTTAATGATTAGTGTGTCATATAAGCCAACCTACATATAGATTAGTGCCTTTCTAAAAATTACATGTAATAACTTGATCTTCATCTTTTATCATGAAACCAATATGAAATACAATATCAAAAGCTCAAGATTGACCATGAAAGAAAAAGAGAGTTTGAGATAGAGTGGGGTAAGATACTAAATCAAAACCTAATAATAATAATAATCAGAATTTCAATAATGTAATTGCACTCGCGCCTTTTAACGCCCACTCTATGAATCTAACACATACTCTAATTCCCTTATCTTTTTCTTGTTAAATCTACCATACTTATAGCCTCCATTTCTAACATGTTCAACTCTTTAATACAAATTTCAAGTACTCTAATGATAACATTTGGTACGTCCATATGTTACTCCAATGGAGCAACCCTCTCAAAATTTCCAGCAATTTTCTTATATTTGGTGACTCGATAGTTGACACATGAAACAACAACTATCGTACATTCTTTTCCAAAGCTAACCATTTTCCCTATGGCAAATCACTACCAGCGCCCCGGCTGACGGGTCGTTGGTCCGATGGGCAATTGATGCCAGATTTGCTTGCAGAAACACTTGGGATTAAGGAGCTTGTCCCTCCTTTCTTGGACCCAAATTTGTCATCAAATGAGCTCAAAACTGGGGTGTGTTTTGCATCAGCTGGAGGTGGTTATGCTGAGGGCACAACTATGTTCACCTCTGGGTTGTCTGTTTTCAAGCAACTTGAGAGTTTCAAGAATTATATGAACAAGTTGAAGTCCATTGTTGGAGATGCCAAGGGGGGTGAAATTGTTAGTGATTCTTTGGTGTTTATTGTTGCTGGGATTCTTTGGTGTTTATTGTTGCTGGGTGTTCAATCCTAGGAGGATTGCTTTTCTCCTCACCCCCTTCGCATTTGAAGATTATTTGCTTCAAAAAGTCGTACGTTTTGTCAAGGTAAAATTTTCACCTTCTTCAATTTGGTTAGGAGAAAATTAAAAATTCTTCCACAAGTTTCGATATCTTATTGTTATAGTCAGGTTAAGAATCAGTACTAAAACTAAGGTGGACGAAATTTAAGAGATTAATTAAGGGGGTGAAGTTTGAGTAAGATTTATTGTGATATTGAAAATATTAGCATATTTGTGTACCATTTATACATGATAGGAACTTTAATTGTTGTAATAAGTTGTGAGAATCACATCTTTTAATTTCTAGTCCTATAAAGTAACAGATTCATGTACTTTTTGGAAACATAAATTTTTAATTACGCACATTTATTTGTGTTAACTTTTTCTTCAATAATGTCACCATATCTTTAAAAATTAAACTATAATATAATACTTCCTTTATTTTTTTTATTTGTCATTCTAACAATTTAACATAAATTAAGAAAATAAAAGACATTAAAATGCGAATGACAATCATTTAAAACTATATTATTGACGATTGATACTTCATGAGAAAATTAGTTAAAAAATAAATTAAAAACGTAAGACAATTTTATATATTAACGACAAATATTTTAAGATAAAAAAATTTAGACTAAAACTATAGAAAAAAGGATGGAGTATTACAAAAGGTACGTATGTAGAATAAGCAACTTGCTAGTTGCTACCCATATTATTATTATTATTTTTTTCTTCTTCTAATTTTATTGTTCTCTCTCACAGGAATTGTATAGAACCCTTATTAATACATTTATTAATATCTAGCACTCTTGTAATTTTTTTGGCCTAAATGGCATTTGTAAAAAAACAACAATACCTTCTTCCTTTTTATCCTCTTATTCACCTTTTCTTTCCAAATCACCACCCCACCTACACTGAGGAAGAAAAGAATGGAAGAAAAAAGAAGATGATTATTTATAATTTTTATAAGAGAAGTGTGCCATTTAGGCAACAAAAATTGTTAGGATACTAGAAATTAAAAAATTTGGTTAAAGTGTGCTAGTTTACAAAAATTTTGTAGCCTTGGATGTCGTAAATTCATGGCACAGTAGATGGAATTCCCCCACTTGTGGATTTGAATATATTTCTACTTACAATAAAAAACTAACTACTGAATTACCCATGCTCCAAAATTCACTTCCTAACAGCAAAATCGTGTATGCAGACATAGCGAAACCAATGTTTGATGTTGCATCAAATCCGCTAAGATATGGTCATGATAGTTACAACAAGAACTTGATCATCTTGAGGAGTAATAATGAAACCACTTAAAAAAGAAAGTGAAAGTGGTTTTATCTCTTCTGATGTGATTATTCACTCAAGGAGGAAAGTACACTTGTCACAATCTCCTTCACTGAGGCTTTTGAGCTTTTACTATAAATACCCTATCATTTACTCCATTTAGAGGTAATGTCAAACACCCTTTACTTAAGTATTTATAATTCTTCTGATAAATACTGATGATTGGTAGAAACATGGAAATATACGTAGATGATATGCTTGTTAAAACCGAAGAGACGAGATCATCCGCAAATTTGCAGAAACTCGAAGTGTTAAGGTCATCCCGTCTGCGCATAAACCCCGAAAAATGCTCCTTCGGGGTTACCTCAGGAAAGTCCCTTGGCTTCATGATAAGTAAACGAGGTATCGAGCTTAAACCCCACAAAATCGATTCCATCCTCGAACATGAGCCTCCTGTCTACAAAGAAGTCTTGTAGGTCGATGGTGCTTAACAACGTTGGTCGATTCATCTCCAAGCTCCGCGATCGAAACCCTCCCAATTTCTAGCATTCGACAAGCTTCCAAGCGAACGCCCATATTGACCTAAGAATGTGAGAAGGCCTTCGCAGAGTTGAAGGAATACTTGGGATCCCAAAATTGTTGACTAGACCCGAGGAGGTCGAAGAGCTTCAATTATACCTCGCCATATCCCGAATGAGCGCTAGCGGTTCGTTAGTGGGAGAACAAGGAATTCAAAGGTCGCATCTACAATGCGAGTCATGTCCAAAATGGAGTTGAAGAGTCGTATCTCTTAATTGACAAATTTGTATTCGCTGTTGTCATCGTTGCATGGAAGCTCAAGGCGTATTTCGAGGCACACCCCATCGTGAGCGACGGGGCAGTAATTAACTCCATTAAAAGAATCATGTCCAACCCTCAATTTAATGGGAGATCGACCACTGACGATTGAACTAAGCGAGTTTGAAGTTATGCTCTCTGGACAAATGCTTTAAGGCACAAGCCTTAGCTGATTTCATCGTGGAGTGTACGACTCGTATACCTGAGGAAGTCCAAGGCCCTCGAGAAGGAAAACTCGAGGAGGTCCTCGTTGGAAATTATACGTGGATGGAGCCAACAACGAAAAAGGGTCCGGAGCTGGGATTCTGATAAAAGGACTAGAAGGCGAAGTGTTTGAGTATGTCTTTCGATTCTCTTTAAAGCGACTCAATAATGAAGTCGAATACGAGGTCACGGTTAAGTTGGAATTACGCATTTATTCATACACATAAATTATAATAAAAAACAACCAAGAACATATAAGTATATAAAACGACATAACATACATTCACACAATAAATAATTATACGTATGAATAAATGGAGGACTTACAAAGTCAACGCATCGAATGTTCAAACCTTTCCCCACGAGTCCTCTTCCGTCTCTACACCTCAAACGTGCCTCCAGCTAGTCCACACCAAGAGAGGGAGAGTCTCAATGCATTGGACTCAAGTAGAATCAAATAAATTATTGATGAAAAGTTTTGAGTCAATTTGACTCAAAACTTGAGAGAAGAAGGGGAAGGGGACGATTATTAGGAAAGGATGAAATGAAAACTTAGGTTTTTCATTTCATCTTTTCCTTTAAATACCCCATTTTAAGTTTCGCCCGAATAGCTCGACTCGTTAATTAAATGGTTAAATTCCTGGCAGTTCGCACCAACTTATCGAAGTCGCTCAAGTAACTTAACAGTTACTATTGAGTTTCCTCGTTAAACCTTCAATCGAATCTGCTAACAAGTTAATCGACTCGATTTTTATTCATTCCTTTGTATCGAAAATTTTATCGATATAAAAATACTCGATTGGGTGTCTCGATTTCAATCAACTCCCCATATCGGGGAATCGTGATTTAATTCCATTAATGCGGAATATGACTAACGTCATTGTATGTGTGTGACCTTCTGCGCCCGATAATATTAGTCGTATAATAATATAATTGACCTTTTATAATTATTATATCGGTTATGCATTGGATCTAGTAATCGCATTTAATTCTATATTATCGTGAGTTCCACTTAGTAATTAACAATTTACTATTTGAACACTTAGTTTGAGCATCACATTGACTATAATTAGTAAATGAATTGCTTGGCAACAATTGTTTGAAGGGTATAATTATAGAAATCAAAATATTTTGATTTCCAACAATGGTCATTGGGATCCAGAGGCACAAGCCCTCAAAAATTTGACAAATTATTGGTTCGGGTGACTCAAGTCAGGATCGAATGCATTAGTGGGGATTTCAGTGTTAAGAAACTGCGGAAATATCACGCTAAGGTGTTGATCTTGACAAAAGGATTTAAGTATTTTCCGCCGAACATTACCTCGCTCCTCCCAAAAACGAATACGCGGATCTCTTGTCCGCTAGCCACCACGTATTTTGGAGAGGAGTTTGCCCTCGGGTGTACATGTCGAGGTCGTGGAACATCCTATCTACATGGAGTGCAATGCCCTCGGGTGTGCATGTTAAGGCTTTCTCATTGGGTCATTTAATGAACCCACTTAAAAGAAAGTGAAAAGGGGCCTTTTGTCTCTTCTGATGTGAATGTTCAGTCAAGGAGGAAAGAACACTTGTCACAATTACCTGAGGCTTTTGAGTTTTCCCTATAAATAACCTTCATTTACACCATTTAGAGGTAATGTTAAACAACCTTTACTTACTTATTTATAACTCTTCTCGATAAATAATCGACTTTATCAATGTAAGTCGGATCACATCGACTTGGCCGCCAGCTAGTATTCCTGAGCCCCCTCGGCACTGAGGAATGGAACCCAATATACCCAGTAGACCCGGTATAAGTACCGCGCCCAAAGCGCCTTAGGAGGAGGGGAGGACCGAGCCCGACCATCAACCCTTGCTACTCCTGCCAAACAAAATCCGAAGATCCCTCAAGGCTGTCGCCTCTAAAGAGATCTAGGGTCGAGACCCCGGTCCGTGACAAGAACCAGGAAACATAGATGTGAGAACCGGTGGCGATCGTCGACCTAGTCGAAAGGTGCCTCGTCAAAATTCACCACATCACCTTGGATTGTTTTACTATTTTGAGTCCTGTTTGTCGATATTCAAGTAAATTCTTCCTTTTTGATGGACTTCATCCAACAGCGGAAGTCTATAGTCGTGGCCAAATATTTGGAGGAAAATTCACTTCCGCAATTTCTCAGCTCATCGAACAACATTAGTGATGATTGATGAAACTTAAGAGATTGATGTAGCTTAAGATAGATCGAAGAGGACCCAAATAAAAGTGTTTCCTCAACAATGGTCAATCTTGGTGCTTTGAAATTATTTAAAAATTTATAATATAATTAGGGTTCGTCGACTTTTAATTAAGAAAATGTTTCAACGTATATAATGAAGAATCGAAAGTTCAACCGCTTCAAATACTCTCTCGCAGACATTACAATACATTATAAATTTACTCAAACAAGCACAATAAATATAGAGGGATGAAAATTTCTTTTAGATGAATTCACAAACACACTTATCTATAATTCTTGAAGATTTTAGTAAATCAAATTTGAAACAGGTCTTGAAATGATATCAACTTCTAGCAATCGTCCGACACCAATTGATTCTGAAGCATAAACAAATTTATGAATGACATTGATTCTGTTATGATATCAACTTCTAGCAATCGTCCGACATCAATTGATTCTAGCAATTAATGATAAACTTCTAAATTAATAACATTAATTTAAAATTCACTGAGACATTTCCGGTACTTGACAAACACCTTCATTTGTGTAAAGTTTTGCTTGATAAACAAATTTGTTTGCACCTGGGAAGCAATAATGAAGCATTATTAGTCTTAGATTTTATAAAACTGTGTAAGCTGCCTTTACATTCCAGTAGCTGAAGTGATTAAAATTCAAATTAGCCTAGACAAAATATTTCACCCATATAATTCTCTGCGCAGGAGGTATTTCACCCATAAAATATTTCATCAATTGACTGCACTCGCAATATCGAAACAACAGATTCAGAACTACATAATTTCATATAATCGTTTACTTTATCGAGTTTGTTAGACGAAAAATTAGTGTTCCAACTATACTCTACTTAACCATACAAATTAAAAACATCCAAAGTATGTCATACTAATCCAATCCTTAAATCAAATAGAGGTACCAAAAATTGTACTCTAAATCAAGTTAAAAACTAATAGCTTGTTCAGTAAATATGAGAAGAACATATTATTCTATTTCATCTACTACAAAAAGAACTAGAACTGGAAAGTTAAAATTTCCACCGAATTGATTGATTCTTGCATCACCAATATCATTGTTCACCATCTGAGAGTAAGGATCACTTGGCGGATCAATGCATTGCACGGGGTGAGGCGTGAAGTCTGGCATCTGAACCTGAGGCGACTCATAAGATACATACTGATGATTCTCCTGCTGATCCATAACCATATCGCCATTGTTCCACACAAAGTTATCTTCGAATCCAGGCAATTGTTGTAGATCATAAGATACATACTGATGATTCTCCGGCTGATCCATAACCATATAGTCATTATTCGACACAAAGTTATCTTCGAATCCAGGCAACGGTAGTAGATCATAATTAATATTTGTAACCATATGGTCGAAATTGGCAGGAACAATGTTGTTGTTATTGTTATTGTAACTGAAATTGTTGTAGAATGATGAACTTTCATCCACGATCTTCATATTCCGAGAATTATGAAATGCAAGAGAGTCTTCATTACCAAAATAATGACCAACAAGAGCCCCTTCATGACCAAAACAACTGAAACTTCCATCCATCATCCTCATTCCCCCTGAATTATGAAGAACGAGAGCACCTTCATTGTTACCTAAACCATTGGACGAATTCAATTCTTGAAACCTTTGGGTCATGGAATCAATTTTCGGTTGCAACACTCCAAGCATACAGTCCAATTTATAAGCTAATTTCAACAAGTCATCCCCCGAAAGTAACTCGTAAAATTCGTGCCAAACCAGATACTTGCCCTCCATGTTCTTTTTCCTCAGTTTCTCGACTTCGTTTCCAACGATCCTAGCCCGATCCTGGTAAATGCTAGCAACATCAGCGTGTCTGTGCTCAAATTTAGGGCTACTTTGGTACATGTTGACAAGTCTGTTGGTGACCTCCGGATCTTCGGGCCATAGCATAGGATCGTTAGTACCTTTGACCATGCCATCAGGCCCGAACATGATCATGGCAATATCCACATCACATAAAGTGGACAATTCATAAGCCTTTTTCTCTAAACCTTTTTTTCTATTCTTAAATGTCACCATACGTTTTTTCCAATCTTGAATTAGGCTCGGCACACCTGCTTTTCCTCTCCCCATTTTTTATCTTCAAAATCATCATTATATCATAAATGAAGAAGAATTCAATTAATGTACTATACTCATTTCAGTATAAACCAATAGTAATAATATATGAGGGGCGGTGGGTGGGGTTTTTTAAAATAAAAAAAATAGTAATAATATATGGTTACTATACAATATTTACATTTAATTAGATTAACAAAAACATGCACTAATATTAGTAACAAAAACATGAATTTCAGGAACTACTACAAAACACATAAAAATCCAACGTTCACAAACGATATTCAATTAACAGGTTCAAACTTGATAATTTGACATACATAATTAATCAAAAAACAAAAGCATATGAAAAAACAAGTTCAAGTAGTCATGCATGTGCCATCATCAAACTGTAACGTTCTTCAAGTATATATTAAGTTACCAATATATTGAAACAAATTAATGAAAAACTATAGTTATATAAAAAAAAAACATGTAATATCAACAGGAGAGTAAAAAATTCGTACCTTAAAGGCAAAATAACTTAAAATACCAGAAATTGTTAAGAAATAGACGATAGACTTTGATGTTGTATTAATGAAACCGAGATTAAAGCATAGTATTTATTGAATAAATACCTTAAAAGCTTGTATTCAATTGTTTCTCCCTTCGTATTCTGCTCGACTTTGACCTTCAATAATGAAGACTGAAGAGAATGTATAAAGGACAAGATTTGTATTGTGCGACAAAGAATATAAAGGAAGAGATTTGCCTGATCGAGTATTAATGATTATTTTGTTATTACCATTTTTTTTACCGCATTTCCAAGGCAGATTTTTTAATGGGGAACTAATTTTGATTTGATTTACTAATTTGAAGTTATTTTCATAATCATTGTTAGCTAGTATTTATTACTTCTTTTATTTTAATTTACTTGATTATGTGATAATTTTTTTTTAATTGATCATATATGAATTTGAATGCAATTTTATTTTAATTTTTTCATTTTTTTACCTTAATAAAAAATACTTTTTAACTTTATGATCAACTAAAATATTTTTTATATATAAAGTACTTATTAGGGTATATTAATTATATTATTCAATCCTTTATTAATAAAATATTTTTTACCTCAATAATCAACTAAATTGAAACAGAGTGAATATTCCTTTGAAGAATATTTAATTTTAAATTTTGTTATTTAAACTCTCAAATTAGCTATTCATTTTTTTTATACTCCGGATATGTTATACATATATGAAGTAATATTTAGTGAAACAATATATATATATATATCAAAACTAACCTATTATCTTTCAACATATTATTATTAGCATAGTAATTTATTTGATTTAACTCAAACTTATTAAGGCTTCGAATTTCAAAAATTTGAATATTGAAAAGCATAATACATATACATCTATTTTAGATGTATTTGGTAAATAGTTCTAATTTATTAACATTTAATTTGTTAAAAATTGAATTATATACTTATTTGCATTATAAGTTCTGACCGATACCATCACCGGACATTCGATGGTTAAATAGTTACGAGAACTTGATGAAATGTCATTGGTATTAATTATATATAATAGAAGATTTCTATACATAATTAAAGAAGCTATGTGGAGTACTTTATGTTAACGAGTCTCGTACAAACCTTACCAAGTATGATAATTATCCGATTATTTTCGATATAAAAAAATAAGTCCCAAAACCGAATCATATGATAGTAGGTAGTAGAATTGGTTTTTTTCAATTAAGTATGAAAAGATAATCGCTATACCACTCAATTTAGAAAATCTTAAAAATGTATTTTATGTTATAAAATGACTTAATTTTTAATATGTATAGAATAAATGAATGTTATCAAGTCAAGTAATTCTCATGTTATATTGAACATAATTATCTACTCAGACCAAACTATATAAGTCAATATGGGCAAATTAGCGCAGGGTCTATTCTATATCCAAGCCGGTTATGAGTTACTCGATCCGCTTAACACCGCAGCTTGCATTAGATTAGAATTCTACCCTTTAATTTGGGGGGCTTAAAAAACTTGGTTAAAATCTATGAGTTGGGCTCGAATCTAATGTGTCACTGCTACTTGTCACACGATGCACATTCTGATATCACTAATAATTCGATTCTAATAATTCAACATCGCATTACTATTTCTAAATTTACCCATTATCAACAAACTTGCACAAAATGCAAGAACACTATACAATATCAGATTAAGAACTTTTTAAGAAATGAGCAATTTACTCCCTTAATAAAAACTACTATACTGCATGTTAAGTATAAGAAAATAATCATTTCACATCCAACCAACACTATTTGGTGCTGTATAACACCTCATAGTTCCTGCGGGATCGTCTCTGGATATATCAAGCATCGGGCAATGCATTCAAATTAGAGATTGGAAATAGGAATATGACCGATATTTTGTTGTTAGCTATACTGAAAGTATTTTTAAGTTCAGTTGTTCGTAATATTTGAAGAATAAAGTTGATACGTTAACTTTAAAAAAGTACGGAGTTTATTTTAATTATATAAAATATTTAAAATATTTAATTCTATACTTGGAATTCCTATATTAGCTTAGAAGGCCGTAGATAAAATAAATATTAACATAGTCATTTAACGTTTTGTCTCTTGTTGTAAGTTTTAGGGGTAATACAATAATTTCACTGTAAGTTTTAGGACTAATAAGGTAATTTCATTATGCATTTTAGTGGGAAATTATGTCGGTGACCCGCATGTATGCACAAAGCCTGCGAACTACATGTAAAATTACGTGATGGGCTCGCGCGCCGTCACCAAAGCCAAAGATCATTCATGTATGTTAATAATATTTATTTGATCTCCTCCGATTCAACTTTGCACTGCCACCACCGATGCTTTTATATATGCAGCAAACTTTGGTCATTCTTGTAAGAAATCGAGTTTTTTTTTTTCTTTTCGTTTTTCACTTTTTCGCTGGGATTTCTTTGTCTTTCTCGAACATGTGTCATCAACATATAACCTCATTTCATTTCACTCTTGTACGCAAGACACAACTGGTAGAAGACAAAAATGAAAGAAAGAAAAAGCCTCAATTTGTAGTCTCAAATCGATGAAATGACTAAATTTGACCTCTACAAAAACATATTCATCAAAAAACGGTCTAAATTAAATTAAACCAGACCAATGGAATGGATATTTTTAACATAGGTGAGCCATCTTTGTTGCCATTTTCCCAATTTTAAAACTTAGAATCAAATTCTGCTGCTTCACTCTTATAGGGTTTTTGGAGCTCCTAAACCCCCCCACCTAATTCTATCACTTGTAGTTTTTCAGCTCAACCAAATCCAGGTCCATTTCTACTTTAATATTCATCTAAGCTGGAATTCTTCATTTTCTTTAAATTTTGTTTGCTTATATTATAACTTCATTGTTAATAACTTTGCTACTTATTTTTGTTATTAAGTGTTAATTCTTACTATATCAAAAATATTGTTCATTTATTAATTTTGTTAGTTGCATTTTTTCATTTTAGAGCTCGTATATTTTCGTATATAGTGACGGAGTTTAGAAGAGACTAAGGGGCGAGGTGAAGAGGTTCGCTATAAACTTTGAAAAATTTAGAGTTTATCGTACAATTTTAAGTTATTGTACGCAAAATGTAGTAATTGGTCCTCTTTCAATAGTGAATTTTTTTTCGTATAAATATGTTTAATGCGTTTGGTCTTCCTAAATTTAGGATCAAGATCTGCCATTGTTTGTATATGTTGTATAATATAATGTGAAAAATATATCAAAGATAGTATTTTTAACGTATTTTACTATATGTTGTATAATATAATGTGAGAAATATATCAAAGATAGTATTTTTAACGTATTTTAGTGTTAACATGTTAATTTGGATTCAAATTAAAGTTACATTTGTCAATTAAGGCTACAAAGTTTGTAAATTTCGACCAATGAAATTAAACTAGACAATATATTTTAGAGATCTAGGGAGTAATTTTCTGTATACAATTCCTTGCTTGTTGCTTAGGAGGATACATTAGAGCTTTGATTGTGAGGACTTCGATTTTGATTTTTCGAAATGTAGTAAAGTTTTAGATTCTGTTGTGTTTGTTTGAGATAAAAATTTATTCTTTGTGTTATCAGGATTGTTGAAGAAATTTGACCATGTACGCCATGAAAGGAAGCTGGGTTGGGCAGACATTTGCCCTGGCTTCAAATTCTGGTCCGGGAGGCAAAAAGACGAGGAGTAGGCGTTCGAAAGAGGAGAGAAAGGCCATGGTTGAATCATTTATTGAAAGGTTTTTATGTACATTGACTTGTTAGCTATGCTTAAGGTGGTCATGCCTTATAATTTATAAGTGTGAAATTTATGCATAACTGATATAAACTAGCTTCCATGGATTTATGCATGATGAGATAGATAGAGCTGACGTTGGAGATTTCGACATTAAAATTGTCGTTTCCATTGTAAAATAACTTCTTCCATTATCTTTTCTTGCAGATATCAGAAGTCGAACAGTGGTAATTTCCCTTCACTCAACCTTACTCACAAAGAAGTTGGTGGATCATACTACATAGTGCGAGAAATTGTTAGAGAAGTAATCCAAGAAAATAGAGTATTGGGTCCTGGTATATTGCCTACATCCAAGAACAATGATTATCCATCTTTGGAACACTATCCATTAGGATCCATTTCTACTGAACCTCAGATCAAAATTTTCTCATCTGAAGGATCTCGTTCCATGACTGAGGTGAACCATAATAGCTTAAGTGAAGGCTTTAGCTCTAACAGGGGATTATATGAACATGGGAACCAGAGGGAAAACGATGATCCTATTCTTAAGAATAATGCTTCCGTAGTTGGACAAGAACATGATGGGTCATCTACAAGTCTTTCTGGTAATATCGATGATGAAACAAGAGAACACCAATTTTCAAGCTCCTCCGAGAAGATGCCAGAAAATATAGATATGCAGTCAATCGGTGAACAAATCACTAGTCGTAGCAACAAAAATATACAAGAAAAAGAATCTGAAAAGCTGATTTTAGGTAATGATTTGCCTGTTTATAATGAAGCGACTAATATAGATCAGCTCCAAAGTTCTGTTGAAGGGTCAACTGGATCTCAGGTTGAAATTTCAACTCGGGAAGAAATCTCTAGTGGAAGTAACCAACCAGGTTCAACTCATGAGGAATGTAAAGAAAACAAGCAATTGGAGGTCCAACTGCAAGAAAGTACAAATGATATGACAGATGGAGAAAACAAGCAGGAAGTAAAGGATTTGTCAACCCAGATAGAAGCAGAAGTTGTTGTGGAGACCTTCCCTTTGAGGTCACTTCCAAATAATATCCATGGATTTGACCAAGAATTGGGTGAATCACATGGACCTACAAATTATCTGGAGGAGGAAAAGACTGAAGAAGACAAATTAAACTCTCTGCATGAAGCTACTGTTTCAACTGAAAAGGGCAGTCAGGCTACAGAGCTTTCAACCACACCATCTGATAGTCCAAAAGGTAATATGGCAACAGGTGATATAGTTGTCACAAATAAAACCTTCTCGGCCGCTGGTAACAAGGTGAGGTTTATAGTTTTATAGCTTCTCCATCTATTGAATAGGAATATATAGTTTATGCGTTGCTTATAATTGAAGGGGCGGTGAGGGAGCTACAATGTGATTGTGATTTTAGATGTTAAAAAGAGTGTATCAAGATTCTAGTTGCTATTGTGATTTTAGATGTTAAAAACGACATTTTTTCTTAGCCCATACGACCAAAAAATGGCTTACTATGACCCCATTGACCAAAGTATATCAAGATTCTAGATATCGAAAAAATTGTTACTAAATCTGCAATTTTGTTCATCCCTTTTCCTTGCAGAAAATAAAACAAAGTGAATAGGTTCTTGTTTTCCCCTTATTATTTATAGCTCTAAAGTTCCATGTTAACATTTTGTTAGTTTCGTGTAGTATATTTTGGTTCCAGGCAAAGTCCAGATAAAAATTCTGAATGTTGTAATTTGGAGTGACCATGATGAACTCTATTTGCCTTAGTGGCAATGAGGTTCCATACATGAATCAATTTAATTAGTATAGATGCCAATAGTCTGCCATTATATATCAAGTAACCAGTTCATTTTTCATTCTGTGTCTTTTTTGGTGTGTTGTGTGTGTGTGGGTGTGTGTGTGTGTGGGGGAGGGGGGTACATCTCTTATGCTTTGGTCTAAAACTTACCGATGAAGTCTAGCAAATATCTTACTGGTATTGGCATGCAGCCCATTAATGCTTCTAACGGAGTCCAGTATGTCAATCACATTGCTGCTGGTACTGATGATTCTCCTAAAAAGTTTAGTCCTCTGGGAACTGCAACGACAAAGACTAGATTTGATGTACATCATGATAGCAACTCCAAGAAAGGAAGCAATCCTACACTAAACAGAATCAATCTGTAAGTATTTATGTAGTATTTTAGATTTGTTACAATCATGTTATGCAATTCTGATATCGAAGCAATTAGTTTCTTTGCCTTTCAATGGTCTTTGGAATTAGCCAGCTGCCTGACTCTGATTAATGTTTTTCTTATAACTTGCAATTTTCCCTCAGAGAAACATGGGAAGGGAGATCAAGGCCAGACGCTAATCCCTTATTGGCGTTAGTCAAATCATTTATAACTGCATTTGTGAAGTTCTGGACTGAGTGAGATGATAAGTTTCCATATGCAATACAGTTTGTATTAGAATCAATCACTATGCGGTGTTATGGAAACTACTAATAACCGATCCATTTAGTTATCAGAGATATTTTTAGCAAGGTTGGTTCCTAGTTGCTAGTCCTTAGCAATCGAGTTGCTTTTTTATTTGATTCAACCTTCTAGCTTAGTTGGTTTAGTCGATAAAGTCATGACTCATGAGTTCAAGTTGCTTGTTTGATTATTTTGTATGTACTGTTATCTGAAAATGGTGATTGCAGATTGATTTTTACTTCCTATCCCTTAACTCTCGGAGTTCCACTCATACTCGAAATCAAGCAAATCCGACTTGTTTCTTGGGCAATTAAAGTGTATCGATTTGATGTTGTGGAGGCGATCCATTTATGTTTTTATTCGAATGACCTTATATGTCTATAAGATATGTCCTTGAAATCGAAAATGGAGTAATTATGTGCGACCACCTCTAACCTTGTTTAGGCGGGAGTCTTTAGAGGTATTAGTGTATATTGATGTCGATGTTGATGTCGATTGTTGATGTAACACCATCTATCTAAGCATGTGCTTCACATGCCTTGCTAGTGAAGCGTACTTGAAAGTTGATAGATTCAGCTTGTTAATACATATACAGCATAATAAATTATGTGATTTAATTCTTTTTGTTTTCTGCCAAAATTCATTTAGTACATCTTTAGATACAATGCACCTAAGGTCTTAGATCTGATTTGTCCGTGTATGAAGCTTACATCTTCTGAAACGACTTCTAGTATAGAGGGGGGGAAAATATATTTGAAATGATGGGATAGATAGGGGTCATTTTAGGATAACAGATTGATAGTATGATGGGGGTACTAGACTACCATACAACTAGAAATTAGCCAATTATTGCCTTCAAACTCTGCATGTCAACTTCTTGCCTTCATTATGAATTTATACATTTGTTATATTGTATAATATTTGGTGGAATATATATATTAAATAATCATGAAGAAAGCATTGATGTTGAAATTATTGATGTTGAAATTAGTCACGTATAATTTATAAGTAATCAGGAATGGATAAGTTATTTATTGAGTTAGTTGTCGAATTGATTTCAGATAGTGAGATTGCTGGGACTGAAGCCGTATAGCTATATAAGCAGACAATTCCAAAATAATACAAATATTGAACATGCCTTTTCGGTAGCCGATTAACGGCCAAGTATTATCTGCCTCTATTTCAACTTTTAAAAAAATAAGCGATTTAATATATAACATATATTTATATGACAACATGCTACATTTATACCACTTTCAAAAATAATTTGTAGAAATATAATTATGTAAGACTAAATTATAACTTTATTTTATCATTTGTGATCAAACTTATAACTAGCTCGTTATTTATCAATCGAGAAAAGCGTTGTGTACTCGTGTTTGGCTCTGTAAACTCTGATGAGATTAAGGATGATACAATTACCGAGGTACTATAGATTTGGCACACAATCATTGTCAAGATGGTATATGCCATTAAAAAATATATCATCCAAGAACAAGTGCAGTAAATAGCAGGTATGAAATAGTACTTTCCTTTTCAACCATTTTTTTTGTGAAAAGAGTATCATTTTCAACCATTAAGTCTGCTATTAATTTCAGTACCAATTGTTCATCAGTTATCGTACGTAATAACTTGAGAGATGAGCTATTAGAATGAGGTTAAAAACTTATATTCTTTGTATGTTAAAGATCTCATAGTCATACATATATATTCAAAATATTTCAATTTTCTTGTTATCCATATAATTGGTGTCTAATTATTAGTACGTTAACAATAAGCTTATTATTAAAATTTCTCTATTTAATGTTCTTGCTATCCATATAATTGGTGTCTAATTAGTACGCTAGTAAGTTTATTATTATAATTAGTCTATTTAGCAGATCTAGATCTAGGGAATGAATAATAAATCATGTGCCTCAAAAAGATGAGAGTAGAATTTTATCATGGGCGAACATGCACGAACATCGATCAATACCGTACTACATGATGGAGATTAGGAAAAATATTCTTCCACCATTCTCTATCATCTCAATTTAGTTGAAATATTTAACTAATCACTCATCAAAACTCAATTTAACCTCTGCATCACACTTATTCAAATAAAAATTAACATTCAAATTAATTGTTGACATAAATATTTGGTGTAGTATTTAAAAATATAAATATTTTGATAAAAACTTAAAATTGTATAATTATTACTTCACAATACAATTTACTATTTGTTTAACAACATCACAGTCAAATTTTGATGGAGGAAGTGGAACCAACTAGAGAGTAATAATATTTATAGAATAATATAAATTGAGGTAATCACTACTAGAAAAAATACCAAAAACAACGAGATACGCATTCGGCTCATACTACAAGTTATCTAGACACTCCAAGCAGCATGACGAAATGCATTTGACTGCTTTGCAAATTCCTATACAAAAAGACGAAAACGACAAATTGTCAGATTATTCTTTATATTCAGTAGAAAAAATTACAACATGAATAAGTTTCATATCTTGTCTTTTTTGTTGTTACTTTATATGAAAATAAACATAAAATCATAGAATATAAAAGATTTTTGCAATTAATCTCAAACGTTATCATATGTCATCATTGTTGGTTTGTAATTAATGATTTTTACCTATAAATAAATGTAATTAAGTTTTTACATGCAGTTTATAATGAGCAAAATAAAGACTAAACGCGACACTAAAGATTTATAGAAGTAAATACTATTGGAAGACTAATAGTAGCCAGACAAGTTTTATTATTTAAGACAAAAAAATGACAAATCTTCTTATTTTTTTCTTATATTGTGAACTCATTTTGTCCTTTTTCATCGTATAAGTTTGATAAAGATTCATAAAAGCATATCACATATTTAAAAATAGTTGATAATGAATTTGTAATGGTACTTTGATCATTTTTTTATAAGTCTCAACAATCACATCAAATTTGCTGAACATATACTATTGTCAAAAGATTAATAAAATATTATATAACAAGAAACAAAGACGCAGTACAAATGTTATTATTTTTCCTTTTTGTCAGATATTTAGACAAAGAACGTAAGCAACGTTTAAATTTAGTCGTTTTCGTCTTATATGTTTGACAAAAACTTCTCTATTTTACCTTGTTGTTTGAACATTTAGTAATCAATTTGAATACACTAAGAAACTACTCACATAATCTTTCAGATGATGTTAGTTCTTTTGAATTTGTACGATTCATCTATTACGTCATTATATAACTGGATGTATCAAGAATGAAGTTCTAATAAACCAGTCTCAGATTTGTCGAAATGCATATCACATATTTAAAAAGAATTGATAATGAATTTGTAATGGTAGTTTGATCATTTTTTTAGAGTAGTTGACTCAACAAATTTACATCAAATTGTTTAACATAATCATTGCTGAAAGAGTAATAAAATATTATATAACAAGAAACAAAGACGAAAAAAGACAAAATGCACATCTTTGTCGTTTTTCGTCTTATATTTAGGACAAAGAACGACGAGTTTGAAATCATTTTGAATTTTTTGGATGGGAGCTTATGAAATTTTTGGTGGAAAATGAAATTTTTAAATATCACATAAGACAAAGAACGACGAGTTTGAAATTATTTTGAAATTTTTGGGTGGGAACTTATGAATTTTTTGTGGAAAAATGAAAATTTTAAACATCAAAGAAGAAGAAAGAACAATGAGATTTTGAACATTTCGGAATTCTGTATAATTTTTCCCTCCTTTTTCTATATATAGAGAACTATTTCACTATTTCCTTTCTTTTTCTAAAACAGATTCTTCAAAGGTATTTGTATTTTTATTTTGTATTTCAATTTCATTACTAGTTTGTTTTATGTTTCATTATTATATGGTACTAATTAGATTCATTCTTATATTTTTGTCAAATCTAGATATTCTTACCAATAGTTAAAAAGTGGATATCATTTTCATTTTGTATTTATTTCTATTACTTGTTTGTTTTATGCTCGACATCATCTAATACTCATTTGCTTTTGTCAGATTTTGTTCAAATCTAGGTATTTCTAACAACAATATAAAAAGTGAGTATCCAATCTTGATATTTATATTATTTATTTGTTTTATGTTTGATTATCATCTAATACTATATGTATTTTTTTTGTTATATTTTGTTAAATCTAGGAATTTTATTTACTTTGGGATGTGTTTTTCGTGATACTACAATTTTTTTTTGCTATTCTTGCCAAATAAGACGAAAAACGACAAAATTCAACATACTAAGAAAGACAAAGAATGACAAAATCTTTTGAGTATATAAGACAAAATACGACAAACTATTATTTCTTCTTGAAATAAAAGAAAGACAAAATACTACAAGAAGTTGTTAGTATATAAGACGAAATAAGACGATATATTTGAATAATTTAGCGTTACTAATTACTTAGTATATACTACAAAATAAAGACAATACGTAGTTAATAAAAATAAGCATTAAAAAACGACATTCACTCCAACAAGTTAATAAAAGACGACAAAACGAAAGAAATAAGACGAAATATAAATGACAAGAAAATCTCGTCATTGTCGAGAAAAGAAATGACAAATAAGCACGAAATCGCCGCCCTTTTGCTTTTTCTCTAGTAGTGAATTGTGTGGCTTCAGTGATCTCAAATGAGTTTTCTAACCATTTATTTATAGATGTTTTTTTTATAATAAAACGACATTACAATAAAATCATATCAAAAGATATGGTATCATCCAATCAAATAATTAAATCACAATCATAATAAATCAACTATCAAATAATAATTTAATGATATCTCTAATAATAGATATTTTATAAATTTAAACATAGATCATTTTAAATTAACTAAGAACGAAGCAAATTCTATCTTTTCTTTCTACCAGGAATCCAATAAACTTATATCCGAGTAATAATGAGGGTGAAAACCATGCAAATGAGGGAACAATAGCACATGGAAAGATTCATCCATGCATGATGTTGTGTTGGGGATTAGGTGTAACCAACTAAATGATACTTCAATTGTCCAATTTTATAGTTAATCTGGTAGATGAGAGTATTGAAGCCTACCAAACTCTAGCTCCGTCAAGTTGTAATACATATGAATGAAAGTTAAAAAGGGAATAATAAGTTCCATACAAAATCATGATTTTTACAATATAGGGGAGTAGTATGTGTATTTATACTAGTCAAATAAGTAAAATATTAAAATGTGGGTCAGAGCACATGGAGCAATTTTTGAAAAAGTAAACAGTAAATTATTATTATTTTTAAATTAAGGGAAACGACTATCTCTACCTTATGTGGCTTAATTATGTCTCGCCCTAGTTCCAATACTGGGGTTACTGGAATTACTAATGTTTCATTCGATGGATGTTTTTATGCAGAATTGAAGATATAGTCCTCTATGGCGATATGTATGGAGCAATCAATGCCTTTGATGACAACAATAAAGATCTTCAGTATGTTATTTCACCTTAAAGGTATGGTTTCTGATCAAAGTAATGGAGTTGTTGATGAGGAGTACGTATATATATATCATTTTTCATGTGTATGAGTAAATATTCGAAGTTGTTAGGAATAGTTCCATATCTAAGATAAACTATCACTATATATATGTTCAACTAATCTTGTTGCAAGCATTTGGAGCATTGTTATATATAGCGTTATTTTATTCTTTTTGTAAACATTGGGATCAAGAAAAAGTCATACAGGTACTCGTTCAATGTAAGAAATTAAGTAAGCGATCGGGGAGATTTTTCAGGGTACCTATACAAATTTGTAAGAAGATTGATTCTATTGTTGCTAACTATTGATGGAGATTGGGTATGAATAAAAAAATACATTGGATAGTCTAAGAACAATCAGGTAAGAGCAAGAGCATGGGGTCCTGGTTTCAAGCACAAGATTTCAACTAAGTTTTGCGGCGCAAATGTGCATGAGGCTTATGCCATCGAACCTAATCATTAACTCAAGAACTCTCAAGCAGTTCGCTTATTATGGTGACTTCTTCTCAGCAAAATTAGGTTCGGCTCCTAGCTTCATACTGAGAAGCCTCCCTATCGATCCGAGACCTACTTTGTTGGAATGAATGAGTGGAAATTAGGCGTGGGACAAATTCATAAATATTTGTCAACATAAGTGGGTTCATCATACACATACAAATAAAGTCATCACCCCTATGGACGAGGAGTTCAAAGATTTAAGAGCAAGTGATTTGATAGATCCAGAAGTTGGTGTTTAGGATTTCATTAAGGTCAACACCATATTTTACCAAGTGGATTGTGAAGCCATTTTATAAATTTCTCTAAACAATTTGATTCAGAAGATATACCAGTTTGGCAGGGACATGCAAATGGACTTTTCACAGTCAATGGAGCATATAAACTAATAAGAATGCTGGAAACAGCCAACAACACAGAAGCAACAACCAATAGACATCAAACATTCAAATACAATCATGATCTGGAGCATAGATGTTCCCAAAAAGATTAATCATTTTATTTTCAGAGCTATTCACAACAGGCTTGCCACAATAGATAATCTTATTAAAAGAGGGGTCATAGTTCCAAATATTTGCAGTTTATGTCAGAAGGACTCAGAGGACATAAATGCATGTGTTCTGAGCAAACATCTTCACAAGCAGAGTCATGGACTTCAAAGAATTATTCAATTTGAATTGGAACCGGTTACCTCGAGATGTTTTCAAGCTTTGGATTGTTTGGTATATTGATATCCGTATCAAAGGAATTTGACTACAGAAAGAAACCCTTCAGATCTCCTATGGAAATTGTTAAATTTGGTAAAGATTACCCGAAGACATATCGCGTTCTCGAAGATCTCAAGTCTTCTTCAACCACCATGATATTCTTTAAGACACGTACGCTTCAAAATGTGTAAAGTTTCATCAATCACATAGATGCCTCCCCGCGCCGGGTATCTATGGGTTGTTGAACTTTGAATATCGGGGGGGGACGACTTAGGGATGCAGAGTTTCATGGGGTTCGTGTGTTTTGCCCAACTTAAGTAAATGAAGGGATGTAATTCTTTTATATTTGGGAGATGGATTAGGTTACCTTAGAATTTTGCTTGGACCTGGGCCGGTCGGTTAAGTCTTTGGTTTGGGGCTCAGCCGACATTACTTCCAGTCTGGTTTTTTTTATCTTGGACCAAGTTTCAATTGGCTCAATATATTTTGAGTCATGATAATTTTAATCCATGAGTAGCCAAGGCCAGAAGCTCAGATGTTACGATATAGTCCTCGTGACCTATGTACTTTTTTCTGTGTTTTCCGAATCATTTATATCAGCGCTAATTTTAAAAAAAAAATAGAAACAAAAAATAAGATATCAACTTTATTACATTAGACATTTTTTATTTTTAGTGATATACGACCTCTATCTCAAATTGAATGATGAAGTATGTTGTGGATAGTGAAAAATTATTAAATAAATTTAATGTAATTAATTTATTTTAATCAGAAATCGACAAAGAAAATTGATTATACGAATTCCAACGTGGCAATTGTGGTCTCAACCCGAGCCCTAATAAAAATTAAACACGTATGGAATAATAAGGGTTTCAACTAAGCCTCCAAATTAAATTAAAGTCGAAATTAGGTTTTATACATTAATTAACCCTAAATTTTAACTCAAACGAGGGTTCCGTAGAAATAACCTCGAATTAATGTCAATCGGCTGGGCTCTAAAATCTCCAAATTTACATCAATTCTCGCCATTTGGCCTCGAAATGGAAGCTTGGAAGTTTCTGGCTTAAAATAAAGACTCTGTAGTTAACGGGTTTAAAACGAACACCTAAAAGAGTCGGGCTAATATGAAAAACGTGATTGACTCAAGAAAGTTAACTGCATCCTTCGATTCATCATAGGTGCCTCATATGCTTGGTTTTATATAAAAGAATTTCCATAAAATCACTTCACTAGATCTGTTTCAAATTAACGGTTATCAAAATCCGAAAGGACATGGATCAACCAATTTAAGAAAGCCCCAAAGCCTATAAATACCCCCCCATTATACCGAATTTCATCATGAAATATAACAAAAAGCTCCTCGAGAGAATTTAACATAAGTTAACATCTCGTAAGGTATTTCTTCATAGAAAACCTCTCGCGATTGCTGCTATTCAGAGTAAAAACATCAAATCTTCAACCTATAAGCCTAAAACAGTGCCTAAATTGAAGAACTGAGTGAAAGTTAATACAAAATCTTTCAACTTTAGACCAAAATGTTTTAACTAGGTACAAGGTTGAATTGTTTCACAAACGCAGTAATTTCGGGAATAAGACCCAAAAACTGATGAAAATCTGATCATTCAAATCTCATAAATCAACTAAACTACATGATTAAGCTATAAATGCTCATGTAATAAATCATAGGCGTTATATAAGCTTCCATAGCCCTTGGTCTATCCGTCGAAACACGGAGTGTCGCTAACATTCTCTTGACAAGCATAAGCATATCCACTCCTGGAGCAAGTACCCAAGACGGTGATGTCGTTACACCGAACTTAGTCTAGTCAGAGAGATCAAGCCGCTAAATATTAACCCTAGCTAGACACATAACCAAATTAAAGTTTAAGTCCTTACCTAATTGCCCAAAGACTAAGATCAAGTCCGCATGTACCGTGACGGTATCGCCGCTAAGGCTTCCCGGCTCCCACCATATGCAAGTCAAGAACAAGTCCAAAGACTCAAGTCTCTATCCGCCTAGAGATCACATCATCCGTATCTCTATCCAGCCTCACATCCAAATTGAGTACAAATCTTAGGATCATATAATCTGCCCAAGACAAATTCAAGTCCAAATTAGGATCAATAACCGTCCGCACACAAATCAAGTATAACCAGCCCACAAATAGGCGGCTCAAATCAGACCTCAAGTCCAAGCAAGCTCCAAGACTACACCAAATCCAAGTCCAACATCCTCAAATGGCGCGCCAGAGAAGAATAGACTAATAATCTGACTCAATCGCTTTTGATAAATTATTTCGTACCTAGATAGGATTTCCCCAAAAAAATTTATTATATTAATGTGCATACTCATAAATAATAAAATCTATCTAGCAGTTACATAGGTAATAAACAAGCTAAGTAAAATCACCACATATTTTGTCTTTCCTTATTTTTATTTTCAAATAGCGTACAGAGTGGATTTATCTCTTATTTTAATAATTTTAAATTTAATTTTAATTTGATTTCGTCATAATTTATATATGAAATTAAATAGTGATATATTTAGAGGCCGGAAAAGTATTAATTATAATGACGGGACTAACTTCTCTAATAATGTTATTTTGTAGTCACAATAGTATTTACTCCGTAATATGCAATTATTGATTTATAGATTAAATACTTCCTCTATTCCTACTTTATGGAGTTTTTTTTTCTTTTTCTAGATACATAAATCCAGAGATAAAAATCTCATGTAAAAAAAAATGAAAAAAAAAAACAGAAAAAAAACATAAATAGAATGTTTGCAAGAGGGTAAAAGTTATTCTCCTGCTTTTTTTACTAAGTCATTCTGAAGATAATTTTTTATTTTAAAATAGTTTTCATTCAGCATAATAAATTAAACTTTATTTCAATCGCATTTCGACTATTTTTTCTTATTGAACTTGTCAATTCAACTAATGATATAATTTAATTAATCGGACATTTTATATTTTCAACGACATTTTAACCATTTTAAGCTTCCTTAATAATCATAAAGATATGTGATTTACGTGAAAAAAAAAAATTAAGCGCAGGTGTAGGTCATTAGACGTGAGCTTTGCACGTCTAATTAATAATGACCATGAAATGATTTTGTGTTTTCCCAGGACCAAAATAATACTCCTACAAGTTATAATGTTATACTATGGCATACATGAAACCTAGGAGAATTTTGTCAGAAGTTTTAAACTTGGGATCCTTTTTGAGAGATGAGTTATAAGCAAGGACGACAACTTCTTTATGACTTAGACTATCATATTTATGGATGGTGGTTCCCATTTTATTTATTCAACTTTATTATTCTTTTTTGCCTGTAACGTAACATCTAAACTTCTTCAATCCACATGACTTTTTTTCCACAGAAAGTGAGGAAAGAGTAGTCATCACTCATCAATAGCCAGATCACAATGCAACCTGGTTCCATTTTTCCCAATTGCACCAATTCTGTGATCTTGGCAATGATACTCCATGTCTCAAACGTGAATTGCACTAATTATTGTTGTTCCTTATTCACCAATTTGGTTACTTCAATTTGGGAGAATATATCTTCCTGTAATGATTTTTTTTTTAGATATGGAAGTTAGAATATATAATTAATTGTTGTTACTTCGAATTATTAAATTAGTCATTTTTCACATTATTGTCTATAATAAAATAATTTAAATTAGAAATGGGGGTCTAAGATATATTAATAACAACTCTGTCTTCTTTGGGAAATTCATGTGTGACAATTTCATCCTACATTTTCAACATGGATAGTACATCTAGTCCACTTTACAGTGAAGAAATAAACCCGTTAAATTTTGAAAAGGACCAAATTCCAATATTAACTTTCCAATTATTTTCATAATAAGTAGGAAGAAATGAGAGATCGATGCATAATCTATGGACAAAGAAATCCCTTTCATGTCTAATTGTAATAATTATCATTAGAAAACAAATGACATGTGACATTGGTTGTCATAATAATAATTATATTCGTTCGTAGCCTATATGCCGTAATGATCGATATCCTACTTCATACGGAGTATGAATTGTTGTTTATGGGGTAAGACAAATCAAGTTAAAAAAGATAATGGCATGATAATTTGATTCTCAAGATTTTCTTAGAAGAACAAGAAGTCTTAAAATTTTACAATTACTAGACACTCATAAAATTTACATACCATTAGAAATATTAAAGCTAACAAATATTCGAAAACCACCTATGAATTTACTAGGTAATAAAAACTTACTATCATAATGCTAAACCATACTATAAATTTGGATTGAGATATGAAACATTTGAGGAAATATGACAAGTAATCAAAGTGAGTTTTCATGTGTAAAGAATAAAGAGAAGCTTGCAACTTTTTTCCCATTTCATTTTATTATCATTCAATTACCTTCTATTCCACGCCTCTAGCACCAACTTACATCTACCTTTTTTCCCTCCCATATTCTGTATAAATTAGTAGTAACAAGTCATTTTACTAACTCATTATTCATTCTCTCTCTTTTGGTCATTTCTTGATCACAATCTCTTCCTTTTCCCTCCACAGAAACCCAACCTAAAACCATGTCCACAGATCCACAACTTCACTCTGAAATCCGATTACAAAATACAATAATAAAAATCGAATCGTTATCATCAACATCATCATATAGTGATGTAGTTTCCAATGTGGACAATGTTTTTGGGACAATTGAATCAAGAAAGGCTTCAAATGATGATGATGAAGAAGGGTTCCACACACCAACATCACCAAAACATATGATCCCAAAGAGTCTTAGCTGCCCACCAGCTCCAAGAAAACCAACAAGATTTCCTTCATGCAAGAGAAAGCTGAACTTCTTTGAGGCTACGAGTAAAGATGAAATTGAGAACTTTTTCAAGAGGGTTGAGGTTATTAATTCTAATGGATGTTCAAAAAGGAGGTGTCTTGTATAAATATTTCTATTTTCAAGAAATTACACTATAAAAAAATTGTACTTATTTTACACGTTATCATGTGTGAATTATTTTATTACTATATATTTGATGATAAAAAAAATTAATATATGTTGATGAAACCCAACTCGGGTTTCTTAAATAGTTAAATCAATCCATTTGGGTTAGTGTTTATTAATTCCTTTTTTTTTCTTTTGGAATTCCATTATTGTTCTTATATGAATTACTATTACCAAATTCTTTTGTATTTCAAGAAATACTCTATCTTTCCATCTTATTAGAATATTCTTGTGTTTGATCAGGCCAGGCACATCCACATGATAAAATGAATCACGATTTATGATAGTCAGTTGTATGTTAATGTTGAAAATTTAATTTCATTATTGATCGCTCCACTAATATTTGTATATATTACTCATATAAGTATTTATTAACCATACTGTGTAAACCATTTATTTGGGCTTTGTTTACACATACACGTAGAAGATCCTAATGAAAAGTCGAATAACTGCCAAAGTAGGGAATTTGGGAGGTTGGTTACTTGTTTATTTCTTTCTTCTTATTGGCTGGGGAAATTAAAGTTATCATATTAAAGTTATCATGTGTTCTTGCTTTTGAATGAAGGAAGCTAGGTATGTAGCTCTGATAAATCCAGTGAAACTTTCATGTGTTGATTGTCAAATTCACATATACTATATATACTCCGTCCGTATTATTTTTCCTTTACATTCTTCCAAGCAATCCAATTATATACGGAGTATATTAGATGGTACATTAGAACAAGTAATTTGCCTATGATATTATCATGATTTTCTAGTAGTAATAACTGGAATCTATGCTAACTTATGTCATTTGAGAAAAAAATGGAGCAACTCAAACGGTCTTTGGGATGAATAAAATTGATTGTTTTCCATAATAATAATCATTGTGAAAATGATGGGTACATGATACAACAATTATTATTATTTTTTACTTAGTAAGGGATTAATATTACAATTGTAACTACATATATTTGAATATGAGTTTATGTTGTATATATTAAGATTTGGGAAGACAACATAATTATCCATCAATTTTATAATTCATGATTTATGAGATCGCCCTAGGATATTTGCGTCTTTGGCATCCAAGAATCACATACGGACTCCTAAAATAAAATTGTTAGAATTAGAATTGAAAACATTTAAGTATCCAGCATGAGTGATCGAAAATTGTCATTCTATAATCTCACAGGCAGAAGGTAGCGGAGGAAGGAGAGGGACACAGATCGAGAACTATCAACAATGAATTTTCATAGTAATAAAGGTACTTGAGGAAAAAAAAATCATAAGAAGCAAGAAGCTTTTTTTTTCATAAGAAGCCACAAGCTTTGTTTCTATTTTATATCAATGAAATTGTGGAGTGTAACATGCCATCATGTGTTCCAGTAACATGGGTTAGTTTGCAAGAACATCTTTCTTTGAGTTGGCATCAAATCTTTCTTTTGGTATCCAATGCGATTTGTTAAAACTACCTTATCATGTAACTATCATATGTTTGACAAAAACGAATACTAATAATGAACAACTAGCCAAAGCTCATACAATTCTTTCAACTTGATGGTGTCCACACAATTTTCATATATTTGGCAAAAGAATTTGATGAATTGTTGAGAAGATTGAAGATCAATCAAAGAGCTAAAAGACAGTGACATAGCATCGGATTCTTTATTGCACGATGGGGGAGTGAAAGTGATGCACAATACTACTTGTTGACCCCCCTCCCAAACCCCCAATAATGTACTGTAAGATTTTATATGTCAACCATTTCCCTTAAGGATTGAATTTAACACACTTGGATAAGCTTTAACCTCTAATGTGAGTAAAAATGTATTACATGCATGTGCCTGCATGTTGTACCTATCTTGACTTTTAGTATGATGGATAAACATGCATTGTTAAGATAATGAGACATTACATTATTTTAGCAAATTGATCTCAAATTATGTGAAGTTGGAAACTGGCCGAGTCAATACAATAGATATAATCAATAAATAAGTTTTAGTGAATGAATGAGATAGAAGGTGAAATGTTTCGCCATCTCAATTACACAGAGCTCATCAGCATCAAAACACATAACTGGACGACGGCAAATCTACACTTCCTATAAATAAGATCAATAGGAGCAATGGAACACACGTATATCCCATGGCTCTACCAATATATTGTCACTCACTCTTCCTAATCAATTATTCTATCTTTTCGGTTTTCCCTTCTGCGTTTCTCTTTCAGAGTATGGAGTAAGCACGTAACACCTCAACAATGGGCGCCCGACACAGTGGACACTTCCCTCCACCCCTGACCAATTCATTGGCACATTTCGCGCAAGTGCACATGTGCCCGCACCTGCATAGGCAGAAAAAGGCACCATGATTTTTTCAACATATATAAACAACTTATCACAGGTCATCTAAGTTATATGTTTTATAGTTCTTTCTTGGAAAAGTAAATTATTTATAACCTTCCAAAAAACTTGTTAGAGTTTTTCGACTTACCTGTACAGCAAGGCATCAATGTGGTTATCGCAACAAACACAGCAAGTACCTTTCCTCACGTTACACCACCTTGACCCGTCTTCTGAAGTCTCTGCAATTCCTGAAGCAGCCAAGAATTTAGACCAACCCAAAGTAAGTGAGAAGAATAAGCTACAAACTTTTTTAAGAGAAATACTACAACTTGATTATCTGGGTAGTCAAATCGTAAATGTAAGACGGACGGGCTAAGGCTACTAGGCTACCAACCTTGTTCACCAATTGATCTATTCAGAGCAGCTGAAACTTCCTGCCTGACTGATCGTTGCAGCTCTAGTTGCATGTCCATGCAAGCTTCTAGCATCCTCTGCATGTGAGTCATGCCTTGCTGAAGTTGTGCTACGTCAGTTCTTAGATCATTAATTATATCCAACTCCTGTTCCACATAAGAATAATATTGTCAAGCAAAAAATGTAGATAAATTCTCAGACAATGGACATGAATGATAATGAAAATACCAAATGGAATATCTCATGTATGATAGATGTCATGATGAACAAATATAAGCACAGCATGAACATGTTTATAAAAAATCCTCTCAAATTCATCACATCATCTAAATTTATTACGCTTAAAATGACTCACGAGTTCAGAACGATGTACAGAGGAGCGAGGCCAATTGGAGTGTTGCAGCTCCTGGTGCCACAGTGGTTGTGGTGGTGGCAGTGGCACTGGAGGAGATGGTGATACCAACGAAGGTCTTCCAATTGCTTCATTTTGATCTGCATTTGCATGATCCTGATCATGGCCCGGTGAAGAAGGAATGGAAAGATTTCTATGTAGATCCCAATCAATTGGAGCATGGCCTTGCCTATCCACATATGACCGAATCAGTTGATCCAAACTCTCACGAAAACCACTTCTAAGTAGATTGGAGACACTCCTCCTAAAACCATAAATGTTCAGAAGATGTAAAAAGATGATAGCAAAATCAGAAATGCCTAAACCCACAAGCAGATTTCTTTTACCTGCTCAAAAGCTCCCTCAGTTCCATGCTGTACACGCTATCATCGTCTGGAGGTTGAAATCTACTTAGTCTTCTATATGGAACAGAACGACGACTCCTTGGAGGACCAGAAGACCCTTCTGACCAGTTCCCTGCTGCCTCTCTAGACCCACCCTCATGCCATAATTCAGAAGGATCTTGCATGAGATGGTCATTTCCACCATTACTTTCTGATGATTGCAGGGGATAATCTGCAGTAGAATTGCCTTCGAAAGGTCTACCTGCAGATAGCAAACTGCTCTCTCTCCATTCGTTGGATGTGTTGGAAGCTGAGTCAGGCTGGAGTCTACTTGCATCAGCTGGGTTTCCTTCCTGAAGAGCCCTTTCAGGAATATCAGGACCCTGAATATCTGAATTTTGAACAACAATAGTATCTACATGTTCTGGATGTTCAACGATCTGGAGACTGTTACTCTCCTGACTCCTGGACTGGGATTGCTCTGAAATTTCTTGTTGGACTTCTTGAGAAGTGTTTGTAAAAGCCTGGTCATTACCAGGATTACCATCAGTATTGTCAGATGAGCTCTCAGGCTGACTGCGTACTTGCCCACGATATACATTTTCTAATCTGGATCGGATACCTTCCCTGAAAGTGTAGAAAACAAATCTCCAGTTCATGCATTGTCATAGAATGGCATGGGTTATAATGAGAGCATAAGCAGAAGTTACTTGAAGATAAATATCTATGATTTATGAAGAAGATGAGGTGCTAATTTGGGGGGTACGAAGATGTGCTCTAGGTAGTTCATTATAGCTGGAATTTAGAAATAAAATTAGATGGTCCCACTAGAGGGCCGGCACAAAGGAAATGAAAACTTGGAAAACAGCTTATTGGAGTTTCCTACTATGAGTAGAATTGAACAGCGAGTTTTCTAGCTTATTGGAGTTTCCTACTATAAGTGTTAATGAACAAGTTTTGTAATTTACACAGATTTCAAGGAAGATGAAAACAAATATTTAAAGAATTCTCTTAAACTAAACACACCCTAAGAAATCGTAAATTTATAAATTGGAAAGCTACAACATACACATACCTCAATCCCGAAACAGTGTGCCTCTGCCTTAACTGGCCTATTTCACTGGTTGTCGTTGTTATAGGTCTTTCTGCCTCGACTGGCCTTCCATTTCGCAAAAATCTCCCTCTTAGTAAAGTCTAAAGAAACAAGAACATTTTAGAAGTGATATCACCTACAGAAAATATTTTTTGGATAGACTACAGAGTGATAGACTAATGACCATTGTAAATATCAGAATAAGAAAATATTCTACCGATAACATAACAAGGTAATGCAGAAATAAAAAAAATATAACACAGACAATGGAAAACTTCCGTAGACAAAGTGCTTCGTAGCCGTCAGAATTACATGCACTTAGATAAGTCAACTCAATATATTCTACCTTTTTCCTTCAGGGAAATAAAAAATTAACTGATTATCTTAAAGTAGAAGTAACACCACTCATCATACTCTATATCACAATTCACAACTAAATATTGATCTTAGAGTGAAGGTTCATGACTCTTAACAATTATATGTATGCGGAATCATATAGTTACAAAGAAAATGAAGACTCGAAAACTAATTAGCAATTAGAAACAATAAAAATAAGAGAATGGTGACAGATAGACCTGAATTCGATTGCGATGGGCAAAGTCAGAAACAGCACGATGTTCCAACAAGCTTTGAATTTCTCTCTGTCGTTCTCTCTCGATCCTTACAAGTAAATCAACCAGGGCTTGTCTTCCTCGCAGCCTCAGCAAGTCCCTTCGAATGTGCTCAGGCTGACCTTCTTCATGGTCAACATGAGACCTTTCACGGGCATGGTCAACTTGTGCACCATGTTCTTCTCTTTGACTGACACGCCCTCCTCTTTGTTGACTTGATCTCTGCACCCATTCGCGCACAATTCTCACCCTTTCACGTTCTGTTTCTCCGAGCCATTCATCTCTAGGACGACCAGATCTTCTAACTGCCGTGGACGAATGGTCGCTGATGCCACTCTCCATCCATCCACGGGCAATTTGTCTAACCCTCTCCCTCTCAACATCGCCCAGATCAGGAGATTGTTCAAGACTTGAACTATCATGCTCCCTGTTTCCATTCTGTGACACCGGATCATTTGACCAAGATGCATACTCATTCTCACTCTCAATAGCATCTTCAAGACTAGCCTGGTTATAATTTCCAAGGGTATCAGAGACATTTGTACTGGAATCAATGGTATCAGAGTCAAGACTTCCTTGCTGCCTCAATCTTTCCCTTACCCTCTCTCGAGCATTATTTAACATGTGTTCATCCTCCAACTCTCGCCACATCCGCAATATAGATGAAGCCTGTGTGCTAGGCCTCTCAACATTCCCTTGATGCCTTGTGCTAGACCTCTCAACATTCCCTTGATGTCTTGATGTTGGAGACTCAGATTCTCTCAAAAACGAAGAATCAAGCATAGAAACAGTATGCAACCCCGCTAGAGCCATCAACTCAGTTTCACGATTCCTTCTCTCCATTGTGGTAATCATCTCCTGCGCCTGTCTCGCAGCCCACCTACTCAACAACCTAGAATGGCGCCTACTAGCTGCAGAAGTCTCGGCCAGATCATCCCCTTCAAGATCTGACCTCCTCCTCCTCCTAATAAGCTGTTCGTTATCTTCTTCATCCTCAGTATTACGCGCAGAACTACAAGAAGTATACGACATACAATCCTCCAAATGACCCCTCATAAACTCCTCAAACCCCCTCTCAAATTCCGAACCTACATCACTCCCAGTACTTTCCGGTTTCTGCTGCATTTGTTGTATATCAGCCATCTTCACCACTAACCTAACTTAGACCAATCACTCCCTCTAGAAAATTTACCACCACCACCTAATCAACCCAAAACTATTCAAAAATACCCCCAAATCACAACACTCATTTTCCCACAAACCTATAAACCAAAAACCAATCAACAAAATCCCAAAATCAACAATAAAATTAATAAGGTTACAAAACAATCTAATTAAACCCAATTAAATGGAACAACAATTATGTATCCATATGAAACATACACAACTTCATCATATTAAAAACTCATAAAAATTGAATCTTTTTACATATTTCACAACAATTATGGATTGAGATTGATATAGAACTGCGATCCACGAAAAGGGTATGCATAGAATCAAGTGAAATGATAAAATCTAGGTCAAAAATCAACAAATACGTACCGGTTAAGCAATTGTTCCTCTTTCATAGTGTTCTTCGTTTACTGTGAAACAATAACAATAATCAAGAACCTAACTTTTCAACATTATTAATAATTATATATAAAGAAACAGATTAATTGATATAAAAAGTGAGCATTATGAGGAAATCTCTGTTGAATTGAATTGAGATAAATGAGGGAGGTGTGAATTTCATAAATAATTATAGGTGAAAAGAAATGAATTTATTGGGGTGAAATTTGGAAAGTGGGGGTTTTTAAGGGGGTTGTTTGCAAATTGTTTAGGTTAGAGAAAGGGAAATAAAAGCGGGGAGACTCAAATGAAATTGATAGGTGGACACGTCATCAAGATTTTTTGATTATTTAAAGAATTTTGAATTTGTCTTTTTGGGTTTATCTTTTCTTTTTCCACAGTAGCTTTCAATGGTGGTGTTGTCATTTTCGACTTGCTTGTATGCTTTGGACATATGAACTACACTCATCCACTAATCTTAAAAAGCTTTTATAATTATTATAAAATTCTAGAAAAATAAATCTAATTTTATTCCATCAAGTGTAGGTATATAAAAAGTCCAACTTTTTTTACTTTCGTAAGGGACGCTCGATTCGAATCGAGGATCTAACAAGTTCATATTCAAAGTGTGTTTAAAATTTGAAGGGAAGAGTCGAATTTGAATGATAATACATGAAACATGAAGAAAAATACTAAATTTATATTAGCCTGATCCAAACCGACCGAAAATGATGTTCGTTCTCTACCCAACTACTGAATCTAACGCTTTTGGTAATAATCCCAAGCCCCGTATGGGCAGGTATATAAATACATTTCCATCGAGCTAAATACTTTGAAATATTTCCATCGGGCAGGTATATAAATACATTTCCATCCCTCTAGATTTATTTCTTAAGAAATTGCTAAAATTTAAATGATGCAATCTTGACTCTCTTTTTTTTTTTTTTTTGTAGTAACATGGGTACATTCTGAAATTATTTGACATAGCTTGGAATGTTTGGTACATGACACGCGATCCTTTAGCTTAAATTAAATTTTACTTTTATTGGGATTTTTAATTTTCTTTCTATTACTTCTGCTATGCGTAATAAATAGGATCTCAAGTTAGTATACGAGAAAAGTTTATTGATCACAATATACTTCATCTTCTCTAAATCACATATTTTTGTTTACCTTTACACATGAACTAAAATAGTTCATTCATTCGATAAAAATTGATCGGGATCATCACATAAGATTATTCGATTACCCTTTTAAGTATAGAATTTGACTCCTCTCAAGTTAGTTATCTATCCGATTCTCTAAAATTTCAATCTCAAATATTGGAACACTGATCTTATAATAAATGTCAAATAATTTGGGGGGATGGAATTGAATGTAGCGTAAATTATGTGGACTTGGTCGACACTGTTTTACAGTGTAAAATAAATCTAAAGGGTATAGTCCAAGAGGATATGTATACTATGATGGGATGATTAATATGATCTGTTGTCACTCTCCTCTTCAATCAAGTAAGCAAATTTCATTTCATCCATCAAACATTTTTCCCTTGGAGCAACCCCTAAAAGACCCTTCAAATATGTGGAACAACTCACCTACAAGTAGTAATGGAAAAGGTTTCTGCTATCATATCCCTTAAATATAATTTTAAGCTGCAATTATTTGGACTTATTAAATGTATCAACAATTTCAATCTTGTTTATTAATCAACAAATATTGCAAATAATTGACTTAAATCTCGTTTTTCTCAATTTCAAATCATAGTATCTTCAATTTCATTCACAACATAAACACCTAATTTATCCCAAATTAAACCTCAATCACGAAAATCATTATTTATAAATAAATAAAAACAAATTAATCGAATCTCCGAATCTTTACCCAAATATTTGATTGACAATCTAATAATTATCACAAATAAAAAACAAAAAAACATGAAATCAGAAAACGAAAATTGATCCATTAATAAAACGATCGATACACAAAAACAAGTCCTAAATGAAACCCTAAAAGTAATTTATTAAGAGCTAGTAAACTTGGTAACAGCCTTAGTGCCTTCAGAAACGGCGTGTTTGGCAAGCTCACCAGGGAGTACAAGCCTGACAGCAGTCTGAATTTCCCGACTCGTTATCGTCGGCTTCTTATTATACCGAGCCAACCTACTCGCCTCCTGAGCCAATTTCTCGAAAATATCGTTAATAAAACTATTCATTATCCCCATAGCTTTGCTAGATATTCCGATATCTGGATGGACTTGTTTCAGGACCTTGAAGATGTAGATCTTGTAGGTTTCCACACTTTTTTTGTTGCGTTTCTTCTTTTTATCCCCCGATGCTGACGTCGAATCCTTTGGGAGTTTTTTGCCGGCTTTGGGCTTTTTCTCCGCCGGAGCTTTCTCGGCGGCGGGTTTCTTCTCGGCGGCGGGTTTCTTCTCGGCTTTTGGGGCCATTTTGGGAATATGATAAGTTTTGGGGTGGAAAAGAGATTTGTTTTGTTTTGGTGTGGTGAAGAGTGAGAGGTGGGTTTGTTTATATAGGGGGAGGAGGTGTGATGTGATTGGTTGATAGAGAGAGACTTGGATCGTGGAAAGTGAGCGTTGGATTGGTGTGGGTTTGGACGGTGGAGATTGAGTTTGACTTGGATCGTTGAAAAGTTCATTAAATGTGTCTTTTGAGCGCGCCAGATTCTAAATCCAAAGTAGGAGTATTGATCTTGTATTTCCCTCTTTTTTTCTTTTTCTTTTTTTTAGGAAGTTAGTTTTTCTCTTATTTTACTGATGATTCTGCCGTAAATTGTAATCGGCTGACGTTGGCTTCTAAGGGCCATGTAAGGAAAATAATCAACGGTACACAAAACTAGAAGCAATCCTCCACACATATTCGAATCCCACAAATGAATCATGCAAACTTACCTATATCATCCTCACATTTGACGATTACGAATCGCTTATATCTTAAATAGGGTTCCAAGACCGTCTTTAAGACTCTTTTGAGCTTTGGAAATGATGAAACCTAGTTTAAGACATATTCAAATTTGGGGGTGTCCAGCTGAAGCTAGAATTTACAATCCACATGAAAAGAAATTGGATTTTAAGACTATCAGTGGTTACTTTATTGGTTATCCTGACAAATCCAAAGGATATAAGTTTTATTGTCCTAACCATAGTACGAGAATTGTTGAAACCCGAAATGCCGTCTCTATGAGAAACGGGTGAAATCAAATAGAGTAACAAACAACAGTGTTGGTCATTCAAGAAATAAAGGCACCTATCCCTTCACCCTCTATTCCGAAAAAAATGGGAACTCACCTCATTGATGAACATTCACAATGAGAAAAATCCCATAAATGATCACCAACACCATAATGAGATTATCACTAATCGTAATATTAACAAACACCACAGAACCAAAGATTAAGTCGATCTCAAAGAGAAAAATGACCCACTATTCTAATGATTAATATTTGTTTTATCTAATAGAATCCGCGGACTAAGGATCCACTTTTTATTCACAACCATGACCTATGTTAATTTAGTAAGTGGTTCATGTCAGCAAGGATGAATTAAAATCTATGGAATATAATCAGCATGGAACTGCTCAATTGCCTCCCGGCAAAAGGCGACGGTTGTAAATGGGGTTTCAAAACCAAACGCTGACTCTAATGGTAAATTGAATCCATATAAAGCTAGACTTATTTTTAAAGAGCCACCTAAAAAGGCATCAATTACTATGACTTTCGCCTATTTCTAGGAAAGACTTCTCTTAGAATTAATAAGTGCATTAATAGTTCATTATGATCTCTAGTTGCATCAGTCGGATGTGAAAAACCGCCTTTCTAAATGGAGACTTGAAGAAGTTAAGTCTACATGTTAACCTCGAGGCTTATAATCAAGGACAGAAGCATACGATCTAAACTTAATAAATCAATTTATGGGCTAAAACAAGCTTCCCGACAATAATATCTAAAATTTCATGAAATCATTACTGCTTTCGGTTTCAATGAAAATATAGTTGACCCTTATATATACCTCAAGTTTAGTGGGAGCAAGTTCATATTTTTGTTTTCAGATGTCACTTTTATTAATTTATTGGCTAAGAGCGACTCTAAGTTATTACGTGAAACTAAAGATTATTTCTCAAAGAACTTTGGAAATGAAAGAGATATTTGTTAGGCTTCCTATGTGACGGGGATAGAAATATTTCGTGATATATCATAAGGAATTTAGGATTATCTCGTAAAGCCTATTAACGCTTCGAGATTTGGCATTTACTAATTGTTCCTCCAAATACAATTCCACTACATAAAGGAGACAAACTTGTTCTTGAGCAATGCCCACAGACTCCTATGGAACGAAAGAAATGGCAAACTATCCTTATTCCTCTCTCAAGGGAGTTCACGTATCCTCAAGTCTGTACAAGACCGATATTAGCCATGCTGCTGGCTTATCAGTGGACATTTCAAAGCAACCCAAAGTGGATCACACATCGAAAGCCGCAGCAAAGTAGTATTGAGATACCTTAAGGGAACAAGGAATTATACGCTCACCTATCGAAAATCAAGTCACCCGCAGGTGATTGGTTATTCCAATCTGCATCTTCGCTGGATGTCCGCATATCTGGCTTGTACTTTTGCTATGTGTATCTCTTTATGTGGAGGTGCACATCCTAGAGAAGCTGCAACTGATGCTTTTCGGGTCCACCATGATAGTTGAGTAATGCGGGTACGTTACGAGGCTTCTATTCAGGAACGTAATGCGTAATTTTGTCTCACGCTTGGCGCTAAATTTTATCTTTGGAGCTATTAATTGTCTACTGTGATAATAAAGTTGCAAATATTCTTCTCGGCTACGATAGGATAAATTCAAAGGTTTAAAACACATGGACCTAAAATACTTATTAATGTAAACAAGATGTTAAATCAAGAAGCGACATCAAACAAGATGTTAGCGAAGAAATTGTTATTGAATTCATAAGTAATAAACTTACAAGGCGATATTTTCACAAAATGACTACCTCCAAAGACCTTTCAAGGACATCGACAATACGTCTTATCGATATTTAATTATCATTTATCGCTTATTCAGGCCATTTATTTTGTACTATGAACAAATAATTATTGAGCTCTAATAAATGTTAACATCTATCATTTCTGTTTTATGATATGTATATCTTATGTTTAAAAGAATGATAACATAAATAGTCTTATTTAAGACACTAACGTGACCATTATGTTACTCTTATTTACGGTCAAACTATGCAAGTTATCATTATCGCAGCTTCATGGAAGCAAACATGTTAAAATAATATGTACGCCTATGACTCTCATTGACAACTCGATTAGTCGAGGCACTTATGGTAACGATATAAACGAGTGTTTTGCTTATCATGCGCGCCTTTTGTTGTTAGTATGAAAATTATAATAGATTCTCCTATCGACCAAGTGGCAGAATGTAAGAATATTATGAAATTCAAAACTATTTGAATTTCTCCCTCAATTAAGAGAGTTAAGCAGCCATGATGGATGGTTAATATCATATTAAAAGATGAGATTGCTTTGGTCCTTCCTCTACCTATAAGTAACATTTTCTCCCATCAAAAGATTGAATGAAAAATATTATAGTAACACATACAGAAAAGAAGATTATATGCAAAGAGAAAGAAACCATCTTTCTCCATTGAAGTAACTTTTGGTGAGGACAATTTCTCCGGCAATATACTACCTACGTTCTAATGGTTCGAGGTATGTCATTCCAATTTTGTATTATTTTACATATACGTGATAATCAAGTAAGTCAAGATTTTAGGATTATGTTATGTTTAAATAATTATTTAACAAGGTGAACTTAATGTAGTAGTATCTAAGAGTTAAATTGCTCAATGAATGCCGGTTCTTTTCATTAGTAATAAATGAATGAACTAGTCATTCCTCCTTTATACCAAGGTGAACTTGGTTTTATCTCATTAAGTGAGTATGACCCCAATTGATATAAACATTCCACAACCCCTTGAGGTTATCCTGCACAATATAGGAGAAATTTTCATGTAACCCTGTAATCCTGTCGGTCATTTTTTTCGGTAAGCACGTAAACTTCCAAGGTTATATATGGAATTATTATACCAGGTCGGTCTTAATTTAAATGTATTGTGCAGGATAACCCCGGTATAAAAAAGTGATAATCGTCTTAACTATCTCCACGTTTTTCCTATGACTTCACGTAATATCTCGTGTTACATTTCATTAAAATCATGAAACACATCTCTTATTTTTGTTTTCATATTAATTTAAATCATAGAAACAAAACACATGTACTACGTATAATAATGTTAATACTCCGTAATATGTAATAGAGGCGATTGCAAAAATTACACCATAAAATAAAACTTTTCTTTCATCTTAATTTTTATCAATTACCCTCTAAATTAGCAATGGATATCTTCTTGTGGAAGTTATTGTCAAATATCACCGATCTATTAAGTCATCGGCAATACAAAATTTAAATACTACTAATTACTCTTAAACTATAATGATTGTTTTTAAAATTGAGATATAACTTTGATCACTAATTACTCTTAACCTATAATTATAAAAATTATAAGAAAATAATATTATGAAAATATGTTTAAAGATGAATTTAACCATATAAATTTTATATTTATTAAAATAATTAATAATCGATGGTCAAAATTCTACTTTAATTTTTTAAAATGATAGTTATTTTGGATTGAAGGGAGTATTAAATAATTTTTTATATTGATACCCAGATAAGTAGGTAACAGAGACAATTGCAAATAGTTATTTTGGATTGAAGGGAGTATTAAACAATTTTTTATATTGATACCCCGATAAGTAGGTAACAGAGACAATTTCAAAAATTGCTGAGCTGTTATACATATATTCAAATAGTGTTGGATTTGGGTGTGAAATGACTATTTTACCCCCCTATTTGTAAGTATAGTAGTTAGGAAGTTTTATTAAGGACAAAATTGTCATTTCACTAAAAATTACTATTATCTGTGTATAGTGTTGCCCATGTATGATCTTACATTTGACTGTAACAATTAAAACACAGCTTTGACTAAATTTGATGATAATAATAGTCCTAGTTTTGTTGCAAAATGAGGAAACAAACAAAGTACAAGTACATTATATTTGGAAATTCTTGAACTCTTATCTGAATAATGGACAACGGGTACGCCACGTCGGCGGAGGATGCTCAAAACCACTCACCACCACCCCCACCTACACCTCCTCCTCCAGGTTTTTGTTTTGTGTATAAAATGCAATGTAAAAGTGTAATATCTTTCGGTTGCTTCAATTGTTTGTTAGGTAAAGTGACTTTGACTTTGTCTGTCTAGACCATGATGATGACAAGACCACTTATATTAAGTTCCTCTTGTCAAATGCCGAAGCTGGTTCAGTAATTGGGAAAGGAGGTTCAACAATTAATGATTTTCAATCGCAGTCTGGAGCAAGGATTCAGTTGTCACGCAACTTGGAATTTTTTCCTGGAACATCAGACCGGATAGTCATGGTGTCTGGAAATGTCGATGACGTGCTTAAGGCTATGGCTCTCATTCTTTCGAAACAATTTGAGGAGGTAATATGAAGGACTGGACCCTTTTTTAATAGTCTGTGACATTTTTTTAAACCAAGAATGATAATCATGAATAAGAAATAATGTTTTTGTTTTGTTAACAGTTCTACGTTGATGATGGAAGTGATACTGAGCATAGGTCAAGAGTTAGACTCGTTGTGCCAAACATGTGCTGTGGTGGGATCATTGGGAAGGGAGGCATGCTTATAAAGTATGAGCTCTCACCCTGCTTGCATACACATTGTCATCAACTATTCTGATGCCTTATCTTGGCCTATTGTTGTTTTCTCGAGTAAATTAATAAATTTCTAAACCAGATATATAGCAATAGATACTTCAGCTTTTAATCCTGTAATCAAGCGGAATAAAATTGCAGGTCGTTCATTGAGGATTCTCGAGCGGCTATTAAAATATCACCTCCAGAGAACATGTATCCTGGGTTACGCGATAGACTAGTCACATTAATTGGTGCTATAGGAGAACAGATGCGGGCTATCGAGTTGATACTGTTGAAATTATCCGAAGATCATAATTACATACGGTCTATTAATGCTCCATTTCCTTACCCAGGTATACAACTTATGCTTCTTTTAGTTTATAAGGTGCTTGCTGTTTTCTCTTTCCCTGTTCTTGTATTTCCTTACTTATCAGTTGTTAGTAATTTAAGAGCAGGCCCTTAATGGTTGTGGCATATTTCTTTGGCTTATACTGAGTTTAAGTAGCCTGCCTCTGATTGCATATCCATTCAAGTAATCATTTTATGATGTACCCAAAGTACTCTTTAATTCCTTGCATTCTTAGGCAAACTTAGTGGTGCCTCTTTATTGAGACATGTATATTTCTGTTAATGTTTCTAACGAAAATCAATTTTGGCGGTGCAACAAAAATATATGTTTCACCTGCAGGGTTCAATGGTATGAATTATGGACCAAATGGTATCGGAGGGAAGTTCCAGAATAGCAGACCCCATTATAAGGTTGATTTACTTAGAACACTTTGTTTCCACACAGCTCTCTTAGAAATTTCATGATTCTTTGTTTTCCATATATTGTCAGAGTTCTTATAGTCGCTTGAATGTAATTGATTTTGTTCATCCAGAGTACTATCCAGACTCATGTTAGATTGGTCCATATATAAGTATATTTATCCCTCTGCTTTTGATTTGATTACTTTTATATATAATTACTGCTAGGTGAGAGGGAGGGGAGGGATAATTTTCTTGCTCTCTCATGGGGTATATCTTAATTCTTAACTGTAAGCTGTATGTGTTTTCAGGAAGAAGCTGTTAGCTCTGTAACTATTGGTGTTGCGGATGAACATATAGGCTTAGTTGTTGGACGAGGTGGAAGAAGTCTTACCGAAATAAGTCAGGTGCATAAGCTAGTTTGTGTTTGGTTTAACATCGATAATTAGTTATTAACTGATTTTATCTTCATTCTTGAAGGTTAGTGGGGCTAGAATAAAGATATCAGACAGAGGCGATTTTATGTCTGGGACATCTGAGAGGTATTCAATGTTCTGAACTTCTCTTTGCATTTCGTATTATCACCAGACATAAGAGTAGTAGTTTGAATTGTTGATTCTGTCTTGCAGGAAAGTGACCATTAGTGGGTCTCAAAGAGCTATCCGTGTGGCTGAGGACATGATCACTCGGAAAGTGGCATCTGCTGTGCCACCGATGAGTTAAAAGGAGTACAGAATAGCTTTGGTATAATTGAGTTTAAAGTTTTGTTGTGAACCTATAAGTACAGATCCGTGTCTGCATTGGTCACTCGGGTTAAGGGAGTTGTGTGATGCATGATCAGTCGTTTCATTGAACTTATAATTGTTTGATCTATATATGATTCAGTGATATTCGGAGGAATCCAAGTTATATCGAAGAGAGCTACATCAGCTTCCCAGTTAAAATATTGTCATTCATGGCCAAAACATATACTTCGTATTATTGTCCGCTAAACAGACAATGTTTTCATGTTATACACCATAGTTATAGTTCATATGTCTGGGCTATTTTATACATTAGTTTGTTCCTTATGATGATATGAATGGACTGTTTCTTGATTTTTTCTTATGCTATCTTGATGAAATTATATTTATGCCACTGCCAATTTGCCAAATGCATCCTAATTAAATTCCTAATAATGGTCTCATTCTCATGTGTATGAGTGTATCTAACAAGTTAGCATGCACACGAGTTACAAAGCATTGCCTCAGATCAAAATACGATCAGATATAATTTTTTACTTTTTCACATGACTGCTTACAATTTCAATATTTTTTTACAATTTCAACGTAGCCTCTTTTACAATTTCAATATAAATTTTTACAATATCTTTAATAAAATATTTTCATCTAAATAATTATCTATTATGAAACGGAAGGAGTATATATGATGCTTATAAATATAATCTACAAAGTACAAAGTATGCATACTATTGTGTTTGTAGTGGGTATCAATTGCGGTCCTCTTGAGATTTTTTGAAGAATTCATGTAGGGTATTGAATGCCTTCGAAGAATCAATCAAAATGGGATGTTGATTTTTCTTTTCGTTGTCATTACCTAGAATTTTCATGTCCATAGATGGAATCAATATATTCTTCCATCTCTTGAATAAGACAAATAAATTAAAATCGTTTATTTTGCTTCATTTGATCAATTTGGAAACAAATATCTATGTTATGGTAGGAGTAGGACAAGAAAGTTAGGGTGCTATTAACATGTTTAAATGATTTATTTTGTAATTTTTAAATTTTTAAGGATTGCTTAAATATTTTAAGCTTCCATGAGCCAAACTATAAAGTATATATATTATTATATTCCATAATTTTATATTATTGTATTATGAAGTTTAACATTTGTGAGTATCCTCAGATCTTAAGATACTCAGCGACATATTTCAAAGGTGAGTATCTTGTATATTAAGGATACTTTGTATCTTAAAGAACAATATCTATTAAGATTCTTAATGACAATCGTAACTGCTCCGATATTAATGTCAATGTAATGTTCATTACACTATCTATCATTCTTTTTTTTTGTGAAGTGCATAATTTTTGCGATTTTTTAATGAATTCAAACAATCTTTTTTATTACATATTTAGGAGGTAACGGTGTTACTCATTATCCTGTTTTTTATCCTGTTTAAGCAGGAGTTTTTAGAAATATTTTGATATGTTATTATTGATTACATAGTCTTTATTAAGTTTGCATGAACAATGAATGAGAAATCAAGAGCTGCTGTTTGGTTGAAAATAACAGTGGATGGAGAGGCAGGCATGAGTGGAGGACTAGTGAATTGTCACTAATCTATGGAACAAATATTCTCAACTCTCTGTTAACCAAAAAAAGCGAATGATACAAAAACAATGTCGCTCTTTTCCAGGCCACCCCCAATGCCCATAGCTAGATTCGGCAACTAGAATGATTGGTCTAAAACTATGAATTACACTCATTCAAAAAGGAGTGGTGGGGGATTTGATGCAGAAAAAAGCGTCTATCTTATATCTTATGATATATTTCCGTTTGGAACATTAAATACATTATGTATTTAGGAGATTATAAATAGTTATGATGTAATCATTTAATACATGATATAAATTTCAAAATAAAAAGATATAAAATGATGCATCGAGAGGAACGGAGATAGAGGATCTTTCCGATCCCCAATGCTACATGTACTAACATAAGTTATTAGTCTCTTACATTTATTTGATGAACCGAAAACACAAAATACAAATATACCTACGTACTTGCATGCTAATTCAACCGAACAAACTCTTGAGTAATAGTGAAATAGTAATGAAACCAAGCTTGCATGCTAACTTATTAGAATAATGTGATAACTACGATAATCGAAAAATATTGAAATCTATATATGCATGCCCATTATTGTACGTAAAAATTTATGGCTTTTTACCCTCAATGTCACCTCCATAACCGGATCCTGACCCATATCCTGATCCGCTACCATAGCCAGAACCATTTCCATTAGTACCACCTCCTCCGCCACCTCCACCACCACCACCACCTCCTCCACCGCCACTGCCATTCTTCCCCCCTCCACTCCCATAACCTGATCCGCTTCCATAACCACTTCCAGACCCGTTTGACGAGCCACCACCTCCACCACCCCCCTACCACCTCCTCCCCCTCCACCTTTACCACCTCCTCCAGAACCATATCCGGACCCGTATCCCGAACCATATCCTGATCCATAACCACTTCCAGTCCCTGATGTTGCACTACCACCCCCACCTCCTCCGCCTCCACCCCCACCAGCACCACCTCCTCCACTACCATAGGGTCCATAGCCCTCTCCATACCCATGACCACTACCCGAGCCATAACCCGAACCATACCCCGACCCTAATGCCGAGCCACCACCTCCACCTCCCCCTCCACCTCCTCCTCCCCCTTTCACATTGACCATCTTCCCCACTCTTGCACTAAAAGCAACATTAATAAAAAGCAAAACCAATAGCAAAGCTGCTGAAAGCTTGGAAGAGTACATTTCGACTTCTAAAATACGTTTAAAGAATATCAGAATAATGTGAATTTTTTAGTATAGCATTTAAAGTATGTTTTCTTTTGAGTGAGGAGATAAGCTAAGGCAAGGACATCTATTTATAGGAGTTGGATACAAACTTTCTTCATTTGCATGAATTTCTAGAGGTTTCCTCTTATTACAGTATTTTTTTGACTACTCCCTCCATTTCAAAAAGATGGTTACATTTTATTATTTTGGATCAAATTTTATAAACTTTGATCATGAATTCTCATTAGCAGATAAGAAATAGTATATACACGCTATGCTCATAAATCTGCTTCAATATATATTGAATATCAACTTTTATAATTTTCTACCGTATAATTAGAGATATTTACGTTTAACTGCACTGGAGACCGTGGAAAGTCAAAATGGGACAATCTTTTTGGGATGGAGGAAATATTACAAATAATGAATACATAAATTATTAACTAAAGTTACGCTAGAAAGAAGTTGCTATAAAGAAATAATATGTCTCCATCCAACAAGAATAAAATATGAAACTTTCTTGCACTTGCGCCGACGCATTTAATCGTATCTATTGAGCTATTGGGCTAATTTTCCTTATTATTATAATACGAAGTACCACTTAGTACATATTGTTATCGTGTCATTAATAAAATGGTATTTGCTTTCTTTTTCTATCTAAGATGATCGATCAACGCGTGTTTGTTTGTTGAATTAAATCGATAGTGGTTTTGGTGATGGGATTCGGTGGGGGTGGGGGGAGGGTGGTATGTAATGGATGGACTATTATAATTAGTCGCCTATATATTTTGAGATGCTAATGATTTTGAGTTGACTAAATTTGATTTATGGTCTACGTGTAACATAACGGTAAGCTTAATGTAAAGGACAAATTTGTCATTGGCATAAATTTTATAGGAATGATAAATTGACACTTCCGATTGATAACCACACTAAAAAATATTAGAATGCTCGCCAAAATTATTCCTTATTCACATCTTGATTCTTCAAGAAAATTAAACATTTACAGAGTGACTTTGTGATGAGGGTAAATTTCTTCAAACAATTAGTGCGCAAATAACTCAATATTTTTAACTTTCTTGTTGCAAAATAACGTTCATCACCCATTATGACAATTGACAAAATATAGTTATACAGTATATGTTGTACGGTGGCTCCAAGTGAATAATATTCCATTATCGTGGAGGGGAATAATGTAACATGACATACGATAGTGTCATCGTGTTGTAGCTATGGCCTATGGTAAACTTGCTCTGGACGATGGATGTACTCTTATTATGTCACGGCCAATTAGATTCTCAGTGGCTCAGTGCAACACAGAACAATAATCTTCAGCCAAAACTTGATGTCGGTTGTTTATTTTTTCAGGGAAAAATCATACTCCGTATTAGTCACATTTAACTAGGAGCCTTTGGAGGTACGATGGAGAGATTTTATCGATTCGAACGGATATTGGGTAATTCTATCGGATAGACTAAATTATGAATGACATATAGCTTTATTAATTAATTACTTTCTCCGTTTCAAAATACTCCCTCCATCCTTTATGTAAAACCACTATTTTCCTAAAATAGAAATCTCTTTTTAGGGTTTTATTTTACCAAATTAGGTAAGAAAAAATGGAGTTAAAATTAATGTTTGTGAGATGAATTCAAATTTTTATTAAACTTTATGCAAAAGTAAATGGTCCTTAGAAAAAGTGATGGAGGAAGTACATGATTGACTATTTTTTTTTATTTTTTCACAATAGTTAATTGTTTATAATTACAATTTCATGTACCTTTTACAATTTCAATGTAGATTTTTACATTTTCAATATAGTTTTTTACAATCGTAATGTAATTTTTACGATTCTTTAATAAAATACTTTTTATCAAAATAATTATCTATTATGAAACAAATGGAGTATATCAGAGCAGTAGCTTTCGTTATAGAATGTTTTATTATCCCTCTAAACTGTATCAAACCCCATCTCTAATTTGTTTCCTAATTGTTGTGAATTTATTTGGAACACTATTTAATACTCCGTATGAAACATATATGACAAACAAGTACTTTCAACCAATGCCCTACTTCAGTATCATCATCCCCTCATGGCACATATATACTTCTCATGACATAAGGTTGAGGTGTTGTGGGGGGTAGGAAGAGATAATATATATTACTACTGTACTATAGTTTGTTTCTATTCCACTAAACCTTTATCCTTCGTTGTTCAAATAAAAATTTACCTTAACGGTATGTACAATATAATTTACGAACGAAAATCACTCTATCCTTCATTAGGAAATAGAGATGCATGCAATACCTTTTCACTAGAATATTGAAAAACTATGACCACAAAATGCCCACTAAATCGACACCAACCCAAAATTCCCTGTCAAAATCGGAATTCCCCATTCTCCAGCCAGTTGGTATGTTAGTGGAGGTGTTTGTCTTCTTTTCTTCATTTCTACACTTTGTCTGAGAGAAGTACAGATGTCATCAACATATAGCTAGGAGTAGTAGTACGTTTATTCTTTCGATCACCTAGTGGGTGGAGTCCATTTGCGGTGCACGCTCACCACACACTCATAGTATTATGAATCTTCGAGAATGTATTAAAATTAATTGATTATAAATGTGATGATATTTGATTTTTCAGTATTCTTTATTCCATATTCATAATTCGATCTTCCAACGAATTTACACGTGATTTTAATCGGGGACTGGCTCATGCTACAATATTAAGAATCTTTGAGCTAGGACTTTAAACTTAATTTACATAAAGTAAGAATAAAAATATCTTATTAATTAACCGAAAGCTCTTAATATTTTCATATGGGATAGGGTCATGCACTTTATCCTCCTACGCGTGTAATCCGATCTACACGTACTACAACATTGCTTGTACACCATATCCATTCCGGATCATTATATTAATTGAGTAATGATACATGTATCCTCGATCTATTAACGGGATGACCTGATACATATTGTTAAGAGTCATTTATGATTGAATTCACACGTACAACTAATGAAAGACCGAAATAAATTCTTAACCTAAACATTAAAAGAACACTTCAAAAATAAATTCAATAGTAATATCATGTTATATTTATTAAAAAAGAAAATAAGAAATTGTTGGTAATAGAGTCTTATCTAAAAGCACAATTGTCAATTAGTATCACTATATTGGGGTTACACACTTGTCGTCGAGAGTTTATCTTAGATTGTCTAGTGCATGTTTTGGGTTACCATAACGTAACGTAAAGTAATGCAACTTCTTGATTGGGACATTTATTCTTCTAGTTTGCAAATTGTAATGAGCATCGTCAGCTTCCAATCAGGTGCTATTTAAATATTTCGTTCAAATTGTAATTTTCCCAAAGTTTGAGTTCGTATTTGATTTCACTTCTAGTGAAGTGGTGCACTTTCGAAAAAATATGTTACAATGATAATGATGAATGGAAGTGGTTGACTTCATGGGGTTGGGGGCATTGTTGGAGATTGGTATGTTTCCATGGAGCAATATCAAAGTACATTGCAATTAAACAATACCAATTCAAGTACCAATGTACCATGGTATAATTTTATTGATAGATTGAAATTTTGTCCAAGTGTTTGTTTAGTGTCAATAAAAGAAGCAACTTTTGAGGCTTGCGAAGCATATTGAAAAATATCCTGAGTCGAACGAATATTTTTTTGGGGAAAAATGAAGGAATTTAATTAAGAAGATGATAAATTTAGACATGCATCATATTCCCTCTAATTCAAAATAATTGACTTTCTCTCACGGTATAAATCTTAATATTCAATTACTTTAATTATATTATTAAAAAATTAAAAAATTAATATTATAAAAGTATTTTAAAAGATGAATCCAATTATATAAATTTTATATTTTAAAATAATTAATAATTGATGATTAAACTTCATCTAAAAATCAAAGCGCCAATTGCTTTGAATCGAAAGCAGTAGCTTTTGAAGTCTTCTAATACATTTAATTGTGTTTAATGCTTAACCACACCTAATCACCCACATTAGTGTCTTCAAGTGACATTTATTTTGATTCGGGAGAAAAGCTATTTCTTATAATTAAAAAAAAAAATCGTATATCACCGATTCAACAAGTCCGAAGCATTATGCCTATCCAGCAACAAGTCGCGCTTCTAATGTGTTGTCTTTATCAAATTCAAAACTCGACAATATTTTTAATAGGGATAGCATCTAAAGAAAGACAAACTATCAAAAATAAAAAATCAAAGGCCCATTTGTTAAATGACTCAAAGTTTCATGGTTAGATGCTGATCACAACTAAATTGCATGAATGAAGAATTATACTTTCAAGAATTTTTTTCCACATGATTTAGAAATCCAGTTTGGTTTTTAATAAGCATGAATGAAGAAATAGATATTCGATGATGAATCTGTTAAGAGAACTATTCCTTTATTGAAAAGAAATTCCTTTTCTTGCTTGCACCTACCATATGTAATCTATCTAGAACTCAGACTATTGGAAATATGGTGAGCAGGAGCATAATGTCATCATCAGTTAAACCATATATAAAATCCAAACTCAACTTCCATTATGTGGGGTAACAGTGTAACAAGTCCTGTCATGTAAGTATATCACCTCACGCAGACGAAGGTTCCCAACTTAAAGCTCAAGGAAAGGAGGAGCAGCCAGTAAAATATAGAGTAGAACCAGGCATATGATGAGGCTGCAGCAAACTTCTCCGGGAGTAAGCTAACCGATGATTCCAAGTAAGCAGCATTGGAATGAGTGCGTGACAAGCCAAGAGAAAGGATGACGTTGTAACTACCATCCTTGCCAAATGATCCACTGGTCCTGCTGGTGGTACCCTCAGGCAAACTCCTTATATGGATAATACCAGCAGTAACATGTACTGAGTTGGGAGAGGGTGATAAACTCAAATGCTTCATAACGCCCTTTGCAGGGAACTCAGAGGCAAAAGCAGGAGGTGCCGGGATGCTGCCCAACATTTGACTTGCCTTCTCGTGGAAAGGATACTGACATACTGCATCATTGTAAAATATGGGAAGTTATGAGATTATAAAATATGCAATAGCTTATGGAATTTCGTACACTGCATACAATATGAGTTTATACCCTTTGAAAGGGAAAAGGTAAACTTAACAGAGTTCTCAAGGCTAATGCAACTAGAGGTGTAGGGTTATCAATACCAGATGCAAACTTGTCATGCTCTTTATGTGTAGATGAAGATGCACCTTCATGTCTTACAAGCCGATCATTTGATGGAATAGCTCGTTGAGTTTCAACATTCGTGTCCTGAGACAAGGTATTTGTTCAGTGTGCACAGTGCAATATTACAGAAAAATACCTGGATTAATATAATGAATGCTAGAGTCGAGTTTACCTCCAGAGAGACAGATGTTTCACATGAAGGGAAAGTCTCTCCCTCAACCGCTCTTGAATTCTCAGAATTCACATGATTCAATCCATCATTGTTCGCATCATTTGCATCATCAAACAAAAGGAAATCCTCAATCTCGTCAGCAAAATCACATGTATCAGCAGCAATGGGGCTAAAAAGATCATTGGTATCGAGGAATGACCCATCATAAAATTGATGGTTCTCAGCAGCATCCCAAAATGGTTCATCTAGCAAAAAATCCAATTCCTCAGGCGCCTTATTTGACTCACCTATGTATTCATGTTTGACTAGTCTTGCCTCCATACCATACTGATGAGGCATCTCATGTAACATGTGGTTATCCTGGATCTCCCCTACCACATGGCTGAGATTATTATCAGTTGAGCCTGTGCTATCCTCTGCAGAGTTCTCGTTGTGAGCATAGAGGTCCAAAGGACGGGGAGCACCAATTGGTGCGGTATCTGTGCCAATAATCTGGAATAAAAAGAAAAAAACTAAATTGCCCATTGGACCTTAAAAAGTTACTAAATCAAACCTTTATCATATCTCCTTAACCCAAAAGAGGTCAACATAAAACTTCTACATGAAACTTTTCCATTATATTGAAGATATTTTCAAATTAAATAACCCTATAGAGAAGAACAAACCATGCCTGCCAAGTAAATATTTGCTATCCAACTGTGTCACCATATAATGGGCGATGCATTACCATGGAAGTTGCATATTTAACAAGAACATTTCTATATTATAGAAAAGTCAACATTTTCTACATTGACGAGTTCTTGCTCTCTCATAATTCTAACTCTAACTTCTATGTAATTATTGAAAGGCAAGTCGTCAAACTTAAATGCAAAACCAACACTTGGAGAAAAAGAAACCTGTTCAAGGTCCAATCCATCCAAATAATCTTCTGCATCAGCATCTACCTCCTCCTCATACTCCATCTTTGGCTTAAGGTCCAAGTCCAACCCATCTGAAGAAGCATCCATACCAGCGGCTAAAACCACTCCGCTCTCCTTCTTTGGAGACAGTTCAAATTCTTCGTTTTCCCATTCCTCCTCAATCAACGGTGCTCCATACTGTTCCCCATTTTTAGGGCCAGCCCCACTTTTCTGAAACACTCTGCACAATACGAAGGAATCCTGCTCCAAAGAAATTTATAGATTAATGAACCACAAAAACCAATTTAAAAAAACCCAATATAGCAGTGAAGTGTCTGTAAGAGCACAAGATACTATCATCTTTCTAGTGGTCATGCTTTCAAAGTCTAAATATAATCCTGTTGCTTTAGAATAAATTGTTCATATGCACTCCATGGCAGTAATATAGGGAGCATTATGCAACTGCTATGGGTAACGTTTATTACTCATGCATCATTTGAACAAATACAACAGATAACCACGTAAGGCCATCTCAATAACCACTAGGGTTAGCCACGTTTATTACTCGCAATGACAAGGATCAGGTTTGAGTCCTTGCAATGACAAGGGACGATCAATTTTGAAAAACGTGAGGAAATCACAATTCATGGTTAAGTTATCATGATCCACCTACAACTATCTTTAAGACTAAGAGAGGCAGATGCACAAAACCATCCAACACCAACCTGATTGAAGCCAGCTTTCGCCAACCCCTCATCCATAAGCCTGTACTCATGCATCACCCAATTGCTCCTCTCGCCTCTTGGAGCCCGACCACAATGGTATACCAGAGTCTTTTTCATCCCAACCAAATTTGACCTATGGTACACTGCTCTGTCCTTTCCAGTTGTTTTCCAATACCCTTTCTCGGTTGCCCTGTTGGTCCTTTGACTGCCACCATATTTCTTATCTAGCATACTGAAGAAGTACCACTCCTTATCCCTAGTCTTTAGCTTTGACTTACCTATGGCAGAATTGAAGATAAGCCGAAAAGCATCAGACTGCAGACCAGCTATGATTTATATGCCAAATATATACTAACACCATAAGATATGAATGAAAGATACTACATAAGTATTATTAGATTCACCAGGACGTAAAATGCTAAATGGATACATTCAAGTTTTGGAAGAGGGTGGCATAACATATGAAAAACCAAATAAACCTACAAATGACTGTGCATTGTGATCTTAATAAATTATTCAGAAGGTCAAATGAACCTCATTGACGCACATTCCACACTACTATATACTATTAGAAATTATTATATGGGCTTAACACAGGCAATGACCCATCACCCAACATAGGCTGAATGGAGCTGTTATAGTCATATAGAGGACCCCATTTATTGCTATAAGGCTGGTTTGGTTTGGTTTAGCACCTAGATCATCCTCAGTCTCCTAAAGCCCCTCAAAACATTCCCAGTGTCCCACTGTTGCCGCACAATTATGGAGTTCTCACCTATTATTTGTTCGCACTCTCATGCAGATTCATTGCTTTGAGAACCTTTGATACCAATTCCCAAACAAACTTTCTACAATACACATAAAAGCCACCAACTTTCCAGAACTTATCCTCATCCATTAATAGGTAAACACAGTTCTACAGTTCTGCTCATCCCTAAAAGATTGTGTAGCTTGATTTTTAATGGTCAAAATTAACAAACTTTGAACCCTACAATAACTTCAAAATTGCCATGTTACCTTAAAAAATCAATCTTTAACACATCGTTCACCATATATTATTCAACAATCAACATATAAAAAACAGAGTAAAAAATGTAAAAAGTCAACCATCTAAATTTGTATCTATTCAATCTAATTCAAAACAAGACAATCTTTTTGAAATAGATAGAATAGTATCAATCAAAACATCATAGTATTAATCAAACCATCATAATACTAATCAAACCATCATAGTACTAATCAAAACACCATATTTTTAATCAAAACATCATAATATTAATCAAACCATCATAATACTAACCAAAACATCATAGTATCAATCAAAACATCACACTATCAATCAAACCATCATAATACTAATCAAACCATCATCATACAAAACATCATAGTACTAATAAAAAAACATCAAAATATACAAAAACAAAAAAGTGGTACCAGGAAGATCCCAAGGTTCAACTTTATATATATAGATCTCAGAAATTGCATCAACTCTGAATGATTTTCCACAAATTTTACGTCGGAGGTAGTAGAAAACAAGCTCCTCATCAGTGGGGTGGAACCTAAATCCAGGTGCTAATGAAGTTGATGATGCTTTTGAAGATGATATTATCTCCATCAACACTTTCTTGATTCAAAAAATTAGTATATGGTTATTGAAAAGATTGAATTTTTATTATTTGGGTAATTAAATATGGAAGATTTCAAGCAATTTTTGGGCTTTTCAACTGATTATGAAGGTATCATTTGCATTGGTCAAACAAGGAGGAGAAAGGGAGTAAAATATTGATATAGGAGTAAAAGCTGGTAATTAACTATTTTGTCATAATTAATTAAATGTCATGCAGTGTTAATCGTTAATAGTATTATTATCTCGATTTTATAAAGGATTCATACTTTATATTGAAATGATTAATTGAGGTAACTTCGGAGACGCAGATGATGGCCCGGATTAGTGTGTGACGATTTGAATGTGCAATTAAGTCTTTATATATAAAAAAAGAATGTAATTACATATTTTTAACTTGTAGATAACTTTAGTAATTAATTATTCATTTCTAAAATATAATGAAGTTTTTTTTCAATGATCAAATTTAACAAAATTTGATATATTAAACATTTAAACGATATTATTTCACCATATTTTGACATATTTCTCACTAACATATTATGTCACATATATATATATATAAATTAATATCAAAACTTAAAAATTCAACACATTAAATTAAAAAATTGGGGGTTTTCCTAGAAATGAAGGACATATTATTTTCATACAACATAATAAACATTTATACATTTGATTTGTTTCTAATTATATCAATGGTATAGTTTTTTTTATATTTTTAACATAATCAAAAGATTATTTGTGATTAATTTATATTATTATCGAGAATGAAAATGTTAATTAATATGAATTGAAGGAATAATTAAAGAGTTATTAGTCTTATGGCCATCACGTAATTAACAAGCTTAATGAATGGACGGAAATGTGGCCAAGTTGGCTATTATGGAGACACAAAAAAGAATGTTAATCTGGAAGCTTCCATCTGCAATACACGTTGGCATTATTTTATGTTATGTGTTTTGTCAAAGATCGATGTACATAAAAAGTTTTAATAATAAAATAATTGTATATCTTCATTTCATTTTAATTGAGAGTTTTGATTTAGTAATTAAAAATATTCAATTATGAACTTAGATTAATGTTTTTTGTTAGTAACAAAGAAAAACATCTTGCGTTAAATGCCGAAATACGTGATTATCTAATTTATTTTTTATTTTTCTGATAATTGATTGTTTGTATTTTTAATGCTCTGCCCTACGTTTGACTATGCGCTTTTTTGACCGATGTAGTTTTTAGATTTGTTTATTAATAAAGTATTTTTCATCAAACACTCATCTATTTTGAAATAAAGAAAATATATATAAATGTATATTGTATATTAACTAATTTGTTTCAAAAGTGTGTTAATTATTTATTAAATAAAAACCTCTCATTGTATTAAAATTAAATACATATAAAAGTTGAGCAAGGCATAGTTATTGTAATGCTTTCATTGATAAAAGCAATTAGCGTTTGTTTTTGAGAATTGATTTTAATTGTTGAGTATTCACTATTTTTAAAAAATATAAAATATATAGATAGATTCATACATTAAAATACTTTCATAATAGCTAATTTTTTAATTTTTAAATAATATAATTAAAAAGTAATTAAAAATTAAAGATTTACCTCGATATATGAGAAAATCAATTATTTTGGATTGGATGGAATATTTTATTTGAGTTGAGCATCTATTATTTGACTAATGCAATTTTACTGGGATTTATATATAAACTAATAATACTTCGTACTAGTGGAGATTTTGAAGAATAAAAAAAGATTAGTTGGAGTTTGACTCATTTAATTTGGTGGCATTTGTCAATACTTAGAAGTAAATGCGGAGTATTAAAAACGAAACAACTAAATGTGTATTGGAAGAATTTTGGAAAACTTAATGAAGATGCTCATTTGCATTTGCAATTATCAATACTTAATAGTAAATACGGAGTATCGACCGAACTAATAAAATTATTTTGTTAAAGTTATACTTTTTCATTTTAATATAAATGAATTTAGATTTAAAATCATGTATGCAAAATGCAAGCTTATTATTGGCCAATATTCCCACTAGGGATGTCTTAAAATATACAGGATGAAACAACAGCTACAAGTTACAAATATGACTACATTTGGATTTTGTTTTCAGATATTTCATTTTCCATGCCTAGGAAAACAATTCTAGATTGCAGGGTATTGATAATTGTGTTTGCTCTCAACAACTCAAGCTTCAAAGTCTCCCTCTCCCTGGAGACATTAATGATCTCATCCTCTAAGTTGCTAATAAACTTCAAATATCCAGGAGGCACAGATTTATCAAGGTTGGAAGAATCCAATGTTGGTCGATCGACCAACCTAGTCCGTTACAGTTTGTAAAGAGTATCGAACAAGGAATTCCCCATAGGTATAGGATAACATTTTTTCAAGTCGTCTTGCCAGTGAAAATCGTCGTGATGGTTGTTTGGTCCCCGAATCCATTTGCATTGCTTGAGCTTGGATCATCAGGCTTTGATCTCTTAAGTTGAGACGCTGAGAATGGTTCTAGCTCCGCCACTGACTTCCCTCGTTTGCAAATAATTGCGAAATTGTGGCACTTAGCATTAACCTTATTAGTCATAGGGTTTATTCCCTGTATGATGTAGACCATCATTTAGATTGAATTAGCAAATTTCAGTTGGCTACTAAGTAAGAAGCAGAGTATCAAATCTCACTTACCAAATTTTAACTCGAATTGATGTATCGTTACATTAAAAGTATTGTTCTAGCATAATCATGGGGAGCATATATATGGTTTCCAAGTAATTTAAAGCATACAACTTGAAATAATACCTGCTCAGAAATTCTTGCCCCTTAACCGGGCATGCATCACAATGATCATTTCAACTACTCAAACACCGCCCTGGCCCTCGCCTGCGTCCTCATGCACACTAAGGTGGCATTATCATCATCCCATTCTTCCTCAACGAATGGTGCATATCTGTTCCCATTTGGAGCTCCAAGTCCACTCTTGAGGAAGATCCTACAAAGCACAAAGGCATGCTTCTCCCCACAAAACAACGATAAAAGACTTGCAGAGATATTATATATTTTTTTCTTGCTTTATGATGAAAATTCGAATCTTGGGTTGCCAGACATTCGAATCCAACCTTCAAATTTTTTCTAAACTTAGAGATGGAACTAAATTTTTCTGATTTGTTTGAAACATCCAAACCAAACCGAACTTTACAATCATTATATATAAACGGTGAAAGCGAACCGGTTTCAAGGAATTTGAAAAAGTTAATCGTTCCACAACCTAGTCGAAGTAATAATGATTACACCCCACCTCTACTACTCCATAATTTGTGGAGCCTTGGCAAGCAAGGCGATACTCATGCATCACCCAATTGGTTCTCTTTCCATCAGGTGCTCTACCCATGTGAAACACCAGGGTTTTTTTCATCCCAATGACTTCATTCTTATGGCGAACATCACGATCTCTTCCAGCTGTATCTGGCTAAGCATGGCTCGATTAAGACAGGGAGCACGCTACTCCTTTTTGTCAGAGTACTGAGAAAAATGCAAATTAACTTGATCTCTACTTCTTAGAGATGAAAATTCTAACACCAATAAACGAAAAGAATATTTTAAAGAAGTTAAAATATCAAGTAATATAATGTAAAGTTAAATTTTGTATTAACATGCAATTTATAAGTAGTAATGTATAACTCGTATAAATTTAGTCAATATATAAAAAATTAGCTAGCATTTAATAATATTAACCACAATAAAATGATTTGTCCTAGCATTAAATAATTAATGATTTGTTTAGTATACGTATAATAAAACTCTTTTGATGCACATCAAAATATAAGGCTTACCTTATTATCTAACAAAATTAAAAAATTCAGTGTATAGACATAAAGCGGCCGTAAACATATAAAGTATACATTTAGCAGATAATTTGAAGCGTTGGTAATGATTTAGAGGATCATTTGAAATATTAAAATAGTTCCGGACATAATTTGAAACATTGAAAATAATTCAGGGCGAATTTAAAATGCTAAAATAATTTAGGATGCAATTTAAAAGATTCAAAAGTTTAGGTAAAAAATTGAAATGCCGGAAATAGTTTAGGGAGTATATGAAAAAAATTAAAGTCTTTTGATAATTATCATCTCGGCCCAACTACTTTGAGAGTTTGTACTTTATAGTCACTTAGGTATACCTTAATTTGTTATAATCAATCACATGCCAAAAATTATCAAACTCCTAAACTCAAAATTTAGAAATTCAATAGCTTAGACAATATTAAAATAAAGACAAAAATAAGATATGATATACTAAAAAAAATATCTTATTTTTCATAAATTTAGGTGGTGCTATATTTCACTACCAATGTTTATCTCTATGTGATTGTTGAGTGACAAAAATAGGATAGAGTGATTAATTCATATAAATAATAAATTACTAAAAAATTTAAATGCAATCAAAGTTTAAAAAAGACTAAATTACCCTTTATATAACTTAACACAATAAAGATAGTCAAAATCACTAATTATTTAATGGAGTAAAAAAATATGAAATGTTCTATTTCTTTTTATAAAGGTTTAAATCCTTTTTACTTGATACTTATTACCCCTTTTGATAATTTTTTGACCCAGGAAACCAAAATGAGTTTGAAATCTTCAAAACCTTAAAAGTTAAAATCTTGAAATGTCTTGTATGGAAAAAGTTTCAATCTTTGTCTAAAACAATACAACCCATATGAATATTTTATACTAATTCAATTATTTTTTATGTATTTAAATTAAGTTGATATCCTTTGTTGTTGAATTACTGGGTTGTCTGCTTCAAACAATTCAGTAATAGCTTTATTGAAATATAATTTAACTAGTTAGCTAGGTTATAATAAAAATATGAAGGGTAATATTATTATAAAAATTTCGTCGACTATAAATAAATTTTTTTTAGTGATTCTATATAGCAGCTACGTTATCTAAATAAGGTAGTCACATACTCCTTCCATATCAATGTAATAACTGATCATAAGAAATGTTACCGTCTAACTGCCAAGGTTCACATTTGTAGAGATCAATTTCAGAGATTGGTTGAAATCGTAATGACTTGCCACAAACTTTCCGACGGAGATAATAAGTCACGAGTTCCTCATCGGTGGGATGGAATCTGAATCCCGGTGCTAAAGATGGCGTCGGAGGTGGTGGTGGAGGTGCCGAAAGGCGAAGTGGTTGTTCAACAGTAGTCGCAACTGTTGAATACTTACCTACCAATTGTAGCCCCATATTAAAACAAAATTTAAATAAATAAATGTGATTAACAAGGTTCGGGTTCGATTTCTTATAATAATAACAAGGTCGTAAAAGGAAAGTAATTACATTAAATGATGTTTGACAACTTTTTATCTTTTTGTTATTGGATACAAGCTAAGTATTCTACTACAGGATCATTACACCGGAATTACGTATCTTACAATAAACAACGTAACAAATGAAATAATAACTCTTTATTTAGAAATATATCTATCACAATATTGAGACTAGTCGAATTTTATTATTTATTCCAATTTATTATAACTGAAATGTTTGATGTCTGCATGCATCAAGAAGGAAATATATATATATATATATATTTCCTTACAGAGATTAAAAGAAGAAGTGAAAGAGATTAATGAATTGTTTTTTCAATAAACAGATTCAGTAAAGTTTATTGATATACTCCGTATTTATTGATGGGTAACAAAGAAAAATATCACTAATATAGTATAAAAGTGCGAATAAGGGTTCTGTTTTTTTCGTTTTAGCCTAACTTTTTACGTTATTAATTCTTAAGTGCAAGCTACAAAAAGTAAAAAGTGAGGCAAAATATTATATTTTTTAATTAATAATTCCACCTCTTAATTGATAATTTTATGCGTTCTAGCCAGGAATTATTAAATAGCCATATTATATTTATGTAGATCTATTATTATTATTTTTATAATAAGTTATTTAGTTAAATAATCATATATTTTATGTAATAATTAGTTTAAATAATCCTTATGCTTTATGTAGAATTATTATTATTGAGAAAAAATAATTCTTGGTATTATTATAAACCTTACTTATTAGTTAAATAATCATATATTTTACGTAGAATTATTATTATTATTATTATTATTATGTATAAATATTATTATTATTATTATATGTATTAGTTAAGTAATCATAATAACTTGTTGTAGAAATTATTATTATTATTATTTAAATTAGCTATAGATATGAATTTTATATATTGTGATCCCGCAAAATTTAAATTAGCAAAAGACTTTAAATCATACCCGATTTACTTGACATAAAGAAAATAATTGACGATATTTACATGTTGATGATCAATTAATTAAATATATTTGATTAGATGACATCAAATTGTTAAAGTAATATTAGTATCTACCATGGATATTTACGATTTGGTATAGTTCCTTATATTTCTTCGATCCGATTACAAATGTCACCTTCGTGAATATGATTACAAATGTCATTTGTGGATATTTTGACCACAGATTAAGTAGGCGACAAATTATTATGTAGCATATCTTTTTGCCCATATGGTTTTTGGTAGAATGATTGTTAGTATTATTATTATTATTATTATTAGTAATTTATTCCTTTGAATCATAATGAATTGTTAATTAATAATAATTTTAGTTTTGATTAACAAATAATGATAAGGTATATATCACAGTGTTAGGATTCCAGGCCAGAAATGTTCAGAGCCGTTTCATATTGAACTCAGTCGTCTGAGGTTAGATGGACAACCAACTTTTAACTGTCTCGAGTCACCAAGCGATGGTTGACACCAAAAATCACATTTGATAACCAATAAAGGCATTAGTTTTAAATTCGGGGAAATGATGTTTTAATACGGAGTTTAACCATCGTGGCATATTTAATCCAAAACAAAGAGTAAAACTCCATCGTACCGGTCTCAATGCTCACCAAAATAGTTTACAAGTTTTTTTTAAACATCCAAAACAAAATATGAAAAATAATAGAAAAAAGATAATGCGAAGGATCTTAGCCGCTCGTCTACTAGGTAAAGCCAGCGAACTCACAGACCTTGCGGCTTCTTAAATGGCTTTTGTCGATACGGAGGTGGAAGGGGCTAAGCTGGCTTAGGTGGAAGCGAATCACCGGATGGTAAGCATGTGCATCCAGAATGAAATTACCTATTAAGAAGATATAAGAGTAGAATAAGTATATATATATATGCAATAAAAAGATAAACCAATTATCCGCTCGTCATAACACAAAAATGATCATCATCCATACATTTTAGAGGACTACGACTTCAGCTTATGTTTATACCAGAGAGATCTCATGTCCTTAATCCAAAAGAGGTAAACATGATTCTCAGCCATGGCGGTTTTCACACGCCTTTCTTATTATAATAAACTTCGAAAATGAAACCATATAATAAAACATAATATTCCGTCGCTTTTCCCATGAGCACTGCTGCTTATCATATCCTTTTACATGGCGGGCTCGCCCTTGAGGGCACCCCGACATAAATCATATCCTTTCTGGCGGCGAACACCCGGCGGCCATTCCATATCCGCATCGGCTGGCGAATTCGAGCATGTCCCCGAGGCATGCCGGCTGAGCATTTCCACCGCAATTCAGAGCATACGTCAAACATACAACGTCGCGTCGACATACGACTTTCCGTGATTATCACCCAACTTTAACAATCTAGATAGAACAACCGTACGCGATCACGCGATAATCTTCAAATACCTTCGCGCCCGTAACCAATACCGCGATACTAACAATTTCGCCCATAGAGCTACTTCCGTAATGCATCAGCACGACACCATATAACTTCCGGCGTTTGCGTTTCACAGCTATACTGCGGATAAGGTTGTAACGGAATCTACGTAGTACTTGATCAGAAGTTTACTTACAATGTCAAGCTTGTAAATAAGGTAATGGCAGTGATAAATCCCATTTAGCTGGGAGCCACTGGCGCCGCGCGATCAATATCGATCATGACTTTTCCGTTCAGTCTAAAGCGAGCACTTTGAAATACCAATTGACAATTTTTAGCCCAAATTATCTTTAACAACTTTTTTAATGCCAGTTAGTCCTTTAAGTGGAAGCTATAGTGGCTTTAAAGCTTGACACAGATAAAGCTAGCAATGAGATTCAAGAAATTTAAATCCTAAATCGCCCAAACTTTTGGGCCCACCATTTAACCCCGAATACGACACGCCCAAAAGAATTCGAAACAATTTGAATTATTGACTTGACTAATTGGGCAGTTACTAACAACCTCTAATCTGAGCCCCAGCTACTACTCAAAACTAATAAAAACTAATTTCATCGTAAACTCATCCAACAAATTTTAAACCCTGATTTCGCTTACAAACAGGTATAATAAGCGTCCAAAAACATAATTATAATAATTTTAACACGTTTCGACCAAGTCAAACCGAAGTCGGCGGCTTTTTAACTTTTCTGAAAATCGATTATTATAATCTCCTATACTATAATTTATTACAGATAATAATTACATCGATAATAACTCCGAAGTCCGAAATTGACTAAAATTCAAAAATTCGTGTCCTAAAGCGTCCAAATTTCACATCTAAACACGTAATTTCAACTCAAAGAACAACTAATTTGAGCCCAAGTCTGAATTGAACAATAAAAATCGAAAACCCAAAAATTAAAACAAAAGTCAGCTTTATCAATTCATTTCAGAGAAATACTAGAAAGTTTCCGGAGCACTTGCCTATGAATCAAAGAGGATGATGATGAGGGAAGCTCTCAGAATTTGAGGGTCAAGCTTTGAGAGATGGAGAAATGCAGAAGAAAAAAAATACAGGGGAGGGGAAATGGTTAGATCTAAGGCTTCCGTGAGAAGGAAGAAGAGATGGGTTGGTGTTTTTGGTTTGGTAGCCAGATTTGGTTTATGTGGTGGTGGAGCCCAATAGTTTAAGTGGGTGAAAGCCGAAACGTTAATTCAATGATACCTGCCGTTTTAACTTATCGCTGACAGTAACTCCCTGACATTCGCGTTTATCGTACATAAACCTTATAAAGTGGTTTCCAAATTTTCGTAAATCAATTTAACAATCACATTTAATTTATTAATTAATGAGTCGTTACCGATTTTACACAAATTGCACCACGATTTTTTTTAAATGAACATAGATGATGATGATGATGATGAAGAGCTGGCATGCGCGTGTCCCATTTTTAATTAAGTCTTTTGTTGAATTTTGTTCTTAGTTGTTGTATTGATATGATCCTTGATTTCTTAGTTTGATATGTTAGAACATCGATACTTTCAAATATAGGGTTACTGTAAAAGATGATATAGTTGGGTTGGAGCCAAATATTGGTTTGGAAGACTCAATGTTAAAAGTATTTAGAAATTTTATAATTTCATTTTAAATTTATATTCATCCTAAGGTAATTTTTGGAGTACAATATTTTTAAAAAAAAATTATTGGACTGAAATGCTAGTAGAATGAATCTAGTATTTGTTGTAAATCAGTGGATAAATTTATTTTGATTGATTAATGGATGTTGTTATATACAGTCGTAAAAAATTTCTAAACGCAGTCAAAATTTGAATAAAGACTAAATTATCTTTCATATAATTTAACCTGATAAGCATAGTCAAAATAACTAATTGTTTAATCATTAAAAAGAAATTAATTATCTTCTTCGACAAAATCATTACTAATATTTTCCACTTTTTACATTGTTAAACTGCACTGAAATCTTTAAAAATTGTTACATTAATGTTCATATTACATATACACTAGAGCTAGAGGTTTAAAAAAGAAAGACAAATTAAATGTTGCATTGGAGTTCCAAAGTGACAAGTATTTTCAAACAAATTTCTTTTGTTATAATGACAACTAAAAAATCGAAGGGAGTATTTAGATTTTAATTTAATAGAGTTAATGGATAAACTTGTTTTGGTTGATTGTGATGAAAATAATACGTTAAAAAATGACATGCGTTATGGCCTATGTTTAAAAATTTGGTAAAGCATTGTTTAAAAAAAATTGTCTACTTACAAGATTTAGAACTCCTAGATCCGACTATGTGTATGCAATACTTGATATCTTTAATATTTGGTTAGAATAACAATGTATGATATTTTTGTGTATTTAATGTTTACGACTTTAATGCTGGAGTTCCATATGATGAATTTGTGAATATCAATTAAAACTTTATAAGTTTAATCAATAAGAAATGTGATTGAAACTCCACCAATTCTTTCTATTTACGTTTTTATTTTTTCATGTGAAACTTTAAAAGCATGAATAAATTTAGAATTATATTATGAAAAACTAAAGTTAATAATTAATCAAAAATACTTTTAAATGAATTTGATGAAATCAATTTTATATTTACTAAATTACAAATTAAAAAAAATCTTGTGGTCAAATTTTTGTCTAAAATAAATTAATTAAAATGAATCGGAAGAAATACTAATTATTTTCAAGTGAAGTGAGTAAGAGTACAAGTATTTGGTCCCATAAGGAGATAAAGACAATTAATATAATTTAGATTCCAATAAAAAGATAAATTCATGTCGTCAATAATCCAAAGGAAAATATCAAAAGGTAGCTATGTAATCGGGAAAAATTATATTAATTGATTTCAAACTTGTCTAGCTAACAAAATTAATTATTCCAAGAGAATATTCACCAGTAATTCTAAATAAAACGGAGGCGCAACTGTATCTACATTACAATAAAGTAGTCGTTTATGAATTAACACTTGTTAAAGAAAACAAACCATCAATTTATCTGATTAATAATCAGGTAACTTTTGATTCATGACTAGAAAAAGCTCATTTAAAAATGAGCTTAAACAAGGATCTTTTATCTTTTTAACAATGCATATCTAAAAATGATTTCTTTTTCTTTTGGATTACATGAATGTTCCCACAAAGCAAATACTAAGAGCAAGTTGAGGCGAAGGAACATAAGCAAAGGATAAATTAAATGCAACCATGCAAGTCTATTAATTTGACAAATTAGATCTAAAGGACATTATCCTTGTTAGTTGAAACTCAAGGAATGTGAATTGGGAGAATATCGCTATGGAAGGGAATGTGGTTGTTCTGGATGTGGAGGAGAAGGAGAATATGGGTATGGTACATAGAATGTGTAAGGAGTGGGGTGGGTTGCGGGAGAGAATGTGGAGAGAAAATGTTATGGAAAGGAATAGGCATTTGAGTGAAGTAAGGAAAAGAGAATATTTTGTGGATGTAGAAGGAGGATGAAGATGACATAGAGGAAAGGCGGGAAGATGAGCCACTAGAGATATTCTACTCTTCAGTGAGAAAAAAAAAGGAGGTGACAGCGTGTTCTCATTGCTTTCGGTGCGAAAAAGATGTGGTATTAGTTTTTTAGCAAAAAATTTAGACCTTGAGATGAGACGAGGTTGGTATGTTGGATGGAGATGTTGATGCCACCACAGGAGTTTTTTTAGGATTTAGGGCTTGGTAGAACTTGAGAAACAATGAATCCTCTGCTTCGTTTTGATGCAATGTTATATAGGTAAATCATGGGTTAAATTTCTAAACTGGTTTCCTCACAGGGGAAACATTCGAAGTTTCTTTTCTTTAATTTATAGAATCGAAAAGTTAATGTAATTTTAAAATTAATCTGTTTCCAAAAAAATATAAATTTTATTTTGTGTATCATTTTTTCAGTTAGATAGCTTATAGTTTGTTAATTTACTATATACAAATTTACTTATATATGACTCTGAGGAGCCCATCAAACGTTTGAGATAATTACAATTGTACATTAACTTATGTTTAGATTTAACTTTTAGATATTTTTCAAATAATACTAATCATAGAAACATTTTATTTAAAAGTCCAAACATTTATCTTAGGCATTTGAAATTACATAATATTAATTTCCAAATATTTATTATTTATTTTAATTTAGTGGGTCAATAGTTAGAATTAAATAAATACAACTTTTAACTCATTAACTGTCAAGCCAGTGAAACTTTCAAAATGTCCTATTACATCACCGAGCTTTTAACATTGGGCAATTTGATCTTTCAATCAAATTAAATGTTAAATTGATAACCTCGAGGTCATGTGAGTATGCGTGATTTTTAAAATTAGGTTTTATACTCCCAGATTCCAAAATGTTTTTCTTTGTCATTTTTAAATTTCGATGATGTACTTTAATTTGTTTGTCAAAATATCCCTAAAAGTGTCATATGCTAGTCATCAAACTTAACAACTATTTTTGTGAGGATAAATCAAAATTGTCTCATGTTGAAAGTTCGGTGTTGGAATATGATTTGAAAGTTTAGTGATGAAACGGTGATTGGGTTAAAAGTTATGTGTGATGATCTCGGTCTTAATCTGAGCTGGTTAAATGACTTTGAACATTTATATTTATTATAATATCTATCATTTTGCTAAAATGTCTTTTAATGTATATAATAACTATCTTTTGGAGTTTCCAAAAACTTTACATAATTTCTTAAAATATTTACATAATGTTTCGAAATATTTAACATTTTTGTCGTGCGAAGCTATGCTCAGAAAAAGAAATTTTTGAACCATGGGTAAAATGATATGGATAATATTCTATTAGTAAAGTATTGGAGTTGCTACACAAGATGCAATCCTGCAACATGATTCTTATATCTTGCTTTGATACTAAAGGCGATAGGTGATATTCGATTAGTAAAGTGAGTTCAAATAACCAGTGTTTATGCTCCAACGAAGCTTTACACCAGTGCAATTATCCCAACTTTTGACAATCCAGCTGCTCTTTCTTTTTAAACAACTTTTTTTTGCATAGATATTCTATGCAAATTCCCTGGTCAATTGGCAAAACCACTGCGTTCTTCCCAACTACACCTCTTACATCTCTAAGGACATCATTATAAGCCTCAACCTTGTCCTATCACTACAAAATAATCATCATTGTACTCATTTCTTTAAACAGAGCTCAGATGTCTCCCGTGACAAACGTAACATAATCCAGTTGGTCGGAGTCGCTTAACGGCTGCTAACTCTTGTTTTAGAGGAAATTTTGCTGAAAATAAAGCGATCAGGCGAGTATTTCGCACTACCCAATCTGAAATCTTTTTATTAGCAATCTCATCTTTCATGTAAAATAGCTAATTTGTGCATATTAAAATCGTCAAATATTTCCGACTTCGCTTCTCTTGGAGTTTCATTAGCAACTTACACTTTCTTTTTTTTTCTCTTTCTCATAAGTTTTTAAATTCTTGAGATTCGTTTTTGTCTTTTTAACATAATATGTTAATATGTTATAATATGTTATATTACGTTATAATTCGTTATAATCATAGTATGTCGAGATGTTTTGGATTATCTTGTCTGCGTCAGTTTTAATGGCGATGGGAAGAAGGAGAATGAGGAGAGAAAATATCTGGGAATATGAAAGCATTAAAGACAAAAGTACATCAAGCGTGGGCTTTGCGAGGGATTGTAACATATAATTCAAAAATAACCACCAAGTGTTACATCACATTCATTTTATAAAAAATCAAAAAGTATAAGCGGAGCAGGTGTGGCTCTTGTCAGATTGCAAGCAACCTCCTTGAAAGCATAGTTATTAGACGGGTGCAGTACCCATAATGACGTCACTTGACGAACCCCAAGCCCCACATGTCACACAGGAGCCTTCGTCGTGAAGCTTGTGCATCCTCTTGGAGAATTATGAAGCATTGAATGAACTTACTGGCATCGCTCCACCTGATCCAGAATCCGTTAGTTTGTTGTGGGACATCGACTATCTTAGCAGAGGCGTGGATCACAAATCAAATTGGAACTCTAGTTATCGGCTATTCTTAAAATAATATTTTTTTAAAATTATAAAAGCGACATTATGAAGTGGTTATACCTAAGTATATTAAGTTATACTAAGTTATAACATATTATAATGTGTTATCTTGAGTTATAACATATTATAATATCTTATACTAAGTTAGTATTATACGTCATCCAATACACGAAAACTAAAAAGATTCAAACTTTTGTCAAATAAAAACACAAATATCACAAAATAAACTAACATCCAAAACTGAAAAGCCCAAAAAGATTGAACTTTTGTAAAATAAAACACACACATAACAACATCAAAACCGAAATAACACACAAGCGGCAAATACCGAAGTATTTGAAGTAATTAATGAAATAATCTTTAAAATAGCGAAATAATACCAAGAGTAGCTATAGATTTTGGGAATAACTTACATTATTTGAAGTCTCTAGGCTTTTTTGGAGTTAATAATATGAAAAAATTTAGAGAAAATGTTAGGAATTTGGGAGAGTAGGGGGGAATTAATACATACATGAAATGTGAAATAGGCGGGGGAGTAGCTTAGTTTTTAATGAAATGTGAAATGAGAAAGTTGTTTAGGGATAAATTAGTCATTTCACAAACCAATTTGTATTTTTTGTTAATAAAAAGATTTTGTGTGTATAGCAAATAATAGAGATTGACTTGTGGTGCTTCAAAATTTACTGGAATATCTTGTGTTAAGAGTTATAGTATTGCATTTTTATCAAATAAAATATCATAATTGATAAATTAAAGTATTAAGATATCATCATTGATGCATGAAGCGTAATGTCCAAAAGTATCATTAATGCGTTGATCACCCATTTGACGAGAGAGCTACGTAGCGGTGATGCTCAGCCAAATGTGGGAGGTTATCGCAAGAAGTTCTTATCCTTAAGCGGGTCCGTAGTCACCCACGGCGCCCGGTATAGCCGGTAACAAAGCGCAACACCGAGGCGCGACCGCGGATTGACAACCGATTACTTCTTTATTTGTCGGGGGGGCCGAACCTGTAAATCTTGAGGCGGCCATAAAGAGGCGGCTAGATAAAATTGAAGATGTCGCTCCGTGGATAAAAAAAATATCATTATTGATGAATTATGATATTATTACACACTATGTTAACACATTAAACAAAAACAAGAGTTAAGCAAAATCTGCGTGATCACCTAGATTTTTTCTTGATTAGTGTCACAAGAATGCATACAACATGACGTCGGTTTGGTGTGGTGCGGCAACCAAGGCAGAGTGCCTCCAGGCCACCCAACATTGCAGGTCATTTTATTTATAGTGAGTACTTGGTAGTTCGTTTACTACACTGCGAAGCGTTCATTATGTTGGAGGTAAAGCCAATCCTAGACTGATCTAAGTTATTTAGTAGATTAAATGACGTTTTTAAATCGCCTAGTAGCGGATTTGTTATTAATCCCTAATAAATTACATATTTACATGAAATTAGTTTGATTTGTAGAGAAATTTGCAAGAATACCACGATCAACGCGTGTAATTTGCAAAAGCAACCAATTTCTTTTATATTGGAAGAATACCATACTTTTGATGCAAAATGATTAATCTACCATTTTCTCTAAATTATAAAACATGAATCATCTCTCTCTTCTAACTCATTTCATAGTTCACACTTTCTATCTCTCTCTGCAAACGTATTTCACACTTTTTCTCTTCAAATCCATCTAAAAAATGCTTCTCTCTCTAAAAATCATCTTCTCAAATCTCCATTATTACTTACAATTTCTTGAATTCGAATAAAGATTTATATTATCTACATGGATAAGAACCTAAATCAACATATTTTCTCTAAGGTTGTGTTTGGTATGCTGGAATGGAATGAAATGTAATGGAATGGAATTACATTTGATTCCATTACTTAGTTTGGTATTTAAACTCTTGTTTGATTCGTTCCGCCCATGATCAGCATTCTTGCGTATGAGTTAAGCCCAATTCTGCCGTATGGTGGTATTAGCTCATTCTTTATACAGGTAATGGAATATAAATAAATTATTAACATTATAAGATATAATAATAAATAGTAATATATTTATATGTAATATAATATTAAATATATGTATGTCATATTCAACTATATTAAACATAGTGTATATACATATAATGTTTTAAATTTGTCTATATAATTTACTAATCAATATGTATGTAAATGTAATATACGAAAATTATAATTGAAAATATTTTATAATAAAATATAATGGTATTGTTCAAAATTTAAAAATATTAATATACTTTAAAAGTAATAATATCTAATGGAACTTTTTAAATCTATAATTCTAATGAATATCTTAATAACAATTTTGAATTTTTTTGAAAAATAAATTTAAATTAATATTTTATAATATTACTTTAAAAGTATATTGTAATTCAAAGCTAATATCTTTGTAATATTACATGAAACTTAATATATTATTGATATATGATTTAAATTACTATTAATTACTTTAAAATATATACTGAAATGAATATATATTAACATTTATTTTATCGATTAATTTATAATAAATTAAAAATTAAAAAATCTATAATTATTACTTTAATATGTATTTGTTTGTATTATGTATTCTTATTATCATATTTGAAATATGTAAGATAAATTATTTGATTCAAAAAACATACCAAACAAAGTAATTGAATTGTTTCCAAAGCAATTGCTTTCACACATGTCGTTGATTACCTCGTTCTGATTTCCTTGCGTACTGGCTTAAGCCTAGATCTTTTTAAGTATTCGTGGAAGAAAAAAAAAAGAAATTCAATGAGTTTGCTAATTTACTTCGATTTTAAAGAACTTTGGTAGTTGTTTTAGTGTTCTTTTTAATTAATTTGAGTTTTAGTGAGGTTTCCATATGTATTTATTAAAAAATACTTTTATGAGGCTTGCCTTCAGGTATTTTGATTTTATTTTTTTAGTTGTTTTAGACCACCTCCAATAGCTCTTTTTTGGAGTAAAAAGGTAGCTTTAATTTGTTTGATTCAATAGCTACTTTTGTCAATCTCACACTGGAGATTTTTTTAGCAATAATTCATCTTCGACAAAAGAATGGTGTGGGGCATGGAGGGAAAGATAACTTTGTTGGGCGACATTATTAGCAATTTTTTGGTTTGGATGAGGGCTTGATTTCAAAAGCTCCACCATATATGCCAAGTGTCAACTTTTGCTATTGAACTTTTTAGTGTATTTTGTACGTTTAATAATTTGTAATAATGCTTGTTTTGCTTTAATAAAATCTTGTTTTATTTTTTATTATTACATAAATATATAAAACAAATTATTTAATTAATTATTTAATAAATTATTATATAATAAAATTTTTATTAATTATTATGTATCATTTAATATATTATTATCATATGTAAAATATAAAAGTAGAAAGAATAAATAGTTATGGTGGGGTATATGTTAGTGATGTGAATGAAAGAGAAAAGTGAAATATTGTTTTAAAAACTAGCTATTGTAGGATGTAATATTTTTTGAAGATATTTGATAATGTGGGTAGAAATAATATGATGTGGAAGAGTGTTTTTAGTTTTTGAAAAATTAGTTATTGAAGATAGTCTTAGTATTTATTTATTAATTTATTTGTTTTTTGGTTGGGTTTTCATATGTATTTGTTATCGGAACTCCAAACGTTTGTTGCTTAATTGTCATTTGTTAGCTTGTTAAAGTATTTTGAAGGTTTTCATATGCATTTGTTATTCGGTCTGTTTTTCTATAAACCGTAATGGCGTTTTTACAACAAAAAATTATAAGTACGGAGTATTTACTTAATATATAAATAATTAAATCCTCTATTGTCACACATTAGATTTATCTTTCAAAAGTACAACACCAGAAGAATCATTCTTCATTTAACTCTAGGAGAATCCTAAGTAACGGTTTCTCATTTTATTAAAATACTAATGGTCAAGGCCCGGAAGATAATTGTATAGATGGTTCTTGGAGTTTACCAAAAAACAAGATTTAGTCAGCCAGAGTTTCAACTTTGAGGTCATTACTGAGTCGCTTGAAATTAAGTAATTGTTCATAGCTTGATCGCTTTGTATTTATTCCACGGTTAATTTAACGGGCATTAATGCCAAATTCATCGAGGAAGTAAAACAGTGGCCATTTATTTTCATCTTCCCATATAATTATTTGATAACTTCTCTCTTTGCTGAAAATACATGTTGCTCATCGATGGTTGAAAAGTTAGCGAGAATCTAAATTTGAGGTCTCAGTATTATTAAAAAATGAATCTGTTTAGATGTGGAGGAACAAAGAGAGTCATGAAACGTTATTTAATTAATCCCAGAGAGATGAAAGGATGTTGTTTAGATAGTGATTAGGTATTTTGTATTAAAATTTAAATTTGATTGTTTTTAAACTTTTTGATTAACTATTGATGATGTTTTGTCGATCTAATGTCCAGTATTTTTTCTTTAATCTATATTGTTTCTATCTTTAAACTTAGGTTTTTGTTATTTGTAAAAAAATGAAAAAATAATTTTCGGATTACGATTATTAGATTATATATAGCAGTCTTTACAAAGAAAAGTTGTTTGTGCAACAATTCTGCGACTCTAGAAATTCATCGGTCTTGTGCGATACAGCTCAGGGATTAAATCCTTGCTTTTTTGGCAAACTGCAGGAATTATTTGTGCAATTTTCTCCAAGGCCGGGCTTAGAATCAAGTGTCCCAGCTAAAGAACTAACATTCCGAAAGTTTTATATTTTAATTTTTATTGTACATGCATCATGAAGTTTTAGTTACAAGTACTACAAAAGTAGGGAATAAAGTTCATATATATAGCTACTAGCCTACTACAGACATCCTTTAAACAAAAGACAGTCATTCTAGCTGATGATGGTTTTAAACATGCTGGTCTTCCTGGAGAACAATGGCCTCATGCTCTGCCTTACAATCTTCGTTGCACATAAGTTGTTTCTTTGCAAAACCACATATACAACATATTAGGTAGTGAAAAATAGAGAAACATGGTTACATAAGTTGAATTTATTGAAAAATTGACTCATTTGACGCTTCAGTTGAGATATCGGATGTTTGAGTTCCTTTGCTTTGTTAGATGATCCGGATGCTGCACTATCTGGGTTAGTAGAATTCGACTCATTGTACATCAGAGCAGGTGTTGCAGAAGCTGATTAATCAAAGCATGCAACAAGTAAGAGACGGCGTTGTGTATCAGAACTTCTTCAAAAGTTATGGAGCAATAACATTAGATAACTTTTGCCTTCGAGCATAGCTTTTACAAAATCCAGTTCCAATTTTTCTCCTTACATATTGTTGTAGTAAATTAATCAATTGTGATTTGCAATTGATAAGCCTGACTGAGAAGAATAGAATGTAAACTTGTAACTGAAAGAAGATCCAGATAATGAGACAGAGAATACAATATTTAGAAGTTCATAGTTCCAGTGTCACACACAACACAGCCTGAAGTCCATTAATTTCTAAGTAAATAAGTTGCGAAAGTAAACTGACATTCTTGCGACGAGGATCATAGGTTGTTAAACTCTGGTAGACTTCATCGGTCAAGCTATGAGAATCGCGCCCTGCAAAAGAATCCTTCAATGATTAGAAGATAATTAAGTTCAACAATGAAATACGGCTTGGCGGTTTCTTTTCAAAATAAAAAATGGAAGTAAGGCCGAGGAATTAGAGTTACGGTCTGCAAGATGCAGTAGATGACTGGATGAATTCAACGTGGTACAAGGAGAAGGAAAATATGTAGGAAGTCTACACAATGCAATGGCATCTAAAGTATGATAAGAAGATGCAATCTAGATGCCCCCCCCAAACTGCAAATGGAAATTCAGTTTAACCACAGTACTCAGGCGAGGCAGGAATCAGGTATAGTCGTACAATGATATGCATGTTTCGAAGCATAAAAGTCTCACGTATTAAGGGCAAAGTTTCCAATGTAGGTCTAACATTGAAAGCACAAAGATACCTTCAAATGATTACAAGGAACTATAGCAGGTAATATACTCAACATTCTAGGATGAAAATTATAAATTATTGTACTATATCAATACTCCCTGCATCCTTACTTAAGTGGATGTCTTGAAAATCCCTCATAATTGATATATGTCAACCAAATGATGCATGATAACAATCAAGAACACTCCTGGAGGAAGAATGACACATCTGTGAAAATAGAAAAATACCAGCAGATAGTCTGATACTAATATTTCCAAGTTGCAGATGTTATAAGAATAGGTCTTTTCTAAAAATCCGAGCGACCTCTGCCTCGAAAGCCTCCCCTACCAGATCTACCTCGACCACCTTAACCTCCCTGATCAGATCCATCCCCACCTCCAAAGCTTCCTCCTCTACCGCTAAAACCACCACGGCCTGAGCCACCTCTACCTCCCTGATCATATCCATTCCTACCTCCAAAACTTCCTCCCCCACCCCTGAAACCACCACGGCCTGAGCTACCTCTACCTCTACCTCCCTGGTCAGGTCCATTTCTACCTCCAAAACTTCCTCCCCTACCTCTGAAACCACCATGGCCTGAGCCACCGCTACCTCCCTGATCAGGTCCCTCCCTACCTCCAAAACTTCCTCCTCTACCCCTGAAACCACCACGGCTTGAGCCACCTCTACCTCTGTCCGATTGTCCTCTACCTCCAAAATCCGAGCGACCTCTGCCTCGAAAGCCTCCCCTACCAGATCTACCTCGACTACCATAACCTCCCTGATCAGATCCATCCCTACCTCCAAAAGGACCAGAACTTCCTCCTCTACCCCTGAAACCACCACGGCCTGAGTCACCTTTACCTCTGTCCGGTTCTCCTCTACCACCCCAACCTCCCCTCCAACTTCGTCCTCTACCCCCTCCAAAATTTTCTACTTGCTCCTGCCTTTCACTATAGTCATTTCCAGCACCCCAATCCCTTTTACTGGTCCATGCTGAATTATGATTTCCTGGAGCATCATCAGTACTACTCTTTCCCCAATTAACTTTACCCAATCCAGTTGATGAACCTCTTGCTGAAGCCTTTTTTATTTCCCAACTATCACTTTGATTTCGTCCCTCCAAATCTTCCGAGTTCCCAGCATTATTCTGGTTCCAAGAAGAAGAATTGCCCCAACCAGAAGACTGGCTTTTGTTGAAGGGTTTCGGCTTCATTTCCCAACCAGATGATCTCCAATCTAATTTTTTGGCTGCATTGCAATTGTTTCCCTCCTCCTCGCTATTAATTGACTCAACATTAATCGGTTTAGCATTTGCGCTAGCCTGCTGTCTCCAGGGTGATCCGCCAGCAGGTTTCCCCCATGAAGAACCACCATCCTGTTTGTTCCATGAACCTCCCCCTTTCTTTCCCCAAGTTTGGTTCTGATCAGTTGGCCTATGCCAAGCAAGCCCACCATCCTGTTTGTTCCAAGAAGAGCCAGCCTGGTTGCCCCAAGTTTGATTTGACTCAGTTCTATCATGCACCTCTGCTACTTTAGCATCAGCTTGTTGGCCCCAAGATGGCCTAGTTAGTTTACTCCAACTAGATCCACCATCTTTGTTCCACGAAGATCGTCCATCATGTGTCTTCCCTGAGTTGGCACCTTGATTGCCCAAACTTCGATTCTCATCTTTTTTATACTGAGATTCTTCAAGTTTGGCAATGATGAACAAACAATAAAATTTGTCAATACAAACGGTCTGTGTACATTACTTTCTTACTAAAACTAACGTGAGAACATTCTGGAAAATAACGCAGAATTTTAATCTAAATGAATTAGCTTGAAGTCAAAAACATTGTCTACCTTGTTGATAATCCAAGTATATAGACGAATCAGAAAACTTAATGGGCAATCTCATCAAATTCATAAAATAAGAGTATCCTAGCACAAATTCAGATCTTTTCTTACCTCTGGAACCATCTGTTGCTCCAAGAGTATCAAATGGTTTGGCCGATTCCTGATTACCCCTATAAAATGAGATAGATGCACATAAATAAAACACCTAACCAGGAAATTCTCAGAAATAATACTAGATTATATAATGTTTCAAGACCGGTGAAATTACCCAGTCATACTCTCTAAACTTTTTCCACGGACTTCAGACAGATGCTCGCTTTCGACTGTACAGAGATTAAGATCAAATTATAATCAAACAACATATACGCTGCAAATGAAACAATGTCATTGTCAGACCTGTAAGAGTTTTGTGCTGGGAATCGAGCATAACAGTAACATCAGACCGTCGGATAGCCAAAACACGGCAAAGGTAACCCTTTAGAGGGCCCACTTTAATTCTCAGCGACTGCCCCACAGAAAACATTGCATTCTTGTTCTTTTGATTAACTGCACAATTAAAATGATGACCTTAAATTGAAGTCATAAATAAAAAATCTCAACCTAGAAAACAAAAAGAAAACGTACAACTGCTATTTTCTCTTCCCGGCCATGACTTTTTGGGAGACAGTGTGGAACTAGGCGATGGTGGGGATTCACCAAATCCAGACTGTTCATTAAACTGGACGAGAACAGAAACATAAAAAAGAAACCTAGGAAAAGCATCAATAGGATTTGATAAAACAATAAACTATTCTAGAGTTATGAACCTGCTTGTTAGAAGCTTGGCCAGCAGATATTACTTCCTCACATATTTGAGATTTGAAGCATGTGTAACCATTATGCTCCTCTTCATTCTCATTAAATAGAAAGATGATTCCTCTATATATGTGCCTGACAACACCTTCTTTATCCTGTATATTTAGCAGACATAATATTCTCAAACAGAAGTACCTTAATAAATAAATAACGAAGTCATCCTCTCTAAACAAGATCAAGACCTTTAATGGACCGTCCATGACCTTGACTCTATCATCAATTGATATCGTATTCAAGTGTAGATCCTGGGCAGTGAAGAGTTTCTTGTCAAATGAAGAGATCTTCAGGTCTCTGGCCGGCAAGGTCAGAACAAGTGGCCCTTCAGTTCCTTCCTTCATAATCTGGGTTAAAAAGGATTGAATGGGTCATCACTGTACCAGGCTAAATTCAATTTGCAGATTGTTTAATACCTTGAAGTTATCATCTTTCTCCATACCAATGATGACCCCAAAGTCCTTCTTACTGCATTTTCAGAAAATGTGAATTTAACAGTATCAGGCAAATAGATGGAAACCATTTTATCAATGGAAAACAGAAAAAATACCTACCCGAAAAACACTAGATCATGCACTTTAAAACTATATTCCACTTTACAAGTTGAAGAACCTTCTCCTTTCTCCTTTTTCTTTCTATTGCCAGTTCCATAGAGATCAGAAAGAAACTCCAAATCCATAGAATCATTATTATTTGTAGGCTCAAACTTCAGAAGCTCGACCTCGTTAGGCATTGCACCCCAGACACTCAATGAATCTATGGGGATCTTCTTATATAGGTAACCATCTTTCAGCATCATCCCATCAAGTACCTCAAAGGTTGTATTGGTATCACGGTCCCGTCGGATTTGAACGAGAGGCCCAAATTCTCTAAAAAAACGTAATGCATAACAAATATCAGGAACCGCAAAAAGAAAATATAATATAAACAAGGTACACAGCTGAGGCATTACTCGATTTCACGTGAACTTATCAATCTTGGTGGTGTAGGTGTAGAAGTTCTCTTCACAGACACTCCTCCTCCCTATAAGCAGACAACAATTTAGTCAAACCAGTTCAAGGCAACAGTAATAACTTGAGATGCTCTCAATTTATTATGCTATAAAATGAGACAGAAAGGTGAAAGAAACAGATTTCATAATATTGATAAACTTACAAATTTTTCTGCTAGAGCTCGTAAATCGATCCTTGGAATCAGCTTCACAGTAGCTTTCTTTCGAGCCTCATTTACTGCCACAATCTACACAAATAATACAAACCAGTTGACAACAATCTAGTACTTCGATTAAAATCCTAAATATAGACTATTGCCTAGTCAACTCATAAGCAATCTCATACCTGTCCAAGGTCCCCTTTGTACTTTCCGCTCTTAACACGAGCCCACATGCCAGCAGAAATTCCACAACCTTTACTTCGCACTGAAAGCAGATGAGACCGTTCATTTGGTGGTACAGGAGCTACTCTGCTGAGATATATAGTGGTGAGTCCTTTGCATGCCTGCATTATACGTAATAGGTTCACATAGGGAACAAAAACAATGGATCACACCAAGTTAAATATTCTGTAATAGGCAGCCTCTTTAAATAGCCAAATCTTACTTCTACTATGGCTAACACATCAACTGATTGCTAGAGCATGTGCCTAGAGAAAAGAGGCGAAAAGACATACCTCATAGAGATCTTGGTGGCTATCAGCCTCAATATAAACGAACCCTTTAACACGATCGAGCGAAAATGCAGAAATAATCTGCAGTTTTGTACCAAGAGGCTGCAAGTCCACGTATTTCTGCATCAGGCAGAAGACAGAATACTTCTCACGTCCAACCTAGAGCCAAAAACTTAATCAGTAAATAAAGAAAATAGTTGAAGCGCAAAAAAAATTTGTCACACACTATATGTCATTACCATGCATTTCACTTTCCATAAAGTTGGGTCCCTGAAAAGAGGAGGATACTCATCCCGATCAGCCTCTCTGTTATCATAACCATCTTCTGCATATCTAACAATGCTAGAACCTCTACCATACAGCTCTTCCACCATTCTCTCAAGTTCCGCATCATCCATTTCTTCGTCTTTAATAAAGTTAAGAAAAGGGACTATACCAAGTTCATTATTGTTAGCTTTGACATCATTGACAAATTCATCTTCAAGAAAATCTGTTTCAAAATAAGAATAACCTTAGACCAAAAGATCGTTCAAAAAACATATATTTTACCACTCTATTCCATTTAAGCTTTCTTATTTCAGTGAAATTCCCCAACCGAAACCAACATGCAAAAGATAACATTGAGCCAACATCAAAATGCAGATTACACTATAAACTGGTAACATTTATACCGTCCACATTAATCGAACCAAAACCAACATGCAAAAGCTAGAATTGGGCAAAAATATAAAAATGCAAAATACATTACAAAAAAAAACAATCAAAAGAAAATCTGCAAATATTTCCGAAATTATAGCTTCCTCATCACATGCAAAATCTAAAATTGAGCCATAATCAAAATGTAAATTACACTAGACAAACAACCAAAATAAATCTGCAACATTGTCCAAAATTACATGCAAAAGCTAAAACTAATGCCAACATCAAAATACATCCTACACTACACAATCAAAATAAATCTGCAATATTTTCCAAAATTACATGCAAAAACTAAAACTGATGCAAACATCAAAATGCATGTTACACTACGTAAACAATAACAAAAAATTCATTAAACAATTTCCTTAACTAATTCTCATACCAGAAACATCAAAGTCATCTTGATCATCATCACTGGAGTCAACATCCACCTCATAAGCCGAGTCCTCGAAAAACTGCAGAACTCCACTGTTCCTCCTCTTCCCTCCACCGGACTTGTCCTGGTCGTCAGAGTTTCTCTTCCTCTTGCCGAAGTTGCTCTCAGCTACCTTCTCTTTACCCTTTAATGAAGCCATTTTTTCAAGAATTATGGGTTTGGGGGATGGGGAGGTTTGTATTTATGAAAGTAGAGGGAAAGCAAAGTGTCGTGTGATATGTGTGGGAATGTTTTTGTACTTGTTCTGATTTGCCACGTTCTAAGTTGCTAGTGGTAAAGATATAAACACAATAAAAGAGTGATACTCATATAATATGGTACACAAAAATATTATTAATCACTATTTCATCAATAAAGTTTATTATGTCCGGTTAAATCAACTGTTAGACTATAGAAGACATAGGATTGACCAATGTGCCCATGGTATGGATTAGTCGATCAGTTCTTTGATTCAACTACAATTTTACTATGTTACCTTTTCAATCATTGTATATAGGTAGGGTATGGTATGAATTTTCATAAAACTCAATAATAGTACAAATATAAAAATCGTATTACTTAAATAATTTCAATCTTTCGATTCATATTTATATAATCATTTTCACACATAATCATACTTTCGTCAGCATCATTAGTCCTAAATGACGGAAACTTGGAGGAAATTACCATCATTTTCCACCAGTGTTTATTATATAAAAAGGGACAAACATTTATGAAGTATAACAAGTAAACAACAAAAGCAAAACCTGAGATCAAACTAATTAAAGCACACACTATTATTACCAATTTATACAATATGAAGAGAGCAATGTCACAAACTTTCACTCTTTCATTACTTGTTGTATCTATCTTCTATTAAAAATCGATGATTCTTCTTATATTTTTACTTCGTTTTTATTTGAATGATTGAGTTTTTCTCTATAAATAGATCGATATATACTTTCTTAACTTTTTCTAATACGGAGCTTTTTTTTATAGAGGATGAAAGCGAGTTCGATTATATAAAAGGAAGCGATAAAGGGCCTCACCGATGGGGATATTTAAAGGAGGAATGGGCAGCTTGCAAGCATGGAAAGATGCAGTCTCCGATTGATATGTCTCATGAGAGAGTCAGAATCATCCAAAAGGTTGAGAAAAGGAGTTATAAACCTGCTAATGCTACTATCTCAAATAGAGGCCATGACATAATGGTAATAACTCTATATATAATACCATTATCATTTTTCCTATAACAATGTTTGTAGTCCAGTTTTGAACTCTCGAATAATCAAAGACTATTATAAACTTTATTATGATTGAGGGTATAAAACAGATAGACAAATTTTAAAATTTAGGACCGGGTGCCCCTTGATGCCCTCACTAGTTCCGTCCATGTTACAAATGTCAATTTCCTAATAGCTAAATAAAAATATGTATTCATTTATATATTGTTCAATTATGTATTTTTGTAATTGTTTTTTCCATGGATGAGTGCAATTTAATGGGGATGCAGGAGGAATGTTCATAAATGGCAACAAATACTTACTCAACCAAGTTCATTGGCACTCTACTTCAGAGCATACAATTCTTGATTCGTTTCTAATTTTTCATTTTTTTTGTAACATAACTAAAATAATATTATGGAGGCTTGAAATATCAATTAGCAAGCAATTAGAGAATTATATTAGTGTTATGGAATGGACTGAAATGTGGAACCTTACATCTGCAATACACGTTGCTATGCCAATTAATTTTACCTATAAAGTTTGGTTTAAAAAAGATAGAACTATAGACGTAACGATATCAAAATGAGATAGAACGATGTAGCAATATAGCATGTTGTTTTTGTTCCAGTACAGAGAGTTCTATCTCTCCTTTGGTGCATAATCTTTACATTTCCATCTAGAAGTTGAAAACCCGTCCCTCCCATTCCTTATGTCTGACCTCGGCAGTAGCGCAAAACATCCTATCGCGCGATTACAAGCGAACAGGTGGGCGACCACCACTGGATATTCGGCAGGAAAATTCCTCCTGCTCATCTTCCCATTCTTCGTCTTCTTCTTCTTCCTCCTACAGCTCATATTCGACTCCTCGCGTCCCTTCCACATTCTCATGATCCACGGCTAAATCTTCCTCCTCGGCTCATGCTTCTTCCTCTTGGCTCCTCGACATCCCCCTCCACATTCTCATGACCTGACTACAATCTGCTGCTTCCTCCTACAGCTCGTCTTCTTTCCCTCTTACGGCTCCTCGACATCCTCCGCATTTTCCCTTGACCTTTGACTCTGATCTATTTTTCCTCCTACGCTCATCTTCTTCCCTCTTACGAACTCTCACGAGAATCAAAAATGTAAAAATATTCTGATATAAGTATTCTTTCGTACACAAAAATATGGGATTATTGACAAAAAATAAGGTATTATCTAAATATAGATACCTCGGAGCGGATAAACTTGAGAGATTCTCACATCCTCTCTTTTTCTATTTCATTAGTCTATGTTCATTAGACTATGTTATAGGATAATAAAACAAGATAGTTAAAAATCCTTTATTTTTCAACCTTATCAGTCTTTTGATTTTTGGAAAAACTTTCTTTATCGACTTATACAGCATTATACCTGTCTCCATTACATATTAGGGAATGATAATAATTAGGATTCATTAAATTAAAAAATAGAGAATCTACTCACTTTCGTGGGGGAAAAGCCTTTCAGCGTCGGTACTAATATATTTTAACATCTAATTAGATGGGGGATTATTCAAATCAAGAACAAAAAGCCCGTTATTTCTACTTTCTCTATTTCCTATTATAATGATAATAAATTGGTATTACAGAGCCACTTATCCGTTTATTAATTCAACTTGACTTTCACGATCCCTAAATGACAAGTAAAGCTCATTGATGTCAATAATCCCATATTTTTTGTGTACGTAAAGAACATTTCTATACTGTAATGTTTTTACATTTTTTATTATGTTTTTTATATGTTGACTATTGGGTATTAGTCAGGAGGAGGAATTTAGCTGGAGAAGAGATTGTAGAAGGGGCAAATTTAGATGCGGGAGCTGGAGAAGAGATTGTAAAGGGGCCAATGTAGATTATGGAGAGGGTGTAGTTGTGGGCTGCGGAGAGTGTGGGCGGGGGATAATGAAAGGCTCAGCAGAAGATGAGGCGAGACCTGGTTAATGATTGCGGAGAATGTGGTAAACGAAGGAAGATGAGCCAGAGGAGGAAGAAGAGATTGCGATTGTTATTCTTGAGGAGAATAATCGAGGGAGCCGGAGAAGGAAGAAGATGAGCAGAAGAGGAAGAAAAAATTGTAGGCTGTGGGCTGCGAGAGAATGTGGAGAGGGATGTCAAGGCCGGAGATGAGCCCGGATGAGGGAAGAGATGAGGCAGAAGAATAATTTTCACGAATAGCGAGCTGCAAATGGTTCCCTTGATCAGGGTATCCAATTCCTCATCTCCACGAATAGCGATCTGCAAATGCCTAGGAGTAATAATCTTCTTCTTCTCCAGGATGGTAGAATTTCCGACTGTTCGCGATTCTCAGTCGGTATTCAAGGGTGGAAAGATGAGCCTTGGATGTCGAGGAGGACGAAGATGACATAGAGGAAGACTGGGAAGATGAGCCACTAGAGATATTCTAGTGTTCATGTGAGGAAAAAGGTGACGTGTTCTCTAATGGCGGTGCGAAAGAATGTAGTGCGCATTTTGCTTGAAGCTAGACCATGAGATTAGGGACGAGGTTGATTGTGTTGGATGGAGATGTTGGAAGTGCCGCAAAGGAGTTTTAGGATTTAGGGCTTGGTACTGGAACAGAAACAATGGTGTTCTCTGTAACATGCTCGTTTTGATACTAATGCTATAGGTAAAATCATGGGTTAAAATTTATAAACGTTTCCTACGAAACATTCAAAAAGTTTCTTTTCTTTAATTTATAGAATCGAAAAGTTAATGTAATTTTAAAATTAATATGCTTCCAAAAAAATATAAATTTTATTTTGTGTATCATTTTCAGATGGGGTAGCTTATAGTTTGTTGATTTACTATATACAAATTTACTTATATATGACTCTCAAGAATTATCCGACGTTTGAGATAATTACAATTGTACATTAACTTATGTTTAGATTTAATTTTTAGATATTTTTGAAATAATACTAATCATAGAAATATGTTATTTAAAAGTCCAAAAATTTATCTTAGGCATTTGAAATTACATAATATTAATTTCAAAATATTTATTTATTTATTTTAATTTAGTGGGTCGATGGTTAGGGTGTATATAACTTTTAACTCATTCTTGATCATTGATTGAACTTTCAAAATGTCCTATTACATCACCGAGCTTTTAACGTTGGGCAATTTGATCTTTTCGTCAAATTAAATGTTAAATTGATAAGCTCGAGGTCATGTGAGTAGCACGTGATTTTTAAATTGGTTTGCCCTCCCCCAATTCAAAATATTTTCTTTTGTCATTTTTAAATTTCAGTAATGATTTTTAATTGTTTAGCGTTTGTCAAAAATCCTAAAAATTCATGTGCTGATCACGTGTTATCAGCTTATCAACTTAACAACTATTTTGACAGATAAATCAAAATTGTCTCATGTTGAAAGTTCAGTGATGGAATATGACATTTTGAAAGTTTAGTGATGGAACGGTGATTGGGTTAAAAGTTGTGTGATGTCTATCAAGATTATGTGATGATCTCACAGCCATTAATCTAATTTAGTTAATGACTTTGAACATTTATATTTATTTTAATGTATATTTATAATCTTTGAGTTTCCAAAATTTGTGCGGCTGGTCGGAGCAGATTTCTGCTGCAAATCTCACACTTTTCTTCTCTTTGTTTTTGGGTTGTCACGGATGATACAATTGTCCACACAAAAACTGAAGTCCTTCCCTTTTGTTGGACATAACAAAACAAAAGGCATAAGGGAATGGGCTAATAACCGATATACACTTTGTGCCATCCAATTAGGAGGGATGCCCAACACCAATTCCCAAGTTCAACTAATTAGATTAAGAACAGCTTCATATCAATTCCCACTAATGAAAATTTTTCTCTCCAATTATCGTTTGATTAATAATTTTTGTCTCTCACCCACTTTTTGCTTGCTGCTGTCAAGCAAATTAATGTAATAACTATAATATACTACTGCGGATTTTTTAATTGATCATATAGTTCAAAAGTATTTTATTAAGATTGTAGGAGAGACAAAATTATTAATCAATAATAATAGGAAAGAAAATTTTCAACCAATCACAAAGTAAATATTTACTTTTTGCTCAAAACAATCAATTACAAAAATCCAAAACTTAAATCCTAAACAATCAATTAAAAAAATACGGATATAGTACTCCATATTAAACAAATTTTGTTGATTGTTGCATACTGTTGAATTTTATAATATAACACATTAAATAATATCACTATGAAGCTAAAAGAAAATAATATCATATTTGCGCGAATAGCGAGCTAAGTTGAAGGCTTCAAACAACAGTAGATTTAAAGGGAGACAAGCAGAAGGAATACAATAGACCCTTAGAATAGCAGAAATATGATATTATGAGTTATCGAAGTAACATCAATGAGCTTACTTCTTGGTTATTTTGTTGATAAGGGATTGGTGAATGTGAGGAATCACACCACCACCACCATAGTATTCATCCAGAGAAGATCCCTTGTTAATCTGTTTTTTACTACATTGGTGGGAATATGGTTCCAAGAGTGACACAATGGATTGACCAATTTTTTGGAGCGTTATTTGGGTTGCCAAAATATAATGATGATTTTGCATATCACAATATTCATTCATTCCAGACATCAAATTAGGTAACATATGGTAGTAATAATTACGGAGTATTAAGCACATGTGGTGATTCGAGTTGATGGAGTATATGAGCCATTGTCATTTATTTAAATGATAAAATTTGTATCTACAGTTAAATAAAAGAACGAGATAAAAGCTATCAGTATTGGTATAGCGGAAAAGTTGACAGACGTCTGACATCGGTCATTCCTTTGATAACCAAGCCAGAGTGGTCGTTCATTGTACCAACGGTCGTTCTTAGTGATAACAAACAAGTACTATGTTTATATATGCTAAACTTTATGGGCAACAAAGTATCAATAGAATAAAAAGATTTTACATATTTCAAGAACCGGAGCCTTCTTAAGTTAATATGTGATGATATATTATCCAAGTCTCAAGTTACATAACATATTAACGTATAAACAATATGTACATATAGTTGATATATTAATATAATATCAAGTCTTAAGTTACACAACACACAATATGTACATATAGTTGATATATATAACACAAAAAGGCCTATCTAGCGTACAATTATAGATGAAAGGAGAGATCACAATAGACAGACGAAGCTTAAAAGCACAAAAGCTTAGCATATTAATGATACTTAGCATAATAGTATATATCTTTATTTAATTTTCCTTGCTCTGATCTGAACCCATATTACAAATCTTGAGACTTGGTATTCATAGTTTCATCACTATCCCTTCTAGTATCCCATCATTACCAAAATTGCCTGAAAACTGATGAGGATCAACAGGACCTGGCAACTTAAAAGACATGGAAAATGGCCCTGAAGGACATAGGTTCTGAGATTGCATCTCAAACACCTGTGAAAACCTGTGCACTCTACTCTCCCCACCTTCAGTAATGCCTCTAATCAAGACTGTTCCATCTCTCTCAACTTCACAACTGAATTCTTCTGCAAGCCGATTGATAATACTACGTCAATATTTAACCGAGAGGTTTGACTAATGACTTAAAAAACTCAATTTCGACTCTAAATTGAGATCCCGCTCGAATAATATGAGCTAAAAATCATATACACCAGTTAGATACTAGTACTTACTTTCATCTCTTTTTACACCTGGAAGTGAGACGTGAAACAGAAAGGAGTCGTCGCACTCCCCGATATCGAGGAGTCCTAACACTGGACCAACATGTACAGTTGCTGCACTGCCTGTGAGAGCGACACCATTTTTAGTTGCAGCAGCAATATTACTCCATTCTTCTTCGGAAGGCCGTGCAGGAAGGAATAATGCACCTTGTTCAGCAGAGCCCATGTCCCTGCTTGTAGGTGATGGGATTTCAGAAGTAAGGGTACCTCGAAATTGTAAGACACGATCACCAGGACCGGCTTGGTATAATCCACTCTTAACAGGTTGCAGGGTGTGCATATTTTGCTGCTGAGTTAGGGATTTTAAATCAAACTCCAGAGGCACATTATGTAGAACCTCACCACCCGCTAATGTATATGTTGTGGAACTGTGTCTATCCAAGTGTAGTTCTTCGAGGCGTGTCATCTCTTTGAACTTTTTTATAACAGCAGGATGAATGTAGTAAGTTTCTGGCTCATTAATAAAAATAACATTAGATATAATGTCATACTGATCGTTGGACTGAGAGTGTGGATGTAACCTGGGAGGAAAGAGAGCACCAAATTGAGGATGTGAACAACCATCATTGCTCACACAACTTGGAAGGTTCCCGAGCAGAAACTGATGCAACTGGTTGTGTTTAATGACGACGGATGGATCTGCCTTCCTAAGTATATAGTAGTATATCCGTTCTATTTCTAAAGTTCTTATATGAGAACCAGCTAACTGATCAGAAGTATAACGAGGCAATCGTTCGGCACGCCTTTGAAACACAGGTATATGTGATTCTTCCTTGAGATGAGGTCCAAAGTATGTTCCCATAATGAAATGCAATAAGAAGTCTTGATCTCTTGTTGCTGTATTCGCATTTTTGTCTGCGCTCTGAGATTCTACAGCAACCAAAGTTTCTCTACCCGGAAACAACCTCTCCATCGACTACCTGAATGCAGAATAATATATTAGAGATATCCAAACTTACAATAAATATTTGAAGACTTGGAGCAATCTTTACAATAAATATATCAATAACTATCATCAGTACACTACCTACTAACCTACACTTCTTATCTATTGTGACTCTCGGGTCAATTCGGAAACAACCTTCCTATTGCCACATGGGTAAGGTTATCTCCTATCCGACCCCATCAAGAGGCATCGAGGCATGTTGAGTTGAGTACAAGGGCTAAGTATCATAAAATCAAAGATGGCCACTAATAATCAGATATCCAAATTCACAAAATTTCCATCCATCAAAAGTGGTAACCTTGATAAAAAGCCAAGAAAACAAATACAAAACTTGCAAGGGCCATGTGTTCTCAGATCTTGAGTATCCTACCAAATTGAAGTTACTGCAAAATGCAAGCTACTTGTTCTACATAGGAAAATGCAATAATGTCCTAATACTATCAAATGTAAGGTTTAACTCAATAATGAGAAATGTACAATTTGATCCATAACTACCACAATTTGTAGTCCTAATCCCTATCTGAGATAAATGGCAACTAGGGACTAAATTGCATGTTAACTAGGCTAATAAACCTACAACATAGTGATAGTCATAAAGTCTAAATTGCACATTGGTCTGTTATTAACTTTACAAATAATTACATAGAATCAAGAATCCATGGAAAATGACTGAATAATTCATTTGAGAACATAAGTAGTATCAGTAATTCATTTGAGAACATAAGTAGAACATCACACAAAACTATATTACCTTGTAGAGGAGTTGTAGAATGGAGAACTATTTCAGTATATTACTTTGCAGTTTAATTTCTCACTGAATTACCACTTCAAATGGTACCACTTTCATATGGCAACAACATTGACTTGAATTATAGTTAGGAGTGAAACTCTAGCTTTTTAACACATGTGGAAGTGACCATGTAAAGACAAGTGGACAGATGGATAGATATTCTTTGCCATGTGTATATAGATGGGCACTGACACAATATTCAATCCACTTTTCAATAATCTTGATGGTTAAATTGTGGATTAATATAAATGGAGACTAGCAAGAATTTTACTCTTATAGTATTGCAATACCTAAAAAAACATTGAAAAGATGTAGGGATTGAAGAATGAAGAGTAACAACTAGTCAACGTGAAACATAAATGTTTAATACTCTCTATATTTTTAAAAATGTGAAATTATTCTGTACTTGTGGCCGAAATTTGGATTCTTACGTATTCTGACAAAAGAGTTAATTCACATTAATGTATGTACCGATTGATGAGATGGCCCAAATTTATCATACTCCTACTAAAACTAAATATAATTTGTCGCCAAAATTTAAGCATAAGATATTTGTTCAATTAGTTTTCTAAAAATTCAAATGAAGTTATTGCTACTTTTATTCAAACTTATTATAATAATTGACATAATTAATCTTGAGATGAAACTTTAATCATGAATTCTAAAATTATATTATGATTTTTTTTAAACAAATCTATTAATAAGATTTTATATTTATTATAATAATAATTTAACTCAAAATAAACATGATATATTAATTAATTTAAATTTAATTTAGACAAAAAGTTAATAATCATTTGACTTTATGAAATCATCTGTCTATCATAATTTATAATTTATTTGTTTAGATATTGAACATGTTTTAACTAACAATTATAATTATAATTTAATAATTATGAAATATTACTTCGTAATAATAAAATATTGGATTCGAGTCTTTCTCAACGAGCGTTTTGGACAACAGCATAGAGACAACTTTTGACGAAATCTTTCAACTGTAAAGACACCAAATCCTTGTCTGTATCTGTATAAAAACCCCATCTTTTATTTATTTACCTCTTTTATGGATGAAGTTGAAGATAATTAACTCAATTTATCTACAACCCAAGATCAAGAATTGATTCATAAGTTTGCATACTACTTTTCTATGGCTTAAGTAGGTAAAACATCTTCTTCTTTTTCGCTTGCTTGTTGATTTTGATTGATGGTAGTTGCTAAAGATTGAATTTTGAGATATGGGTTCTTCTTGAATTTTGTGAAGTTTGGATTTTTCTTGTGCTTCAGATTTGTGCTACAGTTGAGCTATTGATGGTAGTTGCTAAATATTAAATTTTGAGATATGGGTTCTTATTGAATTTTGCAAAGATTGGATTTTTCTGTGCTTCAGATTGTGCTATAGTTGAGCTGTGAACTATCTATATCATTGTATTAAGAAATAAATTATCTGCTCGAAAAAACTGAATACAATACGAGGATTTTTTCCTTTTGTTTAATGTGGCTTTGCCGTTTCAGCTGATTTAGTTCTTTATCTCTGTATGGAACAAATTAAAATGACTCATTACGCTTCCTACACTCATTATCTATGGTGAAGTAGTAGATAATGTTTGCACTTTCACTCTTGGGTTAATTCGGAAACTGTCTCCCTTGTTTATTATCACAGGGATAAGGTTGTGTACTATCCGTCTATCCGATCCCGCTTAGGCGGGAGCCTCTTCATGATCGTCTATTTGTTGTTGTTTTTTTTTTTATGTTAGATGTTTCAAATATTCTTTAATAATGCTTACTTATTTTAACATGGAGTTTGTTGCAAGTAGTATGTTATTGTGAATTTATCGCCTTGCCTATGATATGCGCAGATTAATGCTTCGGTTGCCAACTGATATGTGAATAAGCTCATCTGGTTGGGTGATCTATGTTCAAGTAAGATAGCTTCCTAATTTTCTTTCATTCTATTCCTAAGAGAAACAAGCGAGGATCGAGATTTAAGGAATTAATAGGGTTGTTTGAGTACCAAAGTTGCAGTCTGCTAGTTGGTTTTCATATTGGACACAATTTTCAAGTGTTTCAGGATGTTTAGATACAAATTTATTATGCAACTTATAAAGAAGGTAATACTAATACAGTAAAAGCTCCAAGTTCACACTTTTCCGCTGGAAGCTTTTAGCTTGCTCATAAGCTGCAGGTTTTTTCATATAAATGTATCCAATTACCCTCTTGGCCTCGTAGTTGGTGATCTTGGAAAGCTGATGAGCATTTTATGAAAGATAACGAGGATTCAAGTTCACGTAATCAATCAGGAAAATAGGCAGAACCATTGGCTCTTTCTTTATCACAAGCATTCATCAATTAAATGGTCATTCTATGCACTGTATTTAATCATTCAAATTACTTTCGGCTCTTTTTTTTTATATGACTAACTCTGCCATATCTTCCCAATATTGATATTTACATGCACTATTTTGCCTTGAAATATATATAGTCCTATCACCTACTGGAACTTACAATCTCAAGTTCTCTATTTTTGAGTTGTCTCACTTTAATATTGTTTTGAAGATAGTTGGTTAATGCAGATATAGAAGGTACCAATATGCTTTATTTCTCTTTCTTTACTTTGTAAAGAGAATTTCAATGGTCCATAACTGTAGATAGTGATGTATTACTGTGCTGAGAGTTCGTCTGTTTGCTGCATTCATTTACCTTCCTTACTAATTTCCCTTATTTTACCATTTTGATTTCAAGCGATGAAGAACCGCTTGTGTTTAAGAAGATGCATGAGTATTCCCCGGTCGACGGGTTTGTGGAGGTAACTGAATGCTTGGCAGAGATGATGAAATTTGTGGCTAATGAACCCTCTGTGGGGCTTTTCTACATCCAACAACACACCAAAAATGCAGCCACTAACCTTGTAAATTTCAAGAATGATATCACGGAGAAGTCTCATGAAATCGCTTTGCATGAAGAAGATTCAGAGGATTCCATCACCATGATGAGATCAATGAAGGATTGTGGCCTTCCCATTGCTGATGAGATGATAAGAGATATTAAAAGTTCACTTGCTATCATGAAAAGTAAACCACCAAAGCGAGGGTTGATCACTAGCTCCAGCTGGAGTCCTGCCATGTTTAGTCGCAATTCAAGTTATAAACAGGAGGATGCTACGAGCAGCGATGGGGCCTCAGGCTATTTCTCAAATGTTTTCAGGTCCGCAAAACAGAAGGCAAGCAACTTTAGATTTTCTCAACCCGAATCCAGTGAACTCAATCATAGCACAATGTTTTTGCCTGGCCCATCACCGTCATCTGTGGCATCTGAAAGCAATTACTCTGCTGTACCTGATGCAGAGGGCGAGGAATTTCCATTATCAAGTCACTTATCTGACTTACCATCGGTTGGGTTACGAGTTCATAAGTGCACTTCTGATCAAGAAATGCTCTCTATGTCACACACTTATGAAGAATTTAAAGCTTATAGAGAAGCCAAGCTAGAAGAGTGGTTAGAAGGGATGGATAACGACGACCTTCATAGAACAAGAAGTCAATCATGACGAGCTATCCAAGGCAGAACATACGATATTGGATTAAGTTGAGAAAACAGAAGGCCGAAGGTGTGCGATCGTTCTCTTTATCTTTTGTTAATTGGATAAACTTATTGTATTAGTATTAGAGTGTTTCTTTTATGTCCCTGATGTAATTTGTACCATGTTCATGAGAGAAAAAACCCATGGAATAAGTTGAGATATTCATAAATTTTTAGACCATTTGTACATTACTAGTATCTTTCATACCTACAAACAAATGATTCAATCCCAATAGTATTTTTCTTTCCTAGCAACTAGTGATATAATGTGAAAAAATGAAACCATTCCCCTTCTATTCACATATTAAACCTACTTTGCATCTAGTTAATGCACACCAAATGGTGCATTAGAACAGCACAGAAAAAGAAGTGTATGCATGATATGATCAATTTCAGTCATTTATATTCATTGTTAACAATGTCACCACTTAATAGTTGTTTAGTAAATTCAATAGAATACATGCACAGCACAATATGAAACAAGTATTGAAGGATTTATTCATATACTATAAGTTTATTATGTTCCATGTTCATTATGAACAATGTACCAAAGCAAACAGAACATGAATACAGGAAGGTATAAGGAATCCAGTGTATGCCCAAGAATAAACAAATAACGTTTACTTCATCCACTGTAAGAATTTATTCAAAGATACTACAGATACAACAGCCTGATGCTGTAACTGTAACTATGAATGTGATCAGAAAATATACTGCCCAGCCAGTACTTTACTGTGGTAGAACGCATTCCCTCGCCCAGAAAGTTACTAAGCTTGCAAAAAGCTGGCGTATCTGGCCCCTAGGAAAAGCCGTTGAATGCAAAGTAAGGCGTTTTTTGTAACCTCGGGGTTTTCATGATTCAATAATTTCATTACCCGCTCCTTAGCTTTGAGGTCAGTAGCTATGATTCGGCCAGAAGAATGACATTGAATGAATTGTGACAGATCAAAGCAAGCAACTGCAAGCGTCCTTGAATCGTTTGAGGTGTCCAATATTGTGATAAGCACTCTCACTATCTGCAGCAGATCAACAATAGATTAATGGGCGGGGCTCTTTACTTGACTTGAGAAGACAAACTTACCATCTCTAAGTAACAAACCTCTACAACACTTTGAAAGGGGAAAATAAATGAAACTATCACATGAAAGATGTCAATTTCACATGGGAAGCGACGACGTCTGTGGTAAAGGAAGATATCTCACAACTCCCAAGATGGTGTGGGATGAAGTTATGGTCTCTACATGCATAACTTTAGGTGTTTATTCTTAACTGTTGGAGTTGTTTCTTACATGCTATTCAGTTCACAGATCCATGGCTTTTCAGAATGAGTACTTTACTCATCATAATTGATGCTGTCTTATTACAAGATTATAAACAAGAATGAAAAGTTAAGAATATAAAGTTTAAAAATAATGCTTCTAATACCTGGAAATCATTCTCCTCGAAATTATTGATATTATCCCGCCAGAAGAAAGGATCCTTGTGCATTGGAGACCAATCAAGATGACCAAGAATGACCTCCTGTTTATACTTATCGAAAGAACTTAGTTTCTTGATGTTTTCTCTGAGACTGTCCTCCAGTTGATTCAGAGCCTCCAGAAGATCCTGGAAATGCAATAATGATTAAAATATGGTATGCAGAGGTACTACATTTTAGATTTTCATAAACATATGAGGAAGAGGTCGGATCTATGTATCTGGCAAGAAGTGATGAAAAAAACTTGTTGAGTATTTCTCTGTGTCACAATGTACCCAATTACCAGTTGCAACTGCCCAGCCAAACAACTCTAAATAGCAAAAAATATCTTTCAATTATTTCCAAATTCTCTTGCTGATCACTTATACACTTCCTTGCAGTTTGAGCCACAATATTGATGATAGATTTATAATTTCCTCACCTCATCACTCCATGCCTGCGCCTTCAAACTCTGAACAATTTGCAAGAGACCAAGGTTCACCATCTGAGCCCCAAAAGTAACTCTGGAGATCAAGTTCTTAAATGTCAAGATCACCACTCTGACAACCTTGAAGTCAATAACCATCAACTAATTATTAGCACGTGCTACTGAATTCGCAGGAGCATAAACTACATGGATAAAATAATGATATACTACGTATTATTCTGCAATGTATTGAACCGCCAATAAAATGGTAGTGAAGCATGGAGTAAAAGGTGAGTATGGAAACATAAGCAACCGTACTCTTCTCATTAAAGTATCTGTGTTGAGATGAAGTATACTAAAAAACACTTCATGTGATCTTACCTTTTCCTTTGTTGATCCCTTAACAACATCAACTAGCCTTGATAGAGCCTTCGAGGTAGCTAGATGCTCAATTGCTGGTTCATAGTAAGATAAAAGCCAGACACAAAGACATGTTTCATATAGGAGCTGGATAGAAAAGGTATGGGTGTAATTGGTCAGTAGAGGAAGCATTTAAATACGTAAAACAGAAACTATTAGCATATGGCACACCTGAAGTGGTCGTCATTCTGTTTCAATTTTAATCTTTCCACTTATCTGGATACCCTAAAAGTACTACGATTAATTTAGTTATTATTGTTTCATTTTGTCCTTCATTCAGAATTTCACTTAGCATAAATGCAGCACACCTGAAATGGCATTCACTGTGTTTCAAATTAATTAGGCACATTTATATTCACCATTCCACTAATCTAGAGACTTTTTAAGTAAACTTAGATTTTCTCATTGCCCCTTATTCAATCCACCTCAGTCATATAAATAATAGATATGTATTTTCATACATGTTGAATTAAAAAACTAATATAAGCAATGGCATAGGATGTGGAGTACCTGTAGTGACTGTTGGGTGGATGCTGGAGTAATCAAGGGTACAAGCAGGTTCACGCCTTCAGCTTGAACAAACGAAGAGCGAACCAAAGGCTCCTTCAATGATGTTGAGAGGCAGTTGATTGCAGTTGGGACACCACGACTTGGATGGGAAGGCTCCTTCAGCTGCATTTTTAAGAGTTAACTTTATGTGCACTTACTCTACTCCATTTATAGGCAATAAGCAAAGTTGTGGTTTGGAGTTATGTCTGAAGCATATACATATAAATTAGAGGTATACTCTATTTCCAATGCATTTGCTCTGCTCTTGTGATGGCAGCTAGATCTTTTCATGCCTATATAATTAAATCACTTTAATTCTCTCGAATTTTAATTTTCTGCAACCAATGTTTTTAGTAAATTTTAGATTATTCTTCTGTCTCATAGTTCTTAAAAGAAGAACCCAGGAAGTGTTGAACAATGAATAAGGTGGTCGTGGTTTGTGGCTGCCACTGGCCAAAGCAATATTTTGATCATGGCATTGACAATAATGGTTGGAGATCGGCCCCCACGAAACGCAAGCAAGGTTATTCGATGTCCACGAAAGGTGGCCCAGACACTCGTGAAAAACCCACCCCCGCCCTCACCCCTCGAAAAAATTACTATGGGGTTAACAGAATGGAGAACACAACATAAGATGATGCAAAGGATTTCCAATACATAATTGATGATACAATGAAGAAAGCAAACCTGAGTGCAAAGCCACTTCACCAAATCGTTGAGAACATCATCATTAGTGGCAATATTCTTCTGCGAGTTTGAAGATTCTCCAATTTCACTTGTAGAGACCTGAGCTTTTGGCTTAACACTAGGGTAATGCCAAAGAACTTCTGTTAGAATGATATCTATATACTTTTTGGCAAGGATCTAATGCCAATACTTCCTTTACCTGATTATTGAAGAAAGTACTTTACAACTCTTCTCTTGTGAGAACCAACTACCTTTCCACAGCATTCTTGAAGACCGAAAAACATAACCATATTAGTTTTACCTTTTAGATGTCTGAAAGATCTACTAAAACATTAACATAGTTGAAAATCATAACAGTTCACAGTACGAAACTTTGGCTAAAGGGAAGTAATGAAAAATAGTTACATACGGTGTGGTCATTTCCAACATAATAACGCTATGCAAATTAATCGAACCAAGTGAAGCGACAAAGCTTATAAAAAAACTTTAATAATCATGTAGATATACAGGAATGTTAACACATAAGAGACTAATTCATCATGAACTCGTATAAATAGTGGAGACTTTGATCAATAAATCAATAATTGATCTTCTGACATGAGCCTTAGTTATCTTTTCACCAACTTGAACAAATAGTGGAGATATAAGGTAATAAGAGTTCCCCGAAGCAAGAGATCTCTTTGTAGATCATACCTCACAAAAGGTTCATATATATTGTCACTAGCAAGAGATGCGTCATGAAATAATCTGGCTCTTTTTGGATTGGCTGCCAAGCAACCGAGTTAAGATTAGAAGAAAACCAAGTCAAATGAAACAATCTATTCCTTCCATACTAACCAGTAAGCATCTCATCAATCAAGGCTAGGACATATTCAACTGTTTCTTCCTTGAATAGGTCTCGTAAAATGCTGATGAAAAGTCGAACATAAGCTGGACCATCCTGTAATAGATTTTTTAACCAGCGAATTGAGTAATGACAGACTGCAGAAGAGGGAAATAGATCAAAAGAAGTGCAGAATATATGTATGCATATTCATTGTGTGTGTGATGAGAGGATCTGTTACATCGTCCAATAACTGAGCTTTGTGACTTTGAGCTTTCTTGTCATAATTCCTTAACAGCTGAAGTCCAGTTCCAGTAATCAGCTCCGTGGTCATATATGTCTCCCATGGTATATCTCTCGTTAACACCTTCAAGAAACCAGAGTTCACTGATGAATCGATACATTCAACGAAAAAATATGGAAAATAACTCTCTTTATACACCTTTGCTTAATATCAGTATAAACTATTACAAGCACTAATTTCTCCATGTCCAGAATTACAGATGCATCTGAAAAACCAGGCACATGAACGACAAGTCTAGTTTATCCATCAAATCACATAACACTTCTTCTTGGTTGCGTTCGCTGAGAAATTCTATAAATTCTATTCAGTAAGAGCAATTCAAATTGCACAATACGATAAAATCTAAGAAATCTCAAGAAACTGATTAATCCGATACAATCTTCTAAAGAAGAAATGAACAGTATATTTTCTTCTTCTTTCCCTATAATTATCTAGAAAACGCGAAATTTCACATCGGCTAAAAGATCTTCATTCCTATATACTAATAATCAACTGAGTACTGGTTTAAGTTCTCGTTACATACATATGGCATTATATACACAAATCAATTCTTTACACGACTACCAGAACCCGGAAGGCCAGACCAACGGATAATCCTCTCCCTCCCCCTGACCCCCTCCCCCTTTCCGACTCTTCTCACAACCAATCAGGCTACAACATGCTATTTCCTACATGTATATATACAGTATTGCATACAGATTTATATAGCTTGATATTAAAAACTCCATGATTACAATCAGTCCCGTCAGTATGCAAATACGTAAGATAATGCAAACCATACAGTAAACTCATGTCCTAAAAACACTGTCCCGAGATCAACAAACGTTGTAGCCTTAATTCAGCCAATGTCAGTGGACTCGAATCCAGGACCTCGTCCTTTCGAGTATCCTCGTGGCCATTCTGTAACCATAATTGAAACAAATAACGTTGATACAAATCAAAATAGTCATGTTATTACTAAACTAGAATAAAAACACTAGCATTCGCTACATTTTTATATATAAACATAATCGAGTTCAAAATTATATGTGGTAGTGGTTACCTGTTGAGTGGTGAGATCCGGTTGATCCATTGCCATAATGGTAGTTGAATTTGAAGTTTGCGGTTTCGTTTATTGTTTGTTTGTTATGATTGGATCTATCATTTGATGTGCAACGTGTGTATGAGTTTCTTCCTATGCTGTCTATCTCCTACGTGGAACAATATTAGTTCCAATTTGACCAGAGATTTTTAAGACTGCGTATAACAGTAACAGTTACGATAATTTAATAATACCCCAATCTAAATTGTCCAATACTTTGCATAGCCATTTCTCAATACAATTTTCATAAAGTATTAACACGTGAATCATGATCGAGTTAAAACTTAATTTTTACCAGTATCTTCATTAGGTCGATAAACGTACATAGATATTCATGTATTATGGAGTATAAAATTTAATGTACAACTTCATAATTCAAAAATCGTTGTACATATCTTCGGGTTGGGTTAGGTCGGGTTTGGTTTCCTAGGTTTCTAAGAAGTTATCGTCACAATTACACAACGTAATTGGTCGCACACCATCGTTCTTGCTGGTTAAGAGAAATTCCAAGCTTCAAACAGTTTAAGGTTTGCAACCCACGGACAAAAATTTGGTTGGTGAGTTCAACATTTGACATGTTCATTTCCACATTGTAGGCTTCAAACAGTTCAAGCTTTCCATCCCAGAGCCCTAAGGTTTCCTTGGGTGAGTTCAGCATGCTTACCGATCCTTGAAAAAACGAGAGGTCAAACTTACATTGTCAGATAAATAACCTGCAACTAGAGGATAGAGGGAGAGGAAAAACCCGATGATTTCACATATTACTTTCGATCATAAGATAAAAAACCAGAAGTCTAGTCCAAGAGAAAAAGGAGCAATCGAGGATCCCATCAGATAATATACATATTTACTAACAACAAGAATCGAGAAATAAAATTCTTTAACAATAAGCTACTTACCCAAGATCTGAGGGAAGTCTAAATCCACCTATCCTCACACGCTTTAACGTATAAACCTGAGGAAGGATAGGAGGAAACAATAGGTACCTTATTGATGAACAGAGATATAATATTATAATGACAAAGTATAAGTTAGAAAGTTCATTCATCCGATAGTTTTGAGTAATCAACGGACACATTAAGATGATTTTTTATCTGCTATTGTTATATTAAGTTGATTTTATAGTTGTAATTGCTATACCAGGATGCAGTAAAAGAAATAAAGGCTACCTGAAGTCCAGCATGTTTTACAATTTCCCGCACTTCATGGTGTCTTCCCTCATGAACCTGCAAATCGAGAGAATGAGAATCTTATAAAGATACATAAGCCCAAAGACACCAACCAAATGGCCAAGTTTTATGGATTGAAGAAATTCTATATTTCTATTTTGATCTTTAAATTATGTACCAAATTAGGACAACACATGTCAAATAGCTTAAGCTAGTTGACAGCACGTCATGTTCAATAATGTAAGTGCAAAAGACAATACCACAATCCGCAATCGAGGTCTAGAGATATCTGGTTGCTTTGGTAACAGCTCCACAACATCAGGTGTACACTGCACACCTTCAATTATTGTTCCTTCACTGACTTTTAACAAGTGGCGCTTGTTGACCTCACCATCAATAGTGACAATGTATCTACCAACATAATGATTTCCATTGTTAGGATGAAAAATTAGAATAAATAAATATATATAGTCTTCGCAGACAAAAATATCTAAATTAATCATCATATTATAGCAGGCCTAAGATGTTGGATGTGCAAGTGTGACATGAATGAACAATAATCTAACACCAATAACAAGGCCTGTACTAGATAAATTAAGAAAGAATAAATCAATGACGAAATCTAAAGAAATGACACCTAAGTTGAGAGATAGATAATTCATCTAGTGATCTGAGGAGACAATGAATAGAGAACTTACTCCTTTGATAAATTAAACGAAGGGTGGGATAGCTTATGAGCGAACTCACCTGTACAACAAAAAGAAGTGTGTTAAATGGAATCTTTAGCATAAATTACTAAACCAGCTCACATTCTTCATAAAGAAAAAACATGTAATGCTCATACCATCGTTTGTCACAATAATCAATCCAGTTGTGTTAACATCAAGACGTCCAACAGTGAACAAACGTGGCTTCGAGATTCCGTCATTTTTGCGATCCTAATAAACAATAAAATATGACTTCAAAACTTAAAACGGAATTATCAGGAACATAAAGTCGATAGTAAAACAAAAAGGGATTCTAATATCACAAACCCATCTTTCCATGAAATCACTGAACAAAGACAGCACTGATTTCGTTTCTTTTTCCCCCGATGAGCATATATATCTGCAACGTCATATAAACTCATTACATTTCATCAGTGCATAGACATGTCACATGTGAAATCACATGAAAGCCAGAGTCATATACAAACCCTTTTGGTTTGTTTAAAGCAAGATACACTTTCGGAGGCAGTTTCTTTGGCAGGCGGCTTCCATTCACGTAAACAACATCTCTACCAGGATCAACTTTAGTCTGTTGATTCACACACATAATTTTTTATACAATTAAAGTAAGATATGAGAAATTTATTTAGCATCACGATAGTTAACTATCAAAATTTATCCAAAACATCAAAAACATAAATCGAGCAAAAGATTGTGAAGTCAATACTGTAAAAGCCAATCCTTTTTTACCTGTGGAGTATTGCAGACAGAACCATTTACAGTAACCTTCCCCTCAAAAATCAGCTCTTCGCAGCTTCTCCTTGAAGCCACTACCAAAACAACCCACATCCCCCAGCCAAATTAAAACAATTTCTATATAAATTTTGAGATGGAAAAATTGCAATTATCCTTCATGTCATAAAAAAGAACTCCCCTTTGGTTTAAAAAGATTGCTCCTTTTGATGGTTACCTTTTAAAACTTTCACCGGAAGCATTTATACTTTGATGTTGAATTTTTAAAGTTTCAACTTTAAGTATTTTTATATACATTTGTATAATATTTGGTTAAAAAACACTACTTTACTATTAACATAATAACTATATTCTAAATCAAAGTTATGCACATAGATTGATACCACACACTTCAGTAATTCTTACTATTGAAAAACCAAACTAGACGATCTTCATGGGATGATGATACCAAATGCCATCATTTTCAACCTACTTCACTATTGAAACGATAGTTTCATTTAAATCAAACTAATGCATGTCAACTAAACCACAAACTTTATTAATTCCGACAACTAAAAATCAAACCACACAATCTTCATCGAATCAAACACACCTAAACACAGAATACAATCATATTACCTCCAGCAAATGCCAACACTTTCACTAGCCACTGAGCTCGGTCACGTTAATTCTCATTATAACACGATAAATTTAATTCAAATCAAAGTTATGGGGGTCAATTAATAGCACAACATCGAAAAAAAAAACAAACTGGACAATCTTTTCAGGACGTAAGCAGTAAAATATAATATGATCATATTACTTCCAGCACATGCTATCACTTCACCTAGCCACATTGGTCACGTTAATTCTCATTATAACACGAGAAATTCAATTCAAATCAAAGTTACGCGTGCCAATTAATACAACAACATCGAGAAACAAACAAACTGGACAATATTTTCGGGACCTAACTCCTAAGTAGTAAAATATAATATGATCATATTACCTCCAGCACATGCTATCACTTCACCTAGCCGTTTACATTGGTCACGTTAATTCTCATTATAACAGGATAAATTCAATTCTAATCAAAGTTAAGCGCGTCAATTAATAAAACAACATCGAAAAAACAAACTTGACAATCTTTTCGGATGGTATAATAATATTACCTCCAGCACATGCTAGTACTTTGGCTAATCGTTGAGGTTGGTCACGATAATTTTCATTATAATATCTTCTTGCAGCTTTCGAAAGCTTCATCTTCGAGTTGACCTCCACGTCAGCTCTAGCCTTAACAATCTTCTTCTCCTTCATCTTCTTCGTTGACTTTTTCCCAGTACTCTCCATCAATAAATTGGAAGGCGGGGGTTTATTCATAAATGCGGAGTTTCCGTTGACTATCCATGGAATATAGAGTTGACCATCTTCTTCAGTTGCTGAGTTAGTAACTGGGTCGGGTTTTGATGAGGTGGAGAGTGAGCAGGTGATGAGGGTGCGGAAGTGGAGGTGGGTGGTGCGGTTGAGAGGTCTTGAGAGGTGGAGGGAGGTGAAGGCTGTGGAGGCTGCGGCCACCGCCGCCGTTAACGCCGCCATCACTGGTAGTGGTGGGGGGAGGGGGGTCTGTAGTCGGAGGTGGGATTACAGACCGATGAAATTAAGAGGGATAAAGATGTGGATGGAATTTAGGAATTTAATATTTTGAATATTTTATTTTTTGATTAAAAAAAATTATAAATTATCGATGCGTATTACAAATAACAAATACTTAAATTTTTAACTAACGTAACAATGAGTAATTGAAATAAAGTACACTATGAAATAATAATGATTCAATAAAAGTTGAACTGAGACCTCTGATGGAAGCTCGATTAAGATACCATCAGATTATTAATTCATCGATTTAATTTTTGATAAGTTAAATTAAATGAACAATTTTGTAAAATCAATATCTTTTTTCTTAATTAACTACATTGAGTTGATCTATGTTTGTTTTGGGTGATTAGATTGAATTATAAAATCATATATTTACTTTATTTAGTATTTAATAGAGATTTTCATCTTACGTTAATTGAAGTTAATAAATTTGTTATATTAACTCCTAGAATATCATCTGAAGTGCATTCATATGTAGGGTTAAAATCTTGGTTAATAAATTTATTAACCTAAATTATCATCTATGTGATGCATTTACTTATGTAGGGTTCATGATACTTAGGTTATAAATTTTTATATTTATCTCGATTCATCTTAATTACAACATATATACATGTTAAATTTAATGTTTTATTTAAACATCTATTAGGGAAGATCAATTGGTAACTCAATAATCGTTACCTAAAATCTCATTGAATAAAATTAAAAAAGAATTTGAAAATAAATATTCACCTTAGACATTACCATAGTTTTAAATTGGTGGCGTTTGGTATTGCGTGTTTTAATCGCGAATTCTTTTTCTTATTGTCGGAAATATATAAGGTGACTATGGGTGAATTGTTTTTAAAATATTTTCATAATATTTTTTTATATATTTTTCATAATGTGCGTAAAAATTAATTGATGATTAAAGTTAAATGCTGAGAAATTGAGAGAGAAAGTCGATTAATTTGAAATTGGAATGATAATTTGTAATATTTGTGGATACCTAGGGGCGTTTGTGATAGGGAGGCAGCATAGGAATCTAGTGAGTACTTGCATGAGTATATGATTAGAGTATGATAATCTAGTACTCTGACACATTGACTTCAGTTTCAGATCATAGTACATTAGTACTTGTATATTTTTGCTTTTTTAGATCATGGTACTTGGATATGTTTATCTACTGCCTTGTCTTATTGACTTATTGAGTATATTTAATTTCTGATTAACATTCATTCACCTGAAGAGGTATGACATGTTTCATTTCACTGTGTTTCAGTCTTTGAAACTATCATCAACTCTAAAACAATCCCAAATTCATACTCAAATTCGTACCTATTTGGACTCTTCATTTGATACCAAAATCAAGAATCTAGTCAAACAAGGACAATGTCTTAAAGCTCTGCATTTATACAATAAAGAATCTTGTTTATCTCTTAATAATACTTCAAAATTCACTTTCCCACCTCTCCTTAAAGCATGTTCTTATCTTCAGAATCTTTTATATGGATCAATATTTCACGCAAAAGTTATCCATATGGGGTTTCAGTTCGACCCTTATATTGTTAATTCTCTTATATTTATGTACTTGAGATGTGGTGCTTTTGATACTGGTCGTCTTCTGTTTGATAAGGTGTCAAAGTGTGAGTCTTTGGTTCAAGATGTCACTATTTGGAATACTATGCTTGATGGGTGTCTTAGAAATGGGTTGTTTAGTGAGGGGTTGACTCGATTTCGTCGAATGCTGATGTTGGGTGTTAGGCCTGATGGGTATAGTCTTAGTATTTTACTTGGTGTGGTTGATAGGGGGATGTGTTTCGAAGAGGGTAGAGAGATTCATGGTTATGTGGTGAGGAATATGTTTTATGAGGATGCTTTTTTGGTGACTGCGTTGATTGCCATGTATGCGAATAATAAGAAGCCGGTGGAATCTTGGAGTGTTTTCGAGCTGTGGGGGGATAGGATGAATATTGTTGTATCGAATGCAATGATTAATGCGTTTTATGAGAATGGAATGTGGAGAGATAGCTTAGAGTTGTATGTTGATGTCAAGAATGTAGGTTGCACGCTAATGTCTTCTACGTTTTCTAGTGCATTATGTGCTTGTTCGATGGGGGGAGATGTGGAAGTAGGCAGACAGATTCATTCTGATGTCGTTAAGATGGGTTTCGATAGTGATCCATATGCTTGCACCTCTCTTTTAACTATGTATTCTAGAGGTGGGCTGGTAGAAGATGCTGAAAGAGTATTTAACATGGTTTGGAATAAAGGAGTTGAACTTTGGAACTCCATGATCTCAGCTTACATTAATTGTGACCGCCTTGAAGATGCACTTAACATTTATCTTAAAATGCGGTTGGGAGCAATTCCATCTGATTCTTTTACAATATCGAACATATTAGCATCATGCAGTATGGCCAGTTCAGATTATTTTTGTAGGATGATCCATGGAGAGCTGATCAAAAGACCAGTGCAGAATAGTGTTCCTGTCCAGAGTGCCCTCTTGACAATGTATGTTAGGTGCGGTAATATGGAGGATGCTTTTGGAATTTTTAGCAGAATGAACGAAAAGGACGTAGTAGCATGGGGATCAATGATATCGGGATATTGTCAAAATGGAAACTTCAAGGAGACATTGGACTTGTTTAAGAAGATGGAACTTGGCAACGTGAAGCCGGATCCTACCCTAATGGCAAATATGGTTATGGCCAGTTCTGGTATAGGGAACTGCAACATGGCTTACTGTGTTCACGGACTAGCCATTAAGAGTGGATATGATACAGATGCGATTATTGGTAGTTCACTAATAGATTTTTACTCGAAGTGCAGACAACCTGAAATGGCTGAGAATATATTTGACAGTATTGTGCAAAAAAATATAGTTGTGTGGAATTGCTTAATGTCATGTTATTGTCAAAATGGATTACCAGAGCTCTCCCTCAATGTCCTTTCTCAGATGAAGCCACATGGAATCCATCCAGATTCTGTTTCAATCACCATTGCTCTAGTTGCTGTATCGTCACTGGCAGCATTGCTAAGAGGAAAGGCTATACATGGTTATTATGTAAGACTTCGGATTCTTGATGACCTTCAAGTTGAAAATTCATTACTTGATATGTACATCAAGTGTGGATGTTTAAAGTACACCGAATATTTATTCCAAAACATGCCCAGACAGAATATAGTGACATGGAATTCAATGATATCTGGTTATGGATCTCACGGTGACTGCTGCAAGGCGATAAACTTGTTTCGTGAAATGACAAGTTCTGGCATCACCCCTGATTCCAGAACTTTTCTGTCCCTTGTTTCATCCTGCAACCATTCTGGTTTGGTCAATGAAGGCCTGACTCTATTCCAAATGATGAAGGAATACAAAATCGAGCCTACAATCGAGCATCACTTAAACATCGTCGACCTCCTAGGACGAGCAGGTTGTTTGCACGACGCTTATACCATCATATCTAAAATGTCTCTAAAAGACGACAAGAGTGTCTGGTTGAGTTTGTTATCCGCTTGTCGAGTTCATGGCAACGTTGATCTCGGGGAGTTAGCTGCCAAGCACCTAATAGACCTGGAGCCTGAAAGGGGCAGCAACTATGTTCAACTGTTGAATCTCTACGTCGCTGCAGGTTTACAGGAAAAATCAGCAGAGTTGAGGAAGGTAATGAAGCAAAAGGGATTGAAGAAGGTCCCTGGATGTAGCTGGATTGAAGTTCAGAATAAAACTGTTGTGTTCTACTCAGCAGATTCATCATCTCCTAGGATACTTGAGATCTATGAGATGATTAAGACCTTGAGAAACAATGTAAAGTGGAGAGTGAAAGATTATCAATCTATTGAGAAACTTGAATTAAGTTAAATTTTTTTTCCCATTATTATTGCTTCAGTTTTTGGGAATTTATAATTCACTTTGACATGCATCTTACAATTTCAATGTTGTTGAGAACTTTTTTCCAACATTATGATGTAAATATGTGAGTATTATTGCTTCAGTTTTAAGCATCTCAATTTGTTTGGATTAATGATAAGTTTCTTGAGCTATAGTTATGTATTCATACTGAATAGATAAATATGTGATTATTAGTGGTAGGTTTTGAATTTTTACAAAATGGTGTAGTTTTTATCTTTTTTCTATTTTGTTTCTAGATAAGTTAGAATTGTTTGTTTTGTCAGTTGTTGTAGTCCAAGAATATGCAGTTTGGTAGCTGAAGGTAGTTAGATTTGAAGTTGAATAGTTTATATTAATGTCTTTTGTTGAGAATTATAAGCTTAAAAATTTGGATCTTTTTTGTTTTGTTTAAGCATCTCAGTTTGTTTGGATTTAAGATAAGTCTCTATTTGTTTGGAGTTTATATTTATTTTTTCCCTGAATTGAGCAACATCTCATTACATTGTGAGATCGAAGTTGCAAGTTCGTAAATATATTTTGTGTGTGGTTTTCGTCCCAGTATAAACGTTTCGGTTAAATGGTGTTTTCTCAGAAATTGAAGTTTAACACCTAGTTAATGAAATCAAAATGTTATCCATTTCCTTCCTAATTAATTTCATAAAAATTAAATCTTTTTAATCTAATTGATAATTTTGAGTGAAAAATAAATGTTATATGAAGTAATTAAGAAAACAAAACAACAAAAATAATCAACCTAACCTAAAATGAATGCACAATACAAAAATCTATAAAGAAACTAACGTAGCTGCAATAGAGAGAAATTGAAAAGGCAGTGAATGATAAAGCATGTCTTTGTGGATGATGAATAAAGCTATATAGCAATCATAAATAATGGTCACTCCAATCTATTTTAATTGAATTTCTTACGTAGCAAATAAAGACTTTTATCTTGATGCTTCTTTAATTATCATTAAAATTAAAAAATTTAATATTATGAATTTTAAAGGCAGAATCAAATTATATTTGGAATTAGGAAGACCTGAACAATTCCTACCATGTACTTGAGTGAGCTATGTCTGCATGTTAGCTTACATATAATGATTTATACCTCATGAGGGAAATGCTTGGTTACATGCATCATTTCATGATGAGTTATCTTTATGAAGTCACATTTTGTATATCCAGTAGAAAGGTGCACCATTTACAATTGTTAGCTTCCTGGAACTACAATAACTTTATTATAAGATTAAACTGCCTACGTTTCTGACAAATGATGCAATTTCACTGCTTAAAGGGGTAATTTATCGTCTATTTTTGTACTAAACCTCGCTTATTTTAAATTCAGAGATCATGGTATCAAAATGGAAAACCAAATAGTATTTACCTGTGGCTCAACCTTCCATATTCTTGTCTTCAGCTGCTTCAAAAGGAAGCGAGCAGGCGCCTTGGTAATGGTCCAAAAGGGGTCGATGAGATCAAAGGCCACAAATGGTTTAAGGCTATCAATTGGAAAAAGTTGGAAGCTCGCCAGATTCAACCGAGTTTCTGTCGTGAAATTGCTGGAATGCACTGTGTTGCCAATTTTGATGAGTGCTGGACCAAAATGTCACTGGCTGATTCCCCTGTTGCTAGTCCCAACTTTAATGAGAACCCATTCAAGGGGTTCACTTACATCAGGCCTGCAGCTTCTTTCTTGCAGGGCACCTAATTGGCATTACTATCAATGGATGTTGTCGAACAAAGAGTTTTATCGACTACGTTTAGCTATTTGCTCATTTGCAATTGTACGTTCAACTTCCATTGAAACTCCCTTTTGAAAGTGTTTATTGTCTACTAATTTCATTGCTAAAATATCGTTTGGTTTATAATTTTTATGAGTTGATTTTAAACCTTAATTTTTTCTTAATATGTTGGTATAATCTTTTAGTTAATAATATATCAAAATATTATATTTTCAACCTACTTTACTATTAACAATATATTTTTGGTTCATATCAAAGTCTAATGTGTTGATTAAGAGCGATGACTATATACATAAGAATTTGTGAAGTTCTGTTTTGGATAATTGAGTGTTTGCTTTCTATTATTGCACTTTACTCTTGAGTTAATTAGGAGATAATCTTTGTGTTATCAGTGTATAGCGTACTACTTACTTAGGGACATGTTAATGTTTATGTTATTTATCTTTTAAGAAAATCCACTCCTGCAGGTGAGGATCTATGCCTCTGAAACCTTCACAAGCAATGTTCTTGTTTGGGCAACTTTCCAATCCCCAGTTCTTGCACTATAAAAAAATCCGAAACAGCCCAAACGATATAACTAATAAGTAAATTGTAAGAAAAAGAAAACAAGCAGAACACGTATTAGTAATTTTTATGTTAAATGTTATTTATGTTTGAGAAAAAAACACTCCAGAATCTATACCTCAAACCTTCACAAGCAATGTTCCTGGCCTGTTTGGGCAACTTTGTAACTAATATAAACAAACCCAAAACAGCCCTAAACGATATGACATAAGAATTACTGTAATAAGTAGATTGTAAGAAAAAAGAAAGGCTAATTAGTCGTTTGCCTGTATCGCTTTTATTTCGAGTTTAATATACTTGACATCTCTGGCTTTCAAACTTTGCGCTTATCTTTATCTTTTCGGTTGTCTCACTTTCTTATTTATCTTAAGTATAGAGCTGACATTTAGTATTTACTACGTAATTATAATAAAATCTGCCATTTCTTTCATTAGCCAGAGTATTCTGCGAACTTTCTCACGAGCTTTTCACCGTAGCAAATTTGCTTTTGGCCTTGCCTTAGCAATACCACAGCTTTACCATTCTGAAATTTCTTGCTGTGCTTCCCTTTACCCCGACCCCCCACACGAACTCCGCCTCCACTTACAGAGCTTTTCGCCCGTCATAATTTATTTGATATTGGTTGGTGAGGATGGAAACCGGAGGAGGTAATAGTAGGATGGGGTGTGTCAACAGTGGTGAAACCGAGGAGGCGGGAGGAAAAAAGACCGTGATGGGGGATGGGATTTGTGAAAATTTATGGTTGGTGAAAGTTCGGGGTGAAGGATAGGGGTAGGGTGGGGTGATGGCTTTGTGGGGGAGGTAAGGGAGGATAGAATTAGTGGCTTTGTGGAAAAAGGTGGGCGTGGGGGTTGGGTAGGGATATTTTAATTTTTAGTTTTATTTATTTTTCAATTATTATTAAAGAAGCCCAAATGTCATAGTATTATTTTAAAATCTACCTTGAAAATTTAATATATATATATAATTCCTACTTTATCCTTGTATTAAATGAATTGTTATTAATTTTATTGAAAGGTATTTCGAATTGCTTGATTTGACAGAATGAAGTAATATTAGAGACGAAACGATAAGATAAAGTATGAGAGACAAGTTATGGAAATCGGACATAATTTATGGGGTAATAAATTAAGCCTTAAAGAATTACTCCCTTCAAATTTAAAGAGTTTTTACTTTTTCAACATTTCTTATGTGAATTCATTATATTACACTTTTACAAGTGGTCAAAAGAAGAATTAATTTTGGAATTTAAATTTAAGAAAAAACTTCCTTGAATTTTGAGATGGAGGGTGTAATTTGAACTCTTATTTAATATTTAATTTTAAAATGATACAGCCAATTAATTATTGGGTTAATTAATTATGCAACTTGGTTAACATAGACGTTCGAAAGTGTCATGAATATGGCCAAATGGGTATATATATAAGCAGACGTACTCCATAAAATAAGGCACTTGCAAAATTTGAGCGTATAATATTCACCAAGTCAGAGGGTCTAAGGAGTTGTGCTGCGTTTATGTCAAGAATGACCAATAATGATAATTAGGTTGGCAATTATGACCAAGAAAATTTTTAGGAAAAAAAAAGAGAGCATGGTTTGAGAAAATGATTGTTAATTATTGAGGAATTTTTCTTTGCTTGAGAAGGAGGGTTGTTCTAGCACTTTATGTAGAATAAGTCCATTTGAATGTGCATTAACACAGACTCAAGTTTCTATACCATATAACATATATAGTGTTTCAAATATTCTTCCCTTTGGTTGGTGAATCACAACTACTTTACACATCAATAGGAAGAGTAGTAGAAGCAAGATAATAAGCTACTAAAGAGATTATGTTTCTTTAATTGTATTAGTAATACTATTAAGCTAGCTGTTAATAGGTGAGCAGGCTGGGGGACCGTTCCCGCGTACTGATGCGGATCTGCTGACCGTTATTAGGGGGAGGGTTAAACAACTAAATCATTAACTCTTATAAATCTAAGAGTAGTTTTAGGTAAGTGTGAATTATGAAATCGTCACACTCGATATTTCTATCTTGAAATATCAGGGAGGAAATCTGGTTTATTATGAATCGAAGTATAAGAGGAGTTGGTGATTTTTCAATTATGTTTCATTTTAAATTAACTAGAATCATCTCACATTTTAAATGAATTTTAACACTATTCACATGACAATGATAAATAAGTCATTACTAAAATAATACTCACTGCATTTTTAACTTTTAGTTGCTACAGTCGTTTTGTCGTAGATTAATAAAAGTAAAATGTAGTAGAAGTTACATTGAAAATAAAATGTCAATTAATTAAAACTATATAATTGGTTGGTTGATAGTTTTAATAACAAAAGTACATTGAAATGTAAAAATATAATTTTACATCTTAGAAAGACAAGTATTTTTGAAACAAAAAATTAATATTAGAAATACAACTAAAGAGTAACGGAGGGAATATTTCAAAATATTTATTACTCCCTCCAATTTTTTTTACTTGACATCGTAACATTTTTCAAGTTAATTAAGAAGCAATTAAGGATGTAGTATATATTTTATATATATCACTGTCGATAACTAAAATAATAATTAATAGCATTAAATATAAAGTAGCTTTTTATGTTAACTTTTGAATACATTAAATAGAACTACAAAAGGAAAAATGGTTGTATTGAAATTCGAAGTGACGTTATTTAACCAAAAAAAATTGGTAAGATGTCAAGTAAAAAAACCGGTGGAGTACCATTTACCTTCATTGCCCTCATTTGGATTAAATACAATATACAACCAGCTCGAACGTAGCTTTATTTATCCAACAACATTCAACTCATGTTAAGTTATCTTTTTTTTTTTTAAGATTATAACACTACAGCATTCATTCTATAATTCTTGTGTCAATTTTTTGTTTCGCTCTTCTTCTCTGATAATTACGTAATTATCCTTAAATTCACATTTTTTACTAGGCGTTTCACCGTATCAAAAGCAGTTCCTCTTAACCTCTCCTTATTTAAAAATAACCTCAACTTTCTATCAAATCAATCCATTTCTAATTTTCTCTATCTACAATATAATACAACATATAAAATAAATATACCAAAAAAAATCCAAATCAAGCCATCAATGTCTATACAACAACTACCATTATCCTCATTTTATATACTCCCTAGTCCCCCATATAACTACCACATAAAAAGCTTCCCCCAACATACAAACATAAACCTTCCTCTGACTCTTGACCTTTTCCCCAATTTCACCCCTCTTCTTATTCTCCCCTTCAATTTTTTTCCAATTAGGGGTTTCTCCAAATGGAATCCCCAAATTCTTCATCAATTGAATCCCAATTGAATTCAATTCAATCACCAAATTCCAATTCAGATTCCAATTCAACCCCCATAATTCAATTCCCCCCTCTTCGTTATTTCCACTCTCCATTATCATCTCTTCTCGAATATTCCGGTTTATTTCGCCTCCAAAATCACGATTCCGAAGCTCAACCCTTAATTAATTCCCCAATTAATCATAATAATAATAATAATATTGATAGTAGTATTGGGAATAATGGGGGTGGTGAGGTGGCGATAAGGATAATTGGTGGTGAGGTGGCGGAGGAGGAGGATTTGGAGGCGGAGGGTGGTGGTGGGAATAATGAAAATAATAATAATAATAATAATGATGATGATGCGAATAATAATGATGATAATATAGATGAGAATAGTGATAATACCACGTCGTATCAGAGATATGATATACAGAGAGTGGCGAGGTGGATTGAGCAGATTCTTCCGTTTTCGTTGTTGTTGTTGGTTGTTTTCATACGGCAACACTTGCAAGGTTGGGTTTTTGTTTTGTTTCAAATGATTTTGAATGTGATATTGTAATGGTTATTTGAGGCTTATTGATTGGATAGTTTGTTTTTATTGAGAAATGAAATTATGGTAGTTTTTTTTATTGATTGTGGTTGAAAAAGGCTTGTTCTTGCAGAAATTGTTGATTGGGGTGTTAAGGTTTTTCCTTGATTTTGGTTGAAAAAGGTGTATTCTTGCAAAAATATTTGATTGTGTGTGCATTCTGATTGATTTTGTGATAATATATATGCTGATATGCGTAAATAATCATTTATAAGCAAAAAAATGCTATCTTGGTTTTCTCGGATTCTTGGAGATGGTCGTTGACTAGGTCAGAATTTTGCATTTATGTGATCATAATGTTTTGGAGGGCTTGAACTTGGTAGTACTTATAGTTATTAGAGACATGGTATATGTGGTATGCTGGCTTGAAGTTTGAATTTTGTTTCTTGAGAGGTTTTGAGTTTCAGATGTTTTAATAATAATGCGTTTTTTATGAAGCGCAGGTTCAAATTTCTAATTTGATTTTTGATTGATTCAGAAAGTGTAATAAAGTATCTGGTGTGTTTGAGTGTAGGAGCATTTTCTGTTTATCTAGTGAGATGATTAATACTGGTTGTGAGAGAGTCCAATTTCCTGTTTTCCTTGCGGGCTACTTGATCTGTTCATAGACATGAACTGTGAACATCTGTTTGTAGTGCTAAGTTGATACCAATACTTGCATAGTTATAGAATAAAAAAGTTCAAATTTCTTGTTTGGTTTTGAACTAAATCAGTGCTGTCAATTTATCACTTTCAGGATTCTTTGTCACGATTTGGGTCACTGCCTTCTTGTTCAAGTCCAATGACATTGTTCGGAAACAGACAGCTCTGAAGGTAGGACTTCTCTTTTGTTTCAAGAATTATTATCTTTTTTCTTTCGATATTGTGGAATTTACAGATGATAAAGTGGTAACCAGAAATGTCTTAGGTGCTGACAGTTTGCTATAACTGCAGGGGGAGAGGAGGATTGCTGTCCTTATCGCTTATTTTGTTTTGTTTGTCCTTCATGTTGTTTCCATTTATTGGTGGTTTTGCTATGAGGATCTTTATTATCCATTATTCATGGTTCCTCCAAAGACAATTCCTCCCTTTTGGCATGCAATTTTCATCATTTTGGTTAACGGTATGACCTTCAGTCCTTCCTATTGGTCTCCTTTTTGAACTTATCTGACAAATGGCATATATAATGAGTTTTTCACCAAAGGTGTTTATGTTATATAATATTTGTTTCTCCCAGATTCAATGGCACGGCAGGCTGCAATGGCCATCAAGTTGATTTTGCTAATGTACTACAAGAATGGCAGAGGCCACAATTTTCGCAGACAGGTAATGCTTTTGTTAAGACGTGATAATGTGATATATAATGAAGTACCAGTTCTAAACTTTATCAGGAGACCTAATGGTATTATTATTTAGGGCCAACTGCTGACTCTAGTTGAGTATACACTACTGCTATACCGAGCTCTGCTACCTGCCCCAGTCTGGTACAGATTCTTCTTGAACAAGGAATATGGGAGCCTTTTTTCATCACTGACTACAGGGTTGTATTTGACCTTTAAGCTCACCTCGATTGTTGAGAAGGTATATTTGTTTAAGCATAAGTTGGTTTATTTGGTATACTTATGCATTTCGTCTATTGTGGTTGGCACTGTTCCACGCTCAATCCTTGCACATCTCTATCTATATATCATACTTTTTGGATTCATTTTGCTCATTTCCTGATCTGCAATGCTGGCATTTGGGGTTCTCTCCCGCCTTACAGGTTCAATCTTTCTTTGCTGCCTTGAAAGCATTATCGAAGAAAGATGTCAATTACGGTACTTACGCCACATCAGAACAGGTATTTTGAGACCTTATGACCAAAGGATTTATAGCAATTAGTTTATGTTGTCACTTCGAGCTTGGTCTATTATATGTCTGCAGCCAACATCTCTCAACGCCACCATACCTTTCTTTATTTATTATTTTCAGTAAAAGTTGTCAACTCCTGATTTAGTTTCTGCCTTATTGGTATATTGACAATTCTGTATTGCTAACCTTTTTATTAAAGTTAACTTATTATGATTGCTGTAGGTTAATGCAGGAGGAGATTTATGTGCTATCTGTCAGGAAAAGATGCATGACCCGATATTATTGCGATGTAAACATATCTTCTGCGAAGATTGCGTCTCAGAATGGTTAGTTCTGTTTGACCATTTGAATTACCAATTCTAAAAGTGTTGGTGCATTCTCTGACATTCCAGAAAATTTTAGCTTGTATGGATCTGTAATTTTTTTCATCACTCCCACGTTTCAGGTTTGAAAGGGAGAGAACTTGCCCTTTGTGCAGGGCTCTGGTTAGACCTGCTGATCTAAAATCATATGGAGATGGATCGACAAGCCTTTTCTTACAGATATTCTAAATGTTTTATCTTATTCAGCAGTTTTGGCAACCTAAATGCCACCCCAGCATTTCCATGCCGATATCCCAAAAGCAAGCTAATGTTAGAAGTAGATCTTCAAGCCTGTAAGATGATGGATGTCGAATGTTATTTTCCACTTGTTACGAGAGCCTTGGTTACGTTGGTGGGAAATGTTTTAATTCGTGTATATTCGTGAACTGCGGGTACAAAGAAGGTGCAAAATTCTTTGGCTTATTATGTTCCTCATTTACCAGACTCGGTCAGATTTTAAAGTTGTTATGGAGAAGGTGGTTGCTCTTTGTATGTATCCTGGCTCACTGGAAAACACTGAATTGTACAAAGCATTCTTATGATTAATTTTGACAGCTTCTTTAAGATTAGACAAATTGTCTCCTTCTTTTTCATGGACTAAATTGATCTGCAAAATGATTGGATTTCTTAATTAAGGGTGATTATGTATCAAGTGTAGATAACAGTGTTATAAATTTAATCTTTTAATAGTGAGACCTTCCATGAATATAAGTAAGATGTTAAATCAATGCACTCAACTTTAATTGTCTAAAGTTAATTGATGTTTAACTCGATGCTTAATAACGTACTTAAGATATTTGTTTTGCCTGTATTGATTTGTAATGAGTCGAATAGATAGACGAGCTATGATTGGCTCAGCTTGAAGTTCAAACTACACAACTTTAGGTAAATGAGCTATGGATGGCTCGGCTTGAACTTCAAATGACACAACTTTAGGCTCAGGTAGAATCGCATGTGAGCATCATTGGCTTATCCGCCTAACAATATCAGCACATATGCATTAGTATATAACTGCACTAGTTCAGAAAACATTAGTCACCACTGATCACCAGCATTTCAAACTTATCCATTTCTATAAGCAGTACAAATATCATTGCATTTGACTATCAGCTGCCTTACATATTATTTGTATAAACATTGCTTTCAAGTACTTCCTCAATTTTTATGCGACAACCTACTTATAGAGGCGAAGTAGATAATTTTGGGAGTAGAAAACGTTCGAGGATAAGATTGCTCCATCATAGCTTAGCTCTAGCAGTTTTGTCATCATCTAATGTTATCATCACCTTCCCAATTGCTTTCCTTTCCTTGAGAGCGGAGAAAGCAAGGTGTGCCTGCAAGATGTAAGAACACGACATATTATCAGTTAAACAGACGAGAAGTTTCATCATAGCATACCCAGCCTTGATTACATCAAAAGCTTTTCTTATATGTTAATGGTTAACATATCAAATGATGGTCGAAGAATAACATGTAACTCAGCTGACGGTCAAGTAAGTTTCAAAGATATAGACAATGTAAGTTTGCTATGTCAGTCATGAACATTTTAACTGTCATTTTAGTCTAGCCATATTTCGGAAAGATGAAAAAATTATTCGAGCAAGCCTTTGTTTGATACACAATGCAGTAGATTATTTTAATTGAATAGGCAAAGAGGTCCTAACCTCTGAAAGAGTGAACACATGGGAAATATGGATTTTAATCAGGCCCCTTGCTAACCAGGACAGTAATTCCTTTAAAGAATCCTGAAGCACAGCTCGTCGGTGTATATTGTAGCTACCCCAGTATAATCCATGGATTGTCCAATTCTGAGAAGCCACACATACATTTACATCAATAATTAAGATATTGGTATTCGTGAAGATATAGTCCAGGTCAAACAATTACCAGCTCCTAAATCCCATGAAATAATCAACCAAAATTCAGAATCACTAAAGATAAATTTTGTCGTTTTTAAACAGTGAAAAAGAAAGAAAATTATGGGCTTCTTCATCAGCACTTTTCATCTTGTCATTCATGCGATCTAACCTTCCCTATTTCTTAAATACTCCATATCAACTCTTTTACTTCGTCTGTTATTGAAGGACCCCTTTGGTTTTTTTATACCCAAAAAAAATCATATCATCAGGAGGAGAAACATAAGATACTTGCAAGGTAACAGGACCTGAAAGTTTTTGAACGTTAAACGGCTGCAGTATATTACCTTAACCAAAGCTATATTAGCTGGAATAACTGGTACTTCGCCACTTGCAAACCCAATAACCAAAATCTGAGCTCCCCAATTCAAGAGCCTTAAAGTTTCTTTTGCAAGTTTGCCTCCAACTGGATCATACAGCACATCAACTCCTTTCAGCTTCCGTGCTTTCAGAAAGCCCTTGACACTTTCGGTAACATTTCCTTGGGTCAAGTCGACAACATGATCAACACCCAGTGACTTCAAAAACTGGACCTTTTCAGCCCCCCTGGAACCAGTAAAATATCAGAATATTAGCCCGTGGACATGAAAAGAGTTTGCAAAACACTCCCTTTCCAATTCACAATAAATCAAGGGATATGCTAGAACCTAGGTACTTGAGTCGGAGTCTACGAAGAGGACAAAAGCGGGGGCAGGGGAAAGCATAAAATTAAAAATTTATGGATACGGATACGACATGGGTACGTCGATAAAGATATAAGAAAAAAATACTCATATATTAAAATATAAAAAAAGTCACACATAAGGCAAACGTAAAAAAGGCTATGAAAAGTCTATTAAGTAATCACAACGTAAAATACATTGAGTAAATCCATGAATGAATAATAATTAATGGACAAAGATGTGACCTTTATGGCTTTATGGTTTCAGAGTAGTACTGTAGTAGAGGAAAAATATGCGAACTTTTAAATGTGACAAAATTTATATTTACTTTTATGGGAACACCTATATATCTGAGAAAGCGTTTGAACGTCTCGATCATGGCTATGAAACATCCCGCGCTATGCGAGCGGGCCGGGGACGTCCAATCGTCCGTCCGGGGCAGTCTCGCGCTAAATAAAGTACCCATGCTTCCTAGGCTAGAACCACACTTCAGCATAACACTATGAGTATTACCTAGCCACGGCTATAACAATCGCACCACAAATTTTTCCAATCTGAACAGCTGAAACTCCAACACCTCCAGCAGCACCCAGCACTAGCAACACCTATAAATTTAACTACCGTTCATTACTCTAGTCCAACAATTAGACAGCAAGGTTGTAGAGGATGAGTAACACCTGATTTTTCTGCAACTGTGCTCTATGAACCAGAGCCAAGTGTGATGTCCCATAGGCAACCGGAAGTGCACCGGCAGCAACCAAATCACATCCATCAGGTACCCGCAACCTTATATATTAATGTTATACGAAACAAGAAATACTATAATCAGTTTACCAATAAACAAAGTGACTAATCCAGAAACCTGAAATCATAATGAACTATTAATTCCAATAACCAAATACAAAGAGGCAAATCAGCATATGATTTGAGATATGTCAAAAGGTACTACTTCAGATACAAAAGCTATGATCTTGATACAATCTTTTCGAAAAATGGAGGTAGTATCCAACAGTAATTCATCAAAAACACTTGTACATATTACTACCTAACATTCAATTTAATTGACATTTCCATATATTACTACCTCCAATTTAATTTAATCTACATTTTCATTTTTCTGTATCAAAGTCTAACCATCAATTGAGGGTACGCAACTTTATAGGTTGATGTTCAAACCTCAACACGAAAAAAGAAAAACATCAATTAAAATAAATTGGAGTCACGGTGTACAAAACAACTTACAATTAAAACGAAAAAACGCAAATGTTAATTAAACTGAGGTGGAATGACAGGGTACAAAACAACTTACAATTAAAACGAAAAAAGGAAAACGTCAATTGAATGAAGGGTACAAAACAACTTATAATTAAAATGAAAAAATGAAAACGTCAATTAAAATGAATTGGAATGACAAATACAAAACAACTTACAATTAAAATAAAAAAATAAGAACGTCAATTAAAATGAATCAGACATGGCGAACAAAACAACACAATTCACCTTCACTTGAAACAACTTAAACCGAAGTGAGCATAAGTCCCAAGAGCAGCAAAAGAACAAACTGCATCCCCAACTTTGAACATGGTCACTTCTGCCCCTATCTCATCAACAATACCAGAGTAATCAGCTCCAGGAATAAAGGGAAATTGTGGCTTTTCTTGATACTTTCCCATAATTTGAAGGTAATGTTGCTTTGACTCGAATTCGAACAGCTTTAGGTGAATTGAGTTGAGGGATTTGTTGGGTTTTTGAGTGAATAAATGGTGAGGCTTCTGATGAATTTGAGGGTATGGTTGGGTCTCCAAGGTGTTTGATGACCAAAGCTTCCATTTTTATTACAACTATTATGGTTCTTGATTTTTTGTAGTTTTTTTAGAGGTGTTTGATGAATTTGTAGTAAAGAATGGTTCTTGATTTTGATGTAATAATACAGATTTGTTGCCTGAAATGCAATTTTCTGAGGGTTATTACAGCATGAGATCACCTCTCGGATTGAATTGTCGATTTTGACAATATATCGTGTAAATGGGAGGATATGCTTAGGATGTGTTATACGGCTCTTCATTTCAAATATATTGGATGTTAAATTCTGAATAACTTAATAGTCTGAAGTTATGCGGTAAAAGCAATGATGTATACAGAGATTCTTGAATGCAGTATCGTGATCTGTACCCCCAAATGTCAAAATCACAATCGATTTAAATATTTAATTTATCTTGATTTTAAATTTTGGCCAGTATATATATTTATTTATTTTTGTATAATATTTGATGAAAATATATCGATGAAAATAATTTGAAATATATTTTATTATTTATAGTTTTAAATCGGTGTCCTCTGTCTGAAAAAGTTTTGTATAATATTTGCTTGCAAGAGAACAAACACGCTCTGACACGCCTATTTGTTAATTTTTGTTGTTAATATTTCTTAAATTGTTGTTAATCTTTCTCAAATTATTAAATTATTAATATTTTGTTATTAATATTTGTTAAATTGAAATTATATGTTAAATGTTTGTTCTAATTCGATTATTATAATACTGTGAATTGATCCATGATTGTTAGTCTTGTGGCCAATTAGAGTCATGGTTGTTAGTAAACAACCGAATTCGAGCCATGATTATTGTTAAACAAGCAAATTAAATGATTATTAGCAACCAAACACGACAATTATTTGTTAGGTTCGGATTTATGAAATTATGTATTCATTATCAAATTATTGTTAATTCCAAAATTGATTTTTAGAGTATTAGCGATTATGTCTTAAATATTTGAAATTATTGTGTTAATAAACTTTTTCATGTTTAGGAGATTGAGATTATGTCTTAAAAGTATAAGTATTGAGATTATGTATATTAATTGAGATAGTTAATTTTCAAATTATTAATATTTCTCTAATTATTGTTAATATTTCTCAATTATGTTCAATTATTCCTAAATTGTTTTTTCTCAAATTGTGAAGCAAATATTCGTTTCTTCTCCATCGTATATATTTTTTGTTAGTTTGGAATCAATCGAGTCTAACAGTAAGTATCTTAATTCGTGTTTATTGTGAAAGTATCATGATTCGAGAAATTAGTGTACAATTATGTATTAATATTTCTTAAATTAATAGTGTTTGAATATAGTGAAATTTTTAAATATTTCTTAATATCAATATTTCGTAATATTGATATTTCTTAATGTTTTGGTGTTCAACATCCTTAAAATTTTTCTTTTAAATACCTCCGTATTCAACAACATCAATTTATAAAACTATAATTTTATTATCACTTTGTTCTTCAACCCAATTTTGCATAATCAAAGTTTTTATTTATGAACGATAACGAACATCATCGCGATTACGGTTTTGGTATTGGTAAAAGATGGTAAATATTTTCATTTTGTCCAATTTTTCATATTACTATTTTCCTAACTAATTAAATTCATACAATAGTTTCATCACACAAAGTGCGAGGCGAAATCTTAGATGTAATGTATCTGGCAGAAAGAAATAAATGCTTAAAGCTGGGCCTTATTTGGTGTATGGTTCCCAACTTTTGTCGAGATAAGATGTGGAATATCTTTCTTTGTAAGTTAAGCTAAATTTTATCAAGTTTTTCATCGTCATAACAGGACATATAGCGAATATATTGTAATGCGATGCCGATTGAATTTGTCGGGGATTCTCGCCGAGTTTGGCGTTTTGAGCGTAATGCAGCGGCTTGATAATGTGACTGGTTGAAATAGAAATGGTCCTTGTCAGTTACCCATTCGTCGGTTGAATACGTATTTCTGGTTATTCAGAAACAAGCGAGGCAATGAAACAGCTCTTGTCAAATTGTGGAAGTAGTCACATGAAATTTCGCAATGTAATAAGTAGTCTTTTGATTCAATGTCCAGTAAATGCCACATTTTTCTAAATATTTTCATGTACTTTCGATTTTTTTTTTGCATGTTTGATAATGGCCGTTTCTTTATGTGTTTTATGTGAAAAGTTGTTAAAATGTTGTAATGGAATAAGCCCAAATGAAATCTTATGATTGTTTTTATCACCAACCAGATTTATTGTTTTTATTTGTTTTTTTCTTTATAAGCGAATTCGACTTTGTTGGTGTCTGTCGTATACGATAATTCGTTTGTTTTCAATCAAGCATGCTCGATAATTGACATTCGTTATGAATATATGGAGAGTGTTAAGGTAAAGTATTTTATTAATTTCGTAAAAAAACCCCGTTTCTGGTTTTGGCATGTGTACAACAGTTCAGTACCAAAAACCAAAATAATTATAACACCTCAGATAATTGTGTCAATACCAAATTTTGAAAGTGGATGGGGACAAACACATTTAAAATAAATTCAAGTACCAAATTGAATTTTCCCTTTCCAAATTTTGAATCTTTAAGCCCTAATTTTTCCACAAATAATCACTTCAATCTTCATATATTTGAAGCAATCATCAGTAAATTAGCAAAAAATAAGTAATATTTTTTTGAATTTTGAAGCATAAATCCATAAAGCCCTAATTTTGCTTATTTGGGTCTCTTTGATTAAGGATTGTAAACCTACTTTTACATAAATAAACTGTGTTTTTAACAAGATTAAGGAGATTTCATATGTTGTTATGATCCAGTTTTCTCAAATTTTGCCTAAAAATGCGAACTTGAAGCATAAAGCTCTGATTTTGCTTATTGGGTATCTGTGATTTAGGATTTTTCAACATACTTATACAAGAATAAATTGGTTTTCAACTTTTGAAGTTTAGGAGATATTAAATTTGGATTGATTTTGACTTTATTTTGTAGATTTGAGGTTGGATTTGATTTGAAGAAGTGAAGTGGGTTATAGTTGTGTGATATTTTGTGGTTGCCCTGATTTTTTTAGTTATCAAGTGATAATTTTTTAGCTTAAAGCACTAATAGGCTTGGTTTTCGACCTTTTTTAAGTTTAGGAGATATCATATGTTGGGAGTGATTTAAACTTGTTGTAGATTTGAGGTTTCAAATTGATTTGAATAAGTGGAGTGGGATAGGGTTGTGTGGTAGTTTGTGGTTGAACTGAATTTTTTAGTTATGGAAGGTAGGAGAATTACGGCGAGTCCTCAGCCTTGCTGTGGCCGCCGAGTGGTGGTGAGGAAACGGAAATGTATGGGGATAGATGGGTTTGTAAATAGTGTGAAAAAGGTTCAGAGAAGGGAGGTTTCATCGAAGAAAGACCGCGCCTTTAGTATGAGTAATGCTCAGGAGCGCTTTAGGAACATTTGCTTGCAGGTGTTGATTTCATTTGTTATGTAGAGTAATTTAGATTATTATTGGCTTACTCGCATTACTGTATTAATGTATGCATTTAACATTGTTATTGGTGAGGTTGAGTTGGTGTATTGATATGCTGCTTGAGTTTTTACCACATGGTTCTTTGTGTAAGTTCATTATATTAAGAAGAAACATTGGATGAGCTATGGCTCAGAATAGGAGAAGCCCAGATGACTTAAATGCATAGGAAATTTAAGGTATCTTGGACAACCCTAGTTAGTTGAAATATCCTGCAGACCGGTTGCTGTTGATATTTGATATTTGAATTTTGGAACGGGCGGTATTAGATCCTTCATTGTACTCTTGGCATGTTTATTTTGAATTAGTACTGCATGGACTTACTACTGCAATAGCATTAGTATCATTATTCTGCTGGATATTATTTAGGAACTGATTTTAGTCCATGTGGTTCTATCTTTCAGCAACACCGCTTGTTGAAAGTGAATTGAAGAGTATTTTTCCCCACTTGGAAGTTTATATTATATCGTGAATGCATATATCATTCTTGTCTAGTAATTATATTGTGTTTGACATTGGCTTTAGGAGGAATATGATACACATGATCCGAAGGGACACTGCTCCATGGTACTCCCATTTCTTAAAAAGAGGTCGAAAATTATCGAGATAGTAGCTGCACGCGATATTGTCTTCGCTCTTGCACAATCTGGCGTGTGTGCTGCATTCTGCCGAGGTGAAGTATTACCTTTTATCTTTACTTTCTCCACCTTAAGTATTTTCAGTGATTTTTGTAATCATGCATGAGAAAAGGCTGATACAATGTCCTTGGTACATGCAGAGACTAACCAGCGGATATGCTTCCTCAATGTCAGTCCTGACGAAGTTATTCGCAGCTTGTTCTACAACAAGAACAATGAGTCACTCATCACTGTTTCAGTTTATGCTTCAGACAATTTCAGTTCTTTGAAATGTAGAACTACCAGGATTGAGTATGTTGATATCATATCTGAATTATAGATATTATTTGTGCATATTTGCATGTTCCTTGTTCTTAGGTATCGCATTTCTTCAGGTATATAAAACGTGGCAAACCAGATGCAGGGTTTCCTTTGTTTGAGTCAGAGTCATTGAAGTGGCCTGGTTTTGTGGAGTTCGATGATGTAAATGGAAAGGTTCTCACCTATTCTGCACATGATAGGTAATGCTTCTGCCTAGATCTCATGTTTTGTGGTATCTCTGGGAACTTTACTGAAGCCCCTGGTTCTCACCAATATATATCTTTTGGTCAGTGTGTATAAGGTATTTGACCTCAAAAACTACACAATGCTGTTCTCTATTTCAGATAAGAATGTTCAGGAGATTAAAATCAGGTAATATGATTTAAACCTGATATAATTTTACTGACGTTGTTATGTATCAAGTAACTGTTGCGTGGTCTTAAAATTTGTTGTTCTGTTGTAAAATCAGTCCAGGGATCATGTTGTTAATATTTATCAAGCGTAGTGGCCATGTGCCTCTGGAGATTCTCTCAATAGAGGATGGTACAGTTCTCAAATCTTTCAACCATCTCCTTCACCGAAACAAGAAGGTGGATTTCATTGAACAGTTCAATGAAAAGCTTCTTGTCAAGCAAGAAAATGAAAATCTCCAGATTCTTGATGTTAGTATTCTGTTAAGTGTTTTGCAGTTGCTTGGTGTCCTGCTTGACACTTACTAAACCTGACTATTTTCTATCTCTGTAGGTCCGCAATTCTGAGGTAACAGAAGTTAACAGAACAGAGTTCATGACTCCATCAGCATTCATATTTCTGTATGAGAATCAGTTGTTCCTGACATTTAGAAATCGAACAGTTGCTGTTTGGAACTTCCGTGGGGAGCTTGTCACTTCGTTCGAGGATCATCTTTTGTGGCATCCTGATTGCAATACGAACAACATATACATAACTAGTGATCAGGATCTTATCATCTCCTATTGTAAAGTTAACTCAGAATCAGACGACCCATTATCAGAAGCAAATGGCAAGTGTAGTTGATTGATTAGATAGTCGATTGATTTTTATCAAATGGCTTCTTTTCTGTGGATTTATGCCTTTTGTTTGGTTAAAGTTATGATGAAGCCATATGATCACAGATGCTGATGGCAGTATTTAGAAAACATAGATTATTGATTTTGTCCATCTTCAGTAACCTTTCTTCTACTAGTATGCATGCTTTATTTTCATCTTGCTGATTTCTCTTACATCATTTTGCAGCCGGGTCGATCAATATCAGCAATATATTGACCGGGAAATGCCTTGCCAAAATAAAAGCCAGTAACAATAATCTTGACGATAATTGCAGTTGCAGTGCTAGTTGTGGTGGGGAAATTTGGAACTCAACGAAGCGTGTCCAATCATCAACTATCCAGAGCACAGTTGCAGAAGCGTTGGAGGATATCACTGCTCTATATTATGATGAAGAGCGCAACGAGATCTTCACTGGGAATAGGTTTGGCCTAGTACATGTGTGGTCCAACTAAATTGTTGTTAATTTCCTCCCTGTTTGTATTTTAAACAAGACCAATTCATTCTACCCTCGTCAAGAAACCTGGAATTGTACTATAGAATGCTCTCTTTAGTTGTTAGATTGCCTTGAACTTTGAGGGGTTCTTTATTGCCCGTCTCTGATGATATATTGTCATTAAATTCATTGTTCAAAGTTTCGTTTTGCATATTATTTAAGGCGTGTTGATTCGTGTTTTTTCATGTATACATACGTGTCAATGACAAGTCTCGGTTGTGAGCATTTTGATGGTGAAAATCATTTGTTAGAAAGATATGACAAATAAATTATCAGTGCATAGCCTGCTAGTGGAAAACTGTTTCTAAACTTGGTCACCTTTGATCTCTTCACCCTTCTTGGATGATACAATCGAAATATGAATACAACATATTCATATGGTCATATGGACAATATAAAATTGGTATGACTGAAGATTTTTATTTCATTATTAATAATGTATGTGCCAAAGATTGGTATTGAGATAAGCTGACTCAGTTTATGTGCCAATTTTCATATAGGGACTCATCTCATTTTGTTATAAATTGTTTGAAATAGTGAGTCCGTCCTATTATGTAGATAGTGGATATTAAATATAACATTTATCACCAGATGATTTCTATTAGCATTTATATGGATAGTGAATATTTACCATTGATATTTATGGGCCTTTAGGTTAGTCTTGTAAATTTATATATTAATAGCCTATATTCGTGTATATATAGGAGATATTATTGAATGAAATAGATAGAAAACTAATCATAATTTTTTATGATAATCAGAGCCTAAATAGCTAACCTAAATTATTTTCTTTTTCCTCCACCTTCATAGTGCCGTCTCCCACCTCTCCTCCCTTTATTTATTAAATTTGTTCACTGTTCCCAATCTTAGCACCATCAAATATGTCGGGCGAAAAATCCTTTTGCGCGTATTTATTGGATATTAGGTCGCCTTTCTTGATGCGCCACAGCAGCATCGGTGTGGAGTTTGATCCTGGCGGCGACAAGTAATTGTTGTTGAATCAGGGGTAGTACCTCGATGTTCTTGGGGTTACTGGCTTTATCTTTGGTATTGTGTATGGGGTGTTCTGGACTCGTCGAGGGCACATCTCGGATAACCTCCCGCATTGGTGATGGGTAGCATGCGAGGCGTACTTCGTTGAGGCGTATCAGCGTAAATATGTCGAACCCGCCAAACCAACTACGTGGGCATCTAGATCCGCGCTTGTGAGCTTAAATCCAGAGGCCACCATTTATCACAGCAACATACATACTCAATGTTCGGTCGCTCTTGAGATGGAAAACGTTCTCTATTCCATTTGGACAGAACTTTTTCAAATCTATTGTCAGTCCTCTAAGGTTATTCACCATATTCTTCCTGATACTAAATACGATGAAGGCAGAGCAACGCTAGATGTAACGGTCTTAAAATGAATTTATGCCACGATCTCCAGTGATCTACGTCACACAATTATTGAACCTGGTCTAATTGTTATGGAAGCATGGAAAAGACTTCATGATATTTTTCAGGACAATGAAAGTTCAAAGGCGGTCACATGAACAAGATTTCTCGAGTACTAATATGGTTGATTTTCCCTCTCTGCTGACATACGTCGACATTTAAAAGTCTCGCGAGATCGACTAAATAATGCTTGAGCTCACGCTGCCTGACAATCAACTGGTTCTTCAACTTGTTTATGGACTCACAAAGGCATATAGTGACATTGGTATTCTTGATGACAATCGACCCCCTTTAAATTTTATCAAAGCCGCGTTCTATGGTCATTCTAGAAGAATCCGTCAAAAAGGCTCACCAAACCGCAGGCCAGCGACTCACATGGCGGCAGCCAGCAACATGCTCAGAACTGGGCACAATACAGCAGGCAGGCCGGCCCGCCAAGATCGAACCCGTGACCCGTGTCCACCCGCGTTAGCCAGGCCAGTATGAATCGGACCGGGTGACCCGTTAAGATCTTGGGCCTGACCGGTTCGAGGCCCGTGTATCGGGGGCCGACGTGGCACCGTTTGTATTAAAAAGCGATTGCAGTTTCTAGCTATTTTTTCACACTAAGCGTCCCCGGCGTTTAATTTTAACATTGTACTGTTTATGACAATGAAAATGAAAATTGATGACGAATTGAACTAATAAAATTTCTAATGAAATAGCGATTTTTATTAATAGTTGAATAGGTAGTTTAAGATACAATGGACGGCACTGCCCGCGGCAAATTCATCACCATACAAGCGAACAGCGAAAGCGATGCAATGATTGCGTTCGGTCCATTCGTGGTAGAGGAATACAGGAGTTACAAAGTAGCCCATTTTATGTTGTGGCGTTCCACAAATTCACGCCCCACCGCCCCGTCCGTGGAAGTAAACATGATGTGTTTAAATCGCGAATCCTCGAAACTTTCCATTTTCAATTTTGACATCATGAAACAATCATCCGTGCTAACTACGGCTACAAAAGTTGACACATTCGAACAAAGGAGTGGCGCAGGCCTTCGGCGGATGAATACGATGTCTTGAAAACATATGCTCATACGGAATTAGCCTGCTTGAGGCATGAGTGAAAAATATGCTAATAAACAATTGTAAATTGATGAGATTGTAGTTGTGATTATCGAACAATAAAAATGCTCTATTTATACTTTTTGTCAACTTATGCGACAAATGGGACCACGTTCGCTCTTGATATCGGCGTTTAGTCAACCATATTTTGTATGCTGGCATTAGTCTGGTTGATCAGCGGTACCCATGTTAGGCCTCAACCGGAAGAATTTTTCCCAGCGGCTACAAATAGTAATGGCTGCTTTTATGAATTAGCATTGAGTAAGTTTTGATCGAAGCGTTACCACGTTTAGTCGACGATCTCTTTAACGGCTACTTTTGTCTTAAGCATTAGTACCGTTTGATCAAAGCAGTCTGCGTTTACTCCCTATGAAAATTGTCTGAAGCGTCTGTGGATAGGCTCTACATAAAGGGCGGAACCATTCGCCGTTCTCCCTTATTCCCCGTCGACTTCTAGCCGATTCTGATCTTTTCGTTCCTTGTTTTTTATTGAAGTCTAAGGGGATTCGTCGAAGTCTAATGATTCATACCGAGTCGTAGGGTTGTTTGTTGCATATCCGGTTCGGTATTATCTATCATCCTTTTTTATATTTGTGCTATTTGTTTTTCTAAATTAATGACATCAAAACGTAATCTTGGTAAAAATGTTCAAAGTGATATTGGTAGTGCTAGTATGTCTAATGATTTTGTTAATCTAGAGGATGATAATCAAATGGATGAATTACCCGTAATTAACTCTCAATCTAGTGTTATGGATAATACTAGTGAAAGGAAAAAAACGTCATGGATTTGCCAAAATTTTGTGAGTCGGCCATTGAAAATCAAGGGCAACTTATGTAGAGATTGTAGAAGTGAGCTCTATCGTAGAAAGCGAGGTGGGGGTAAAGGAGTAATGGTCATCTTCTTTAGACACTTATTAAGTCATAAGATCACTAAGGATGGCGGTTGGGGGAGAGTTTAGTGCAAGGCAGTTGCATACCCCGAACCCGGCCGGTAACTTTTTTTAATATTTTGGCTTATAGGATGGAAACTATGAAATTTGTAATTGACTAGTTGCCTTTTAATCGTGTGTGATGGATGGCATTTCACTAATTGGATTCAAGTTGTTAATCCTAGCCGTATCCCAGTACTCACCTGCGAACTTCATTACTTTAAATATTTTAAAAATGAAAGAGCTCTTCTAAGTGCGACCCTTCGACTTGCCTTATAAAATGTGTTTGACTAGTGATAATTGGTGTCTTTTTGGATTTTGATATAATGTATTAATAACATACCATTTGATTGATAAAGATTGAGTTTTTACAAAGGAGAATTATTTATTTGATAGCGATTGCTAAACATAACAATATTCAAATTGTTGAAGGTAGCATACTCGTATATTTTGCGAAGATTACAAATGTATGAATAAGATTGCTTCCATTTCATTTGATAATGCATCCGCTAATAACGTTTCCATTGAAAAATTAAAGATGTCAATTAAACTGGATTTTAGTGAACCTTTTCACGTTATATGTTTATGTCACGTCCTTCAATTAGTAGCTAAAGATGGAATAAAAGTTGTTTGGGATGAGTTTATTTTACCCGATTAAATGGAGCCGTTAATTTTGTTGTTAATGGGGGAGGTAAGAAAACATGAATATAAAAATTGGTTAGTCTTTCCGGTAAGAAGTTTAAAATTAATTTTGGATTATGAAACTAGATGGAACTCGACTTACGATCTCTTGGATTCGTTGCATATGTATAAAGAAGAAACCACAACGCATTCTATGAGAAGCATGCTACGGTTGGTGAATATTATGTGCATTTACATATAGTAATTGGAAATATTGTTATGAATTGCTTAAGGTCTAGAGCCGATTAAAAGATTATACTAAGTTTTTCCTTCAGTATCATCCAAACATTCATCTTTTCTTTTAGAATGTGTTATTGTCTTTCCATTCATATGACTAAACATAGAATGCGTATGTATGGGTTAAAGATATGGTTCGAATATGGAAGAAAAGTTTTAAAATATTTTCATCTATACCGCGTGCATGCAATTGTGGTGCAATAATGGATCTAATTTTAAATTAAGAGTTTTTCATTTCTCACGTGAGCGTTTATGATGCTTTAATACCCTTTAATCCCGAATTAAAGAATTTTGATATTAAGAAATATAAAGATGGAATTCAAACTTATTTGTATAATATGTATGGCTAAATATCAATCAAGGTAATAGGCAAGGTAAAAGACGCCCTCAAATAGTGTACAAACTTTAATGAGACCCTTGCGGGAGTTAAAATCTGAAGTCAACATGATCACCTTAGAAATGCTTTACAATTATTAGGTGAAAAATAAATCAAAACTCCATATAGACAGAATGAGTTGACTCGATATTTGACACTAACTTTGAATTAATTGACATAATGATAAAAAATCATTTTGATATATTAAAATGGTGAAGTAAAGGAAACCTTGTTTCCGGTATTGTCTAAAATGGCAAAAGAAATATTCTCTATACCTATGTTCTGATAGCTAGTGAATCGACATTTAGCATGGCTGAAACTTCTGATACACTCAAAAGGCGTTCAAAACTTACAAGCTCGGCTATTGAAGTATGTGTGTGTGTCGAGGATTGGACTGACATTGAACATGGATCTGAATCGAGACTTCGCTCATAGAGCAAAACAAAAGATATGTTCGACGATCTTATGACATTGAAGAAGAAATTGAAGAAGAGAGCTTGACACATTAGGCGATGAAGTTGACTCAGACAAAAAAAGTCTAAAAGATAGATTAATTTATGATGATTAGATTTGTATAATGTTTATTTTGAGGAACTCATGTAAACTCTAGCCCCTTAGCAGTATAAGCTGTGAGCGGCTTAAAAAATGTTTATTTTTGGATTATGTTAAACTATTGTATGATACACAAAATATGTTCTTAGCATTGATGCTTGGCCAATCTATTGTGTGGCGTTAAAGTCAAACGTCTTGCTTTTTAATTTAAGCGTGGTCGCTGTATAGCGCCAAATCTTAGTTTTTCTTAGTGTGACAAGCGTGGCCATGTTTAAATTTAACTGCCGCCGTTAATTAACTGAGGCGTGACTACGCCAAAATGCGCCTGGCATTGGCCACGTTTGTCTACGAAAAAATCAATATATTTGTGTGTAACAAGCAGCGTGTTTAAAAGATAACGTGGGCACGTTTGTCAGGGTGCATTTTAAAGCGATCTACCTATTTTTCCACTAATAATTAGCACGTTTGGTCGCGTGCAGATTGAATTCCCGGCGATTTGGGAATTTAGGGTTAAAAAATGCGATTTTGCAACATAAAAACATATATTTTAACTCCCTGACCAAATTTCTCAGATTCAATCCTGGCAGCTCATCCAAATCATCTCTTAAACATATTCAAGTACACTAAATCATCAAATTAAACTCCAATTTACAATAATGGGACCAAAAAGAAATCAAAAGCAAAAAGAAATTGTTCAAGATGAAGAAGTTGCAACCGGGAGGGGTCGTAGAACGAGACCCCGGCCAAACACTCCACCACCACCGCCCTTACGCAGCCAAGGGGCCGAGGGAGAGGGTGAAGGCAACCTTCCTGATGCACGCCCCGGGATTGAACCTCGATCATAGGAAGGTATGGAGGTAATTGGCAGTACATTATTTTAGTTATTAGTAGATCAAGTATTCAATTATTTGTATCTTTTACTGAAATGATTGGTACCCGAATAGTTGCTTGATTTAAATGTAGCAGCAGGGTTACTTATTCGATGGAGGTGTAGTGTGTAATTACTTGATAAATGGTGTCATTAGTAGTATCGCGGAGAAGATGATTTAGTTAGGAAATTCGGTTTTGCGTAGGGAGGGTTCCGTGAATTACTCGAAAAGGGGTGGTGTAATAATTGGCCGGTTAGTTTGAATGATTGTGCGCCATTAACATGATAGTAGTATAGGTAGAAACGCTGTCCCTTTATAAATTACAATTTGAGCGGCCTTGGTTTGTTTGGAAGGTCGTTCGAGAGATCCTTTGCCGAGAATAGTCGGCGTCGGGCTTACTTTCATACGCTCTTTTGTTAAAGTGGGCTATTGTGAATGGGGTTAAGGTTAATATACAGCATATGATTCTAGACATATCATGTATAAAAAAACAAGGCAGCTAATAGTTTATAAACTGACCTCCCGTATGAGAGGTCTTGGGTTCGATCAACAGAGGGTCTTATAAAACATTCTCCCTCTAGAAAAAAAAACTCGCATCAATATGAATACTCTCCCGTTTGTTTGGTGATTGCCAAAGGTGTCCCCGTTTTAGAAATCAACAAATGATCTGATATAAGAGGACACTATGATAGGAAGATAATCGTCTTTTTATGGGTTGTATATGTGGGAGGGTGAGTTTCTTACTAAGTGGAAGTTTTGAGATTTGAGTTCGAGGAGGATGATGTGTAGAGTGGATTCAGCCGGATGTGCGCCCCGGTGCGCCCTTAGGATGAATTCTGCAATGCCAGGGGGAGCCATTCTGTCTGCAGCCCACTGGATCCTCGATCGAGCGAGGGTCATCCGTATATATATATAGTCGATGAATGCGACATAGTAGCCATGTTACGTGAGATGAGGCGAGATCTGAGGGAATGAGGAAAACTGTGATAGATCGTCGGCGATGCGGAGTTGAGGATATGAGGTTGACCATGCCGGGGGGATGCCGCGCGACCGCCGCGGGGTACCGGTTGATCGTCAAGAAGATGACATTAGAAGAGGATAACAAATTGGAGGAGAGGACATGTGCTGATATAGAACTAATTGTTACATGACATGTACTTTCAATTTCAGAGCAATTATAGATTCGCCATGTACTTGATACCATGGCAATTTAGTTTTTAATGATTGTGTTGTCGCCTTGTCGGTGATTTCAAACATTTTTAGTTTTATTTTATGACATGCTTTGATTCTCAAAATATTTTTTAAGGTGTGTTATGCGCTTGTCGGTGATTTAGGTTCGTTATTTGTTAATTATTTTATGGTGTTTAATTTACATTATTTTTTATGACGTTTATGTGTTAAACGTTTCCACGTTTGTCCTAAACGTTTATGAGGGGGAAGAGGATTTGGGGTGTTTGTGTAAAATAAAGAAGATTTGTGTGTTTTAAAAAGTGGAAAATGTAAATGGACTAAAATATAACCGTTAAACTATGATTCTTGCGGAAGGTAGTGAGTGGGTAATTTTTAGCAGTGATATGGGCAGGTTTTAAAGCGTGGGTGATATAAATGGAATTTTTGAAGCGTTAGTAATGTCTCTGTCATTATTTCTTTGTAATGCTCGTAATAATTATAGTGGATTATATTAAACTGTGTACAGATTGTATGAACATTACAAAAAAAAGAATTTCGAATATTATCACTATAAACGCTTTATTATGTAATTTGCATCATAGTTCCTCTATTGTTTAAAGTTGTATGGTGTATAATTTAATTAGTATCTACTACCGTCTTGTATTAATTTTAAATATTCTTTTCGCTCCCAAAACACCCGATCTCCACCAAAGTGATGATTTAGACCATTTTACCCCTATTAATATTTACTCATATTATTTCAACTTTTTTATAGCCATTTTTACTTCTTTATAAATTTAATTTCAATGACGTTTTTATTTTTATAAAAAAAAATAGTTTTATAATATCGTGTTTGGATTGTTGAGCTTGCTTTGTTTATAATTTTTTTGCAAACATGTTCGCTAAATTAAGATGGTAATACTAGGTTATTAAAAATAGAAAAGAGATATGAATTATAATATTAGTTACTTTATGAAATAAAAATAACATTTATAATATTATTTTAACTTATTACTTGTGTTTAGATTGGAATGGAGGGAGTTGTAAAAAATAAAATTGATATAAAAAATTGAAATAATATAAATAAATATTATCAATGGGATAAAAGTGTCTAAATTAGCTTTTGAGGTGAGGAAATTAGTCATTTAGATGATGTGCAATATTTAAAAACTCAGAAATCAGGAATAACTAGGCTCAAATTATACGTAAGAAGATACGATGCAATTTTTAAAGCAATATATATGAAATCTGAATTTTGAGTACCACCATGTCTTATCTCAATCCGAATTTTAATTGAATTTACCGCGTATGGAATAAATGCTTTTTGTCTTCAATTACTCTTTAATTATATTATTAAAAATTAAAGATTAATATTGTGAAAGTATTTTAAAAGACGAATCCAATTATATAAATTTTATATTTTATATTTTTAGAATAATGAATAATTAATAATTAATGGTCAAAATTCAATTTCAAAAAAGTCAAATGACAATTAAAGTGGATTGGAGGGAGTTTATATATAAACTATATTATACATTTTAACTATCATAATACTACCTCTGTTCCTAAAAGATTGTCTAGCTACTTTTGACGTTTTGATATTTATAATTTTTAAACTTTGATTGTAGATTTTTTTTTATATTGTATAATACTTGATGAAAACTATATCATTGAAAAAGACATTTCAAATTCTTTTCATTGATATTTTTTTTTATCATATTTTATACAATACAAACAAATATATTTAAGGTCAAATAAGTTTAAAAATTAAACTATTAAAAAGTCAGAAATAGAAAATCTTTTAGGAGCGGGGGAGTATTAAACATATTCACATGTTACAAATATTTTAAAATAAATCTTTTTTAAGTAAAGTTGTTAAAATTTGTTTCTTATTTAAAAAATGTTTGAATTTATAATGTATACGTTGTAACTATCATTTGTTGATAAGAAACAAATATTAAATACTTTTGTTTGTTGCAAAAGAATACTATTTGTTAATGTACACGTTATAATTATCATTACCATGTATTTTCTTTCAATTAATGCATTATTACATGCAATTGAATCAAAAGATTATTTACCATAAAGATAATAGCAATAAACCTCAAGGATGAAATACTCCGTAAATTCAAAATCAATTTTAAGTTTTTATCAAACTAAATAATCAACCTATTTTTAATATAAAAATTGATTCATATAAATTAGATTCTTTATGCCATGCATTTGTATGTCATATCCTATTGAAATAAAATTTGAACTTTTAGAAAAATGTTAGTTTAAGGTATCTAATAGAATATTTCTAGATTAGGGGTTAATAATAAGATCAAGTAATAAAAAGTAATTAGAAATTCAAAATATGAAATATATTATTTTAAATATGGAAACACAATTACTAAAAGATTGTCATTATTTCTAAAGTAATAAATACTCCGTAAAAATTAGTTGGAGAACACATAACGAGCTCAGAATAAATACCGCTACAAAAAATCAACTATCTTGCACTTCATAAAAGCATAACTTAGTAACATTAGAAAAAACGTAACAAAATGATGATGAAATTTCTTATGGTCATAGCAGTTGTGCAATTCTTGTTTGTAGTTTCCTCAGGTATTTTCAAAATTGTTTATATTGGTGTTTTATAATTCATTTTTTATAACTATAGCTAGATACAAAAAATGTAGCTAATAAAATATTTTCTATGTATTCAGGAGCGGATGAAAATGATGTTAATGCGACTAACATTTGCTATGTAACACAAAATGCACCTGGAAAATGTGGCCCTCAACCAGCTCTTGAATGCTATAATTTACTAAAACCAAGTCATCCGAACAAGGAACTTTTTGATTGTGAATGTTTTTCTAATGAAGGTTATTCAAGTCGCCTTTGTCGATGTAATTCTAATCCTTGTCCTGGTTCAAAGAACTAGGTAGTTAATTGATTTCTATATATGTAATGTTTCTCCATAATGTATGTTTCATCTTGTTAGTCCAAATAGTTGTTTAACTCATTTCATATGTGCAAGCGATTCTTACATAAATCTTAAATAGTTCTATTTAGTCAAATCAAGTAATTTAAATGGGAATGAATATAATATTCTCTACTTTAATGGTAAGAACCAATATTTGTTGGGATGTGTTGCAAATTGATTAAGATGAGTCTAGGTGCTTAAGATTGAATAATTAATATTAAAAACAAGTTGGTGAATAATTTTTTTTTATAATGTTTACCCATCAAACCAATCTCAAGCATTATTGAAAATCGAAGAATTCTCGAGGTTGGATTATCACAATCTTGACCAAATTGACACGTACCTAACACAATCTTGATCTGGCAAGTTAAATTTATGGCCTATTTTTTGTAATAAGGAAAGACTCTTTCATTACGTTTTAGAGAGCTTAGGGTTGCTCGAAATTTGAACCAACCTTTGAATTAGAAGTTCAAAGGTTCTATTTGGAGGGAGAAATTCAATTTTCAATGAAAATAAGATTTTTTTTTATAAAAGTATATAATTTGGCCGAACCTAAAATTGATGTTCGAACTATATCGAACTGAACCTAGAATCAATCCCATTGAGGCCTTTGTATCTTTTATCACTAAAAGAGCGATTAAATGCAATAAATCATATCTACTTGAATGACGAGTCGTAGGCGTAGCTTGATCACATACAAGTTAACCCTAGGAACACTAATATTACTATTTACAAGAGTATTTTTTTAAGTACTTTTTGGAAATACAAAGACGTTCATTCTCTATTAAAATTTATTTAATAAGCTATGGTGACTATAATGAATGATTCATCTAGTTTGCCAAAATGTATATTGCGTGGGGCAATCTGTTAGTCAAAGTGCAAATCTGGCATTCGATGATTCAGATTATTAATGTTTTGCCAAAATGTATCAACCTTTTGGACAATGAGACACTCATAAGTCATAACTATTCCAGACAAAAGCCCAACAGTGTGATTTATAAAATTCAGACACCCACTGCATGACGTTTTGACCCTCCGCCATAAAATACCACCAAACGCCTCCAACCACCACTTAGTTCGACGCCGTCAACATAGAGAATTAAAATTATGTTTATATTCAATAATTCATTTGCTCCACTTCAAAAGATTGTCAATTTTAAAAATAGATTGAATAACATTATAAAAACGTAACAAATAGCATAGCATAGTAACATTATAAAAAAACGTAACAAAATGATGAAGAAATTTCTTATTGTCATAGCCGTTGTGCAATTCTTGTTTGTAGTTTCTTCAGGTACTTTCAAAATTATTTATATTGGTGTGTGTTATAATTCATATTTTTATATCTATTCATAACAAAAGCAATAGTTAATAATATATACAATAATTCAGGAGCTAATAATGGAAATGATGTTGATGCAATTACTTATTTACTTGTAACACAAAATGCACCAGGAAAATGTGGTCCTCAACCTGCTCTTGAATGCTATAATTTACTAAAAGCAAGTCATCCAAACAAGGAACTTTTTGATTGTGAATGTTCTAATGAAGGTTATTTAAGTCGCCTTTGTCAATGTAAATCTAACCCTTGTCCTGGTTCAAAGAACTAGGTAGTTAATTGATTTCTATATATGTAATGTATGTTGATAGTTAATTGATTTCTATATATGTAATGTTTCTCCATAATGTATGTTTCATCTTGTTAGTCCAAATAGTTGTTTAACTCATTTCATATGTCTAAGCGATCTTACATAAATCTTTAATAGTTCTATTTAGTCAAATCAGTAATTTAATTGGAATGAATATAATATTCTCTACTTTAATGGTAAGAACCAATATTTGTTGGGATGTGTTGCAAATTGATTAAGATGAGTCTAGGTGCTTAAGATTGAATAATTAATATTAAGAGCAACGGCGAATAAAAAAAAATTGAATATTTTGATGCATTTATAAAGCCATCAAACTCATCTCAAATTCTTATTGGAAATCGAAGTTATCGAGTTGGATTACACAACAATCTTCACCAAACACACACATACCTAACAATCTTGATCGCTCGAGTTAATTTTTTGGCCAATTTTTTGTAATAAGGAAACACTCACCGTCATGGCGTTTTAGAGAGATTAGGGTTGCTCGGGTCAGAAGGAACAGCCTTTTGTTAATGCGTGGTTGGATGAGGCACTACATGTGGGAGTTTTTGGTATTGGATGGACAATGCCGGCGTGTGGAGTGTACTCGATCAAGTGCTAAAATTATGTAGGGTTTGGATGTGTCGGCAGCTAATCGGCGTGGCGATTCCGTGTGTAGAATAATTGCTATCTATCAAAGATCTTGAAAGATATTGCACAGTATTCAAGTAGTTGAGGAAAAAGGCAAATGTTGAAGTTTGGTAGGGCTTCGTTTCTGCTTATGGAAGATTGGCGGATCTTTATGAATACTTTTCCATAAATTGAGACGAAAACCTAGGAGCCTACAGCATATATATATTGGTGTTAATTCAAGTGGGCACGAAGATACTTTATTACAAAACAAGCATTTGTGTTCTAGTGTAAGGTCGTGTTTAGAAATTCTTTAGTCTTCTAAACTAATGTACGGTGTTATAACTTTCTTTGTTGTGGCCGATCCTTGAGAACTTCTCATGATTTTTATAAATTCGAACACTTGGTGTGTGTCGTAGGAGAAAAAAGTTAGGTGGATCTAGACTATAAACTCATTTGAAGGTTGAATTAGTGCATCATGAAATGTGAACCGTTTGTGTAAGTCACTACTTGTAATTACTTCTAGTTGATAGTGGAAGTTCTCGGCAAGCGGCCTTTGACAAATGAGTTATACAGGCCCAGTTATTATTTTGTGTGTTCTTTACTTTTTGCGCATTTTACTCTTTGTTCCCACTGGTATTGATCGTTGGATTGACAAGCCAGTGGGTGTCTTGGTAGTTCCTTTTCAATTGAGTATCGGAGAAGGCTGGCTCGATCTGAGTGAGATCGTGAACTAATGGAAGGTAACCAGGAAGGAAGCTCAATTACTCGTCCCCCCGACTTGATGGATCGATTATCCTATTGGAAAATAAAATGACCCGCTTTTAAGATCGGTGTATCTGAGAACATGAAAGAATTTGTCTTTCTACAGATGAGCAGAGCCAGCATAAGTTAATGAGAAAGGAATTCTTGTGGTTAAAGAAGAACAAATTGGGTGGCCGTAGAAGCGGAGGTGTCACTTGAGGAAACAACAAAGCCTTGAATGCTGCTCTTTTGTCTTTGTCGGTCGAGAAGTCTTTAAACTTATTAGCTCTACAATACGATTGCTAAGGAGGCGTGGAAAATGCTACGGGCTATACTCTGAAGGAACTCTAAAAGTGAGGATAATACAGGCTTCGGCTTACCACGAATGGGAGAATTTGAAGATCTGAGAGGATGGAAACAATTACTACTACTGACTCAGAGATAAAGATCTAGCAAATGAGTCTTTTTCCTAGGAGAAAAGATGAGCAACGAGAAGCTAGTTAGAAAAGTGCTGAGAACTCTCCCTAAGAGATTTGCTCACAAGGTGACAGCCATTGAAGAAGCTCAGGATCTATCTATTATGGGCTTTGATGAGCTGATTGGAAATCTCACGACTTTCGAGATGACTCTTGAGGTTATTGAACCAGCTAAGGGAAAGGGAGTAGCTCTAAAGGCTACTAACTCTGAAAATGGCGAGAGAATTTGGCTGAGACAGTAAACTTGTTGGCCAAAATTTCAATAAAATCTAAAAGGTTCAGCAAAGAAATCATATTCGAATGCATGGGCGTGTTTGGCCAAGCCAGGGGATTGGCCCAAGGATGGAAAAATTCGAAATTTGGTGGATCCAGTGATAGTGGAGCGAATCTTGTCGGTCAAAGGGAGATAGAATGTAGGAGTGTGAAGAGTTTGGTCACATCAAGTTGAGTGTCCCGATTATGTGAAGAAGCGATTCTAAGAGTTACTCTGGCTACATCGGATGAAGAGAGACCGACGAAGAGGAGGAAGCAGCAATGAAGTTAACGCTTTGCTTAGCATTCTGACTCATGATGTTCAAGAATTTCTTGTCAATCCAAGTGTCGATATTCTCGTCGATAGTGTGAGTGAGGATGAGGGAGAACTTGCGAAGAAGAATTAATGGCAAACTATAAATTCTTATTTGATAAGTAGTCAGCTTGACTCGAGTTTTCAGGAGAAATCGAAAAGAAGCTGTCTTGAAGAAAGAATGAAGAAATACAGTGAAGGTGGTTGAGGAACAAAAAAATTGGAATCACAGCATCCTTGAATATGTTATAGCGATTATGAAAAAAATACTATAAAAATAAATAAAATAATTAATTTGAAATAAGATGCGAAATAAATGTATATTGAATGGGGCGTGCTTTGCGATTTCAAGCTAATTTGCCAATTAAATTTTGGAGAGAATGTATTTTATCTGCTTTGTATTTGATTAATACTTAACTCCATCTAGTGTTTTAAACTTTAAGTCTCCTTATTGAAGTCATATAAAAGTCTCCCCCATTACACACAGAGTTAAGAATGTTCGGATGTTTATGCTTTGCTCATGACCAAAAGTCCAAATTTGATAAGTTTAATAGTTGAAGTCGTCGATGCATTTGTGTAGGTTATCACCCAGGAAAAAGGAGGTGGAGTTTACCTTGATCGACTATTGTACATTTTGTGTGTCTCGAGATGTAAATTAACATGAGAATGAATTTCCCTATGTTAGTTCCTCTACTACAAAGCTTAGTACGAATACATCCCATATGCCTCTTACGATTGATTGTGCTTTTGAATATAATGATTCTGAGAGTGGTGGTGATGTTGTGGAAGTGTCAGTGACATATAGGATTGAGGGGTCTCGGTGGAGCTGCGAGCGGCACATTACTCGTCTCTGCCGAATAACAACAACTGTGGGTTTCCCGGTTGAAATTCCAATTTAGGCAACATGGTGATTCGGCTCAATGGTTTGGTCGGGGCTTAGGGGGAGGTTACCCAGGCGGTTTGAAGGAGTTGTTGAGTGGGGAAGAGGACAACAGTGAAAACCTCATTTGTTAAGGTTTTACGATTATATTTATTCGTTTCATAATTAGGGAGGAAGAATGCGAGAAAAATGGTTGACCCATGACCGCTTTGATACCTACGATGGTGAAGAGAAGTTGAAGTGCGGTACGTCTTCCCAAATTGCTACTCTTTGTAACTTTGGAAATATGAGTACATGGTTGGCAAGTTACTCGCGCCAAAAGATAATAGCATATGGATACTATAAATTTTTCGAGTATATAAAATGAAATTAAGATGTAACCAACATGACATAATGCAAACTGGCGAGCACACGGAGGATAAACACCCCGGATATTTATTAATAAGAAAATTAAATCAAATCCTTATCGCTAAATTACCTTACAATTATTAGATTTCTTCATATCAATCATTAATATCTCATAAAAACATAATATTTCAAGATCCACAATATAAATATTTTTAAATAAAAAATTTGGACTAGAACAACTAAAAATGAACAAGGGAGTACAATATAGTAGGAGATGTCTTTGTTTGAACGAAAAATATTACAATAATTTTCCTTATTAATATTATCATATATTCAAATCTTATAATAAGTTTTTCTAATAATAGCTCATAAATTACAACACATAATATAATATATTGTGTACAAATATTACAAAAGTAGAAATAAACTAATCATTACGTTACACGTTACTAAAGTGCATTCACACATCTATTATCATAAAATGAATAAATTAGCATAAAAATAAACCAACAATAATATTTACATATTTCCATTCGTACCCCCATTTGGTCATTTTCTGCAATTTCCTCTCCATTTTTCCAGGTATTCTCTCAATCTTCAACCCCCCTTTCCATTTTATTGTTTTTCAATTATATTCATTATATTTATTTTAAATTTTTATTTATTTTATGGTATTTATTTCAATTTTTGTAGTTATATCGTGATTTTTTATAGGATTGAAGAGATTTATGTTCTTGTTTGATGATTTTTGTAACTCAGATTATGTAGATGTATTTATTATAGGTTTATTGAATTTCTTAGTGTTGTTTTTGGATTAATTTGGTATTGATAAATAGCTAGGGTTTCACTTGTTTGATTAGGGTTCAATAACTTATTTGGAACTATTTATGGAATTTATCCAGGGAATTTTGAATATGAGCTTTCCAGTTCAAAACAATCCAAGGGGGGATAATAACGGTTATCGACGACGTCCTAGAACCAACGCTGTTGTTCAATCGACTCGTTCCGAGTGGGTTCCGAGAAATTCTGTTGCTAATGATACGACTAACGCGGTGGTAGCGAATGGAAGTAATGTGGGTTTGGATGGTGCCAATAGGGTGGACCATGTTGGACTTTTACCAGTGCAGCAGGTGAACAATAACAGAGTTCATCGTGGTAATTCGAGCTCGCGTGGGAATCAGAGGCAGGAAAATGTAAAACTAGAGCAACAGGTAAACAGAAATGCAGTTCATCATGGTGGTTCGAGCTCAAGTGGTAATCAGGGACAGGAAAATGGTAGGGTAGAGCAGCAGGTTAATAGGAATAGAAGATACGGGGGCTTCCCAGGACAAGGTGCAGGTAACCGTTTTGTGAACCAAAGGAGAGAAAGGGAGACGGATAAGGAGAAAGGAAGAGCAGTAAAGGGTAATGGTGATGGGGGCAGAGTTATAAAGGAGGAGGATCAGAATTTGCCTCCACTTGTTCAGGAAATTCAGGAGAAGCTGATGACGAGCTCGATTGAGTGCATGATATGCTATGACATGGTGAGGAGATCAGCACCGATTTGGTCATGTTCAAGTTGTTTTTCGATTTTCCATCTAAGTTGTATTAAGAAATGGGCTAGGGCTCCGAGTTCGGTGGATATGTCCGCTGAGAAGAATCAAGGATTTAATTGGCGGTGTCCAGGGTGTCAGTCTGTTCAACTCACTTCATTTAAAGATATTAGGTATCTTTGCTTTTGTGGGAAGAGGCAGGACCCTTCGTTTGACTTGTATTTGACTCCCCATTCTTGTGGAGAACCTTGTGGGAAGCCTCTTGAAAAGATACTTGTGCAGCCTGGTGTTAACAATGAGGATCTTTGCCCTCATGTTTGTGTTTTGCAGTGTCATCCTGGTCCTTGTCCTCCGTGTAAGGCTTTCGCTCCTCCTAAAAAGTGTCCATGTGGGAAGAAGACAATTAATACTAGATGTTCTGATCGTAAGCAATTAGTTACTTGTGGAGGTCAGTGCGGTGAACTTCTTGATTGTGGGCGTCACCGGTGCCAGGAGACTTGCCATGTTGGTCCTTGTTCCCCATGCCAAGTTTCAGTGAATGCTTCTTGTTTTTGCAAGAAGAAAACTGAGGTTATTCTTTGTGGAGACATGGCAGTCAAAGGAGAAGTCAAGATAGAAGATGGTGTATTTTCATGCAATTCTATATGCGAGAAAGAGCTTAGCTGTGAAAACCATAAATGCCCTGATACTTGTCATCCGGGCCCTTGTGGAGAATGTGGTTTGCTGCCAAACAAGATTATGACATGCTGTTGTGGTAAAACAAGCTTGAAGGAAGTGAGACAAAGCTGCCTTGATCCAATTCCGACATGTTCAGAAATCTGCAACAAAAGCCTTCCTTGCAAAGTGCATACCTGTCAAGAAGTATGTCATTCAGGGGGTTGTGCTCCATGCCATGTTTTTGTTACTCAAAAGTGCTTGTGTGGCTCTACTTCTAGAACTGTTGAGTGTTTTAAAACAGCAGCAGAAAATGAGAAGTTCACTTGTGATAGACCTTGTGGTCAGAAGAAAAGCTGTGGAAGGCATCGATGCAGTGAGCGTTGCTGTCCCCTATCTAATCCCAGAAATCAGTTTTCAGGCAACTCTGATCCTCATTTTTGTTCAATTCACTGTGGCAAGAAGCTAAGGTGTGGGAATCATTTCTGTGAGTTGTATTGTCACAGTGGTCACTGCCCTCCATGCCTCGAAACAAGTTTTACTGATCTGACATGTGCTTGTGGGAAAACATCAATCCCTCCACCACTTCCTTGTGGCACACCTCCTCCTTCGTGTCAGTTGCCTTGCTCGGTCCCTCAACCTTGTGGTCATCTTCCTTCTCACAGCTGTCACTTTGGAGACTGCCCTCCTTGCACAGTTCCCATAGCAAAGGAATGCATTGGTGGACATGTGGTCCTCAGAAACATACCTTGTGGTTCAAAAGATATTAAATGTAACAAGCTTTGCGGGAAGCTCAGACAATGTGGCTTGCATGCGTGTGCCAGAATTTGTCATCCTGCACCTTGTGATTCTTCTGCTGGGTCTAGTAGAGAAGGGAATACTTCATGTGGACAGATATGTGGTGCACCAAGGAGAGAATGTAGGCATACATGTGCTGCTCTTTGTCATCCTGGGATGTCATGCCCTGTTGCAAGATGCGAGTTTTCTGTCACAATCACATGTTCATGTGGAAGAATATCTGCAGCTGTCCCGTGTGATGCTGGGGGTAGTAGCAGTCATAATATTGATACAACTTTTGAAGCTTTAGTGGTCCAGAAGTTGCCAGTTGCCCTCCAACCTGTAGAAGCAAATGGAAAGAGGGTCCCTCTTGGTCAGAGGAAACTTATATGTGATGATGTATGTGCAAATGTTGAGCGCAAAAAGAATCTTGCTGATGCATTTGGCATCTCAACTCCAAATTTGGCTGAACTTCATTTTGGAGAGAATGCTGTTGTCTCAGAGGTTCTTTCTGACCTCCTGCGACGTGACCCCAAGTGGGTGTTGTCAGTGGAGGAAAGGTGCAAGTATTTGGTCCTCGGCAGGGGTAGGGGTGGAGTCACTGCACTCAAAGCCCATGTCTTCTGCCCAATGTTGAAGGAAAAGAGAGATGCTGTGAGGTTTATTGCTGAAAGGTGGAAGCTTTCAGTCAATGCTGCTGGTTGGGAACCGAAAAGATTTGTTATTGTACATGTTACGCCGAAATCAAAGGCTCCTGCTCGTGTGCTTGGTGTTAAAGTTGGCTCATCTAGTAATATGGTTCAACCTCCAATGTTTGATCCTCTTGTAGACATGGACCCTAGGCTTGTTGTAACTTTGTTTGATTTGCCAAGGGATGCAAATATAAGTGCTTTAGTGCTACGGTTTGGTGGTGAATGTGAACTTGTATGGTTAAATGACAAGAATGCATTAACAGTCTTTAGTGATCCTGCACGTGCAGCAACTGCTATGAGGAGACTAGACCAAGGTTCTGTCTACCATGGTGCTGCTGTCCTTCCCAACAGCACTAGTGCAATGGTATCATCTTCAGGTGGAAATCCATGGGGTGCTAGTGGAGTAGTAAAAGATGCGAATGCAGTTGAAGCACATAAAGTGAAACCATGGAAGAAAGGAGTAGCCTCAGAGGCAGAATGGGCAGGGGACAGTCCATGGAATTCTGCAGAATGGATTGGTAACGAGTTTGATGTGGAACCTTCAGTTTGGAAGGGGAAGGAAGTTCCTGTTACCTCAACGAACCAGTGGAACGTATTGGATCGTGAAACTACATCAAGTTCCGCATCTGCATCTGAGAAATCTGGCTACCGTGAGAAACCACTTGGAGTTGCATCAGGTGAGAGTGAGCCGGGATCAAGTGGTTCTAGTCTTCAGAAAGATGTGAAGAATGGCGAGAATGCTGATGTGGTTGATGATTGGGAGAAAGCATTTGATTGAGAACCCTCTATTAGAATATGTATGTTTTTTCTGCATGGAGTGACTTTTAGATTTCGAACTTATGCAATTGTCTGATCTGCAAATCAGAAGAATGAATGCCTGTTTTTGTGGGGTTTTGTCCAGCTGATGTAACTTTTTGAGCTATGATGGAGAAAAAGTTTTGTTGCTACAATGCTATGGTTGGGTAAATTGTGGACTTACCTTTTTCAATTGTAGTTCCATGGCATTTTTCAATTAAATATTCCGTTACATGTCCACATTTTCCATGGGATTAAATTGCATATGACTTGTTTGATGTTATATTGTTTGAACTGACCCTAACCATATTTTCACATTTGATTGTTGAAGCCTCTAGCAAGCACTATGCAGTTTTATCTAGCTATACTGATAATGATTGTCAAATTATTGAAGTTGCATTTACTTGCTTTTGTTTTCTGAATAGTTGAACATAATGATAAAATCTCAACCTGGAAGATATTGTAGACATGTAGCTCTATGTAGTTGCAAATATTATTTTTATTGGAACCCAGTAGTAAAAAAACTAACTCATCCAACCCCAACCCCAAAAACTAGCATGCACCAAGTCTGAATAACCTATTTCCCAACTAGCTCGTTAGCTTGCCCAGTTCATAAATGAACCGAAACCCTTAGCTTGTTAACTAGCAAGCTAATCCGAGCACCTCAATACAAGGCTTGAATCGGGTCATTTTCAAAACCGATGAGAGGTTCCCTTCTTGAACAGAGGCACCTTGTGAAATACAGTATACTGAGGAGATTCAAGATTGGTACTCAAACATGTAACATATGTTATTAAAATCTCAACAGTACATTCAATCGTTACCAACTACATTTAAGCCGTTCGTAGCACATGATTGTCATCACAAGGTTAGAAAATACACCACAATGAACTTTGACCGACAAGATGAGAAATCATAGTAGCACCAGCACAAATCCTTAAATAGGTTTGATCTTGAAGTGGAGTGAGATCAGTGAGAAGACAAAACACTTCAAATCCTGCAAATGAAGGAAAAAAATATGGAGCTAGTTACAACTTGCAATCAACTATAACATATATAGCTACAACTACAGCCAATGCGTACGTTCAGAACACAAGCAAACGACTAAATAATCTAAATTAGATACTAACATCGACATTCTGTTTTTAATATTTCTTGATTATATATGAAAAGTAATCAACCTTAAAGAGTAAACAAAAACATATGCAAGCATCTACAGTTGAGAAAGGAAGCAGTGAAAAAATGAGATCGACATAGTCTACCTGAACAAGATAGTAAAAGATGCGAAGGCCTTCAGGATCTTTACTGGTTTGAACATCCATAAGCGACCCAATTTTAGATGTTGTGAAAGAAATGTGCTCATTTCCCATTACAATTTCCAGCTCTTGCCTTCCAACACGATCTGGTTCTGGCCAGTTGTTATCATCTTCCTTCAGTATCTGGACATTTGTATACACACAACATGAATACCAACCGCATTATCCTCAACCATCAAACACAAAGTTCATATCCAAAGCATCATTAATATCCCCTTACACCAACAAACTCTACTCAAATCAGCTCATCACTCATATCAATACCATTCAAACCAGAAATCCTTAATCCCAAATAATTATTAATATAGAATCAACACAACACATTATCAGTCGGAATAAAGAAGCAAGCTTTCAAGTAACTTTATTACATTAATTACGTTCTTGGGAAGATTATACTACGTATATATATGAAACATAAAACATTCAGTCAAATGAGAACTTTGTTAGGGTTGCAAACAACAAATTACATCCCAAAGGAACAATCTTGTATGACAACACATAAAAGCAAAAGCAACCTTATTCAACTATAAAGCCATGTTGGAATATTTTGCAGACATGGGGGACAAACCTCGCTATCGGAGACAATGCGGCGACACTCATTGATGACAGAGGGGGAGACCTCTTTAAGATCATGTGTTATCGTTCTCCCATAACGTTGGAGTTGTTTGCATAACGAAGCTTACCATCCGGTCTGAATTCGAACTCCAAGAACTCGTGTCCGAATTTCCCCTTGTGTCCTACGTAGTACCGTAGGTAGAATTCCTCCTCACACTTTCTTCCTGCCATACCCTAACCTCTTCCCCAAATGGCCTAGGTTAATCTAATTTCAATTGGGCTCTACATGGGTCATCATTATATGTTTTTTAACGAGTTTAGTGGTTTGGTTGTATTTAATACATTTGTTCGATCTTAAAGTTGTAGTGAGTATGAGGATTCGAATCTGTTCTATTTGATAATAAGCGACTTCATATCGCCAGCAATAATGAGGTTTATGTATATTGTAAAATTTAGTGGTTTGGTATTCACATCACCAGTCCTTGTAATTGATGAGGCAAGTCCGGCCGAGGATGGGCCATCATTATGTGTTTTTAAGCTCTAGCCTAGCTAGAGTAGTTTGGTGTTGTGTCAGAGGGTGTTAATCTTTAAAGTTATAGTGTTAAGCGAAGTGCCGAATGTTTCATGGTGAGGCGTATCTGGCATTTTCATATAAGTAATGTCGCGAGAGTTTGTAGCGGCAGGGGCCAGGGATCGAGTATAATTTTTGAGATAATTTATTCGGTCAATAATTTATCGGTTGTTCCGGTCGAGTATATCGAATCCTTATAAATGTTGACTAATTGAACCAATTAACACGTGTTTAAAATCACAAACAATCAATTTTAACGAACATGACTAACAAGGCAACTCTGGTTTTTCACGCGACCCAATAAACACATTATCGAGTATTATTAACACAAAAATGGCAGAACACGACGGAGATAGGAAGGCGGCGCCGCCGATTCGGAAGCGATTGGAGTCGTTAGGATGGCTGACGGAGTCAACAATAATGCCAAAAGCGAAAATCTGATAGAGGTGAAGCCCCTCTTCACAGAGCTGAATGCACAGCTCTACAAATCTCAAGAAGAAGCCAAACGCCTCCCAAAGGAGCCTCATCATCTTCAGGTCCACCGAGCTAAGCATAAGGTCTCCGCACACGATCCTTACTCCGCTTCCAATTCTGGCGTTGCATCTCGTGCTCAAAAGTAAGTGGACATATTATTATCTCTTGTCCCAAAATATTTGTCCAGTTTGATTTTGAATGGGAAAAATTAACAAAGCTCAATAACCTTCTAAATTTTTAATAAGGAGTGTTGTTTCTTTGTAGCGCTTACTCTTACTCTAACGGTGTTTGTTATTTGTAATACCAATATTGTATTCATAATTTGCAATCCTACTCTTCATCGCTAATTTACAAACAATAAAAAATTACACATGTGGCTTTGATTTTGATCGAAATTATGCTTCCCGCATTTCGTGCTGCCAAGTAAGTGGAGTAATTATTATCTCGTTTCCCAAAAGAATTGTCCAGTTTATTTTGATTGGTCAAAGTGATTGTCGTGTTTGATTTTGAATGATAAAAAAAAAAAAATATGGCTTAATTCACTCATGGTTTTGATTTTGATCGAAATTATGTTTTCTGCTCCACAAATTTCGGTGTCTTTTCTCCTGCTGCCAAGCTAGTGGAGTAATTACTATCTGGTGTCCCAAAATTGTTGTCCAGTTTGTTTTTGAATGGTCTAAATGAGTGTTTATTGTGATTTTGATTGGTTGAAGTGATTGTCTAGTTTGATTTTGAATGGTTAACAAATTAACAACCTTTGCGGGCTTAATTGACACAATGATCAACAAACTTTGTAGTTTTAATTGGCACATGTAACATTGATTTGGATCGAACATGTTAGTAATAAAGTAGTTAAAAATACTGTCTTTGTATATGTTTCAACATATACATTAATATTTGAGTTTAAAATTAAAAAGTCAACTATTGAAATTTAAAGGTTGACAAGGTTTTTGATATGGAGGGAGTATTTGAATGCATTTTTTGATCGTTGTGAGAAATGGTCTATTTGGTGATGGAATTGATGATATTGGGAGTAAATACCTATGTGGCCTCATATTTACTGTCTTTCTTATATTTATTGTGAGTTTGAGAAAGTTGCTGAACTCATGTTTAAATGAGGGTGATACATAGCAGAGCGATTCTATGAAACATTTTTCCTACTAATGCTTGAAGGTTTGTAAGCATTGTAGAGTAGACTTACATGGAAGGGTTTAAGTTTAGAAATTTGGGCAATTTAGGTGTTGAAAAAATATACTCTCTCCGTTTCAAAATACATGATCATCTATAAATTTTTTACTTTTTCACAATAGTTGATTGTTTACAATTTTAATATACCATATTATAATTTCAATGTAGCTTTTTTACATTTTCAATGTAGATTTTCACAATCCCTTAATAAAACACTTTTCATCTAAACAATCATCTATTTTGAAACGGAGGGAATATGTTATTGCGGAAGAAAATGATGTTATGAGTGGGAGATTGGTCATAATGGAATTCATAAGAAAATTGAGTGTCATCTCTTGCTGAAGACAATTATTGTTTATATTAGGGACAAACTTGAGATGAAGGCTGTTAAGGATGGGGCAGCGAGCTATGCTCGCTAGAAAGAGGCAGGATTATCGAGGAAGCTGATGAGAGAGGAGAAATTTCCAGATGAGAGAATGAGAAGTATTGTGTTGATTTCTTCCGGAAAGGTGTTGAGATGGAAGAAACACAACAACCACAAGGACGTGACACTTCAAATGCTAAATCAGAAGATGAAGATGGTTCATTTATGCCCGACACTAAACCTTCAATGCTTGAGGTAGATAATCGGCTCCATCGATAGGAATAACATTTCAAGCATCTTATAAAGTAAGTTTCTTAATCTTAGTTGATGGCACCTTTTATTGGAAGAATTATCATGGCATAATAACTATAATCAAACCAGTTAAACAATGGAAATAAGATAATATATACCAGTTATCCACATAAGCAACACTTCCTTTCTGGTTCGCTTTTCATCGTTTCCCTTCCTGCTTGCATAACAAACACAACTTAGACCCTAAGGTGACTTAAAAAACGGTAGGTAGAAAGCTAATCATACACATTCTCTCATCTATTTAAGCACACAGACTTTATGAATAGGTTTGGAAGAGAATGTTTATCCTTGATTCAATTTAAATGGATTTGGAGTCAATATTGGTTGTTGATAAACTCTGTTTCTGTGATGTATGGGATTCTGACAACCATTACACATTGTTTGTTCTTGTATGTTGATTCCTCTGACATAATTTCTCGTTTTCCATATGTTAAGCTTCATACACTGGAAACTCATCTCATGGTTACTTGATTCTTGTAAAGGAAGTTCACGAAGAAGCAAGTCAGGCAAGGGAAAAAGCTTCAGAGCTCAAACAGCGACGCCAAGAGCAGGTGGCAGCTCGTCGGGAGAAACTGAAGCAAGCCTATTTGCGGAAGCAGCTTGAAAAATTAAAATCTTCGTCAAAAGCAGATCAGACATGAGGAGAGGTAGTTTAAATGTTGGGCAAATCTTCACTTCTTGGCACACTCAAGATTCCTTTTGATGGATGCTTGCAGCTGAACCTTTGACAAAGCCAATGTAAACAAGTGATTATAAAACTAAAGGTGAGAAGACGTCAAAAATGGAAAATGATATGCATTCTCAATGCAATGTATTTCAACTGCACAAAGGATCACTCATTTTGAGAACAGGGCAATCATTTTACTAGTTCCGGTCAACTTGTGTACTTGTTGCATTGGGAGCAGGTATAATTTTCGATATATCATTGAAATGTAGCTGAGATGTAAAATCTTTCTTCTCTTCAATCTGTGTAATAGAAATGGTTTCTGTAATTGCATTCATATTCAAGGTTTGGATGTCTCATTTCTTGTGAACCATCTTTTATTATTTGTTTACTGTTTGGGGCTAATATCTAGAGGCCATTCGGTTGAATGTCTGGAGAATTTGGGTTCATATATGTAACGTCCTGTCCCGGAATATCGGGTCGTATGTTATTAGATTTGATGGACTCGCCTCACAACCACCATAAGGCTTTCCAGCACGTGTTGTCCTCACTCGCTCGCTCACTCACTCACTCGGCACACCGTGCCACTGTGGGTTGTTTAATGTGATCGATTTGTCACTGTGACTTCCACAAGGTGTTAAACTTCATAGTTGTAGCAAATTGCACACCTTTGATACTCTATTAACTGTTGTTATTACTCCTTAATAGGCCATTTTTTCTACATCTAATAGATATTTATGAGATGTTTTTTTGTTTACAAAAGCTGTAACTGCAATTTTTTAAAAGAAGAAGCTGTAATGCAATTATCCAGTTGTAGATGTATACATATAAATAAATTACACAACCCTACTGAAATGTCAGATGTCTCATAGCTCTTGTTTGAAGGATATGGGTGTTACATTATCTTGCAATAATATTAAGGAAAAAACTGCTGCCGAATTGGGGGCATTAGTATTTGCTGATCATAACTCATAAGCATAACCAATAGAATCGTTATTCCTTGTTGAGTAGTGGCCATTATAGCTGTTGTAACTATGAGGCATTAGTATTCGATGAAAAATCGAATCCTGATGACTGACGCCAGCAGTAGTCATCATCGACTGTGGTGGTGGTGTTAGGATGTTGTAAGGAGGTAACATTGCGGAGACATTTCCTATCCGATTGGCGGGAAGATGATGGTTGTGCTTCCCCTCATAGGTTGTCATCACAATTGTAGGGTCTTGAAGTGACCTCTCTACTCGTTTCTTCACTGGGCATTTCTGAGTTGTGCACCGGTAGTAGCTCCTTTATTGAAAGAAAATGATAAAGTTCATAGTTAGTTAATGACTGTATATTATATATGATCACATATTCACAATTTCACATGGAAGACATATTCTTCAATATCCATAAAAAACATAACGTTAAATCTAACATTATATAGGCACTTCTCGGCACCATGACAAGTATAACATATCGAATTGCAGTTGCACATATTGGTTCATCATCATGAGATCTTATTTTGTTCTGTAATCGAAATATGATATTATTTTCTTTAGTAAACTCCTATATGTCTATAGTTTTAATGTCTTTCTGTTATGAATAATTATCAATTGGTGAATGTTTATCACCTAGCAAGAAAGTAGGAGGAGTTAATTACCTAGTCATTATCTAGTTTATCTTGTAAGCTTATAAATAGAAACATATTGTACTGTATTCAACACAACTACAGAACCAAAAAATATATTCTTTTTTTGACTCTCTTATTCTCTCTGTCAGTTATATTTATAACACGTTATCAAACTCTCCAATTGAGTAACAAATCCTTCAAATCAAAGGTGTGAATTTTTATTGTTATTAATTTTGAATATATGAGAATGATATATGTGATTAACAAACTAAAGCTTTAGATATATTTTTGCTTTCGCTTAATATGCAAGTTTGTTTAATATATTTCGCATTGATGATATATGTAAAGGTCTGTTTAATCTGCAAAGCTTTAGAGTTCATAATTTAGCAAAGCTCTCCAACATAATTAAGGAATATTTTTATTGATTGTTAATTAACTTAATCATGCATTAATTAAAGTATCATGTTGGAATGTATGAAATTTTTTTTTTATTAATTACACGTAAGGTATATACTACATATAGTAAATCATCGTGAGGATTATTGCATATACTCAATAGGCAACTAATAGTTTAAGTTAAAGCATATACTCTTAAATAATTCCATAAAAACTTTCCGGTTTATTTGATTGAATCTGAGTAACGTCAATGGAGTATTTGTTCGGTACTTTATTTGATTGAATCTTAGTAACCATTAATCAATACTAAATGAGTTAGTGGTCCAACTCCAGCACAAGTAGTATTATTTTTGCTAAAAAAAATGTATTATTATTTACCATCTGGATTTATCAAGTCACTGTCGGTTGACCCGACTACTTTGTAGTCTATATTTAGTTACCGTCGAGATTCATTGAATCACCGTCGGGTGACCCAACTGCTCTCTACTCTATATTTATTTACCATCTGGATTCAATGGATCACCTTCGGTTGGCATGACTATTTTAATATTTACAATTAGATCACGAGACTTGTGAATAATATTAATGGAGGATCTAAAATTGTATAATGAAACTGGGGGTGGTGCCATATCTGTGGATGCCTCCTTGGATTAATCTTCCGACTCTATTTCACAGACTAGTTTCCCGCCAACGAAGTCGGAGGTAGGGCCACATGCTTGGATACCCCCTTTGGATCTTGCTACCGACTCAATTTTCACCATCAGATTTCCCGCAGTCGTTGTTAGGGGTGGTGTCACATTCGTGGATCCCCCCTTGGATCGTCTTTATTTTCACTATTGGAAAACCGTAGATGAAGTCGGTGATGTCTTGCAGTTTAAAGGCACAAATGGAAATTACATATCCATATTCAAGGGTATTGAGAGGTCGGAAGAGATGACAGATGTGAAAGATTTGATTATCACTAGTCCAGAAGACTAATTATGTATCCAACACATCTTACTATAATCATAACTAGTCCAAAAGACTAGTTTAAAAGATCAAGGGTTTAGAATTGACAGCCATAAAAATTAAAGACTTCTGAATATTATGGAAGAATAATGTGTATCAATGCCCTCATTGTTTTGAAAATAATACGAAATCGTATGAATTCACTTACGATTCACTTCTAAATATAATTTGAAGAATCCAGATTCAATTACATAAATTGAATTTTATTGATTGATTACTACCTGTAATTTCTTATGGGTCCAAAAGTACCTTATGAATGAAGATAGTGCAAATTATCAAGTAGACAATGCTATTTTTCATACTATTCTAAAAAGATAAGAAAAGAATTTCTTACATGATTACAAGAGAAGCAAATATTATCACAATATGAGGAAGTGCAAAATTAATGAAAGGCTCCGGAAGAGCTAACATACGGGTCCCTGAAGGAACACAAATTTATATTAAAGATGCATTGTATTCTTTAAGTGTCAAACAAACCTAATGAGTTTCAAAGACATAAGCCACATTCGCTACCGCATTGAGACAACAAACGAAAAAAGAATTGAATACTTTATTATTGCGAGTACCTCATATGGTAAAATGTTATATTGAGAAATAATTACCAGCGTACTCATGTGGGTTGTATTATACACATATTTATAGTATCGAAAAAAATGTTCTTTCAAACCCGAAGTTTGACAGTTATTAGAACTTTTATTATTTAGCATGACCGGTTAGACCATCTCGGATTAGTTACGATGCGAAGAATCTTTGTAAAATTCAGTTGGACACTCATTGAAGAGTTAACAAACAGTTTAATGATTTAGAGTGCACTACATGAAGTTAACTCCTAGTTGACATTGGGGGGCATGTTGTACTACATGCATATACCCCCAATTGATTATTGGAAAATGTGATGCTACATGTAGTAACACGGATTCGCATCAGGCCAAAAGGTCATCATACAACTCCACTAATATAGTTGGTTTAGTTAAAAGTCAAATAATCTATTGAACCATTAAATAGTTGGATTCGCATGAATATGCAAGTCTATCGATTGTATGCCATGCATGTTTAACTTTGCATTTATATTATGTCTTATGTGATTATATGATCTATTTATTTACTTATTATGTGGTATGAGATATTTGAATTATTATTTGTAAGTTGATATTGATGTTACGTATCTTTATTAATTATTTAAATTATTTGTCATTGTTGATCACATGAATAATCATGATACTATTGAAGATCCGATTACAGTTTATAGAGACTCCTAAAGAGTCCTCAAAAATGACTAAATTATCATGAATATATTAGTACAAGAAACTCCTGCAGAGTTATCAATTGCTAGACAACAAGTCTACAAACAGATCTGGAAAGAAATACCTTTTGAAGGTATATATTACTTATGTAAGTCACTTGAACGTTGACTATGTATGAAACATGGTAGAAATGTTTCATCTTAATCAAATAAGATTCATGAGAGATAATTAATATCTCGTTTTGAAAGATATGAACTTGTAGTTTTATATGGATATTCTACTTGAACAATCTACATTGATGATTTTATCAGGGAGAAATATGATATACAATGATACAATGATGATCTCATCAGAGGGAGATATGATATGCATTGTACTCTTTTTTCCTTCACAATTTTTTTTCTCATTGGGTTTTTCTCGGTAAGGTTTTTAATTAGACAATTACCTGAAACATATTTAAAGAGAAATATAATCTTTTATTTCACTAGGTTTTTGTCCCACGGGATTTTTCTAGGATAATTGTCCATGCATTTTCAGTTAAAGGAAGGATATATCAAATGAGATATATCAGAAAAATGGAGAAATCGATTCAACAAATTCGATCTTGTGATAATCTGACAGATATATTCACTAAATCACTTCATACCTCAACATTCAAAAAGTTATCCAGAAGTATAGGATTACGTCGACTAATGGATGTCAAGTGATGTGGTTATGAGTTGTACTCTTTTTCCTTAATCAAGGTTTTGTCTCAAATAGGTTTTCCTGATAAGGTTTTAATGAGGCAACATTGTATGCGTATGCTAAGAATAATGCACTCTTTTTTCTTCACTAGGTTTTTATCCCAGAAGATTTTTCCAAGTAAGGTTTTAACTAGACATGTTTTTGGTGATTGGACATCCAATGGTGAATGTTATAAATAATTATCAATTGGTGGATGTGTATCACCTAGCAAGAAAGTAAGAGGAGTTAATTACCTAGTCATTATTTAGTTTATCTTGTAAGCCTATAAATAGACACCTATTGTATTATATTCAACACAACTACAGAAGCAATAAATATATTATCCTCTTGACTCTCTTATTCTCTCTGTTTATTTAGATTATTCTCAATTATATTTATAACACTTTCATTACAAATATGTACTATATTCTCTCCATCCCTATAAATGATCGTCTTTTTCGTTTTAGTTGACTTATATAACTTTTGTTTTGAATCAAAATTATAATGTTAATAGTAAAGTAAATAAAAATACTATATTTTGATATATTTTTTACAAGATATTATTATATAACATATTAAAAAATATATGAAATCAAAATTCAAAAAATAAACATATCAAAGTTAAAAAATAGATAATTTTTTAAGGATGGAGGGAATATAATTTTCATGCTAACACATTGAGTATATCAGTTAAGTACTTTCTTTTTCCCTCCAAACAAATTCTTTTGATTTTTGGGTTGTTAACCTTGTTATTATTATTAAGAACCTTCGAAACCTTATTAGAATAATGTTAATTACTAAAAGATGCACGTCTCACGAAAACAAAGTCAACTGTCAAAGTGGACGACGTTATTGTTGAAATTTCTTGGATTTTTGCTGTAAACATCTAATCGGTATTTATAATGTGCCTAAAGATCTCAGAATCGATTCTTCCTGATGTGATCTCATAGACCTGACAATATATGAACCCATACCTGTGTCATTATTTGTTTTATTTTGTTTGTCATATCGCACTAGTCTAAGCTTATCAATCCGAAAGTAATTTATCATCTTAGGTGGAATCCGATTTACATTAATTCGGCGTGAGCACGACTAGTCTAAGAACGATATACAGATTCCTAACAAAGTTATACTTGCCTTATTATCCTTCTTCATTCATCATTTACAAAAAAATAGTTTTACTGTAGGAGCTGTTTTTAACAGCTTTTTGTCCATATTTTCTCCATTTATATCCATCGTCTAGATGATCAACCTCACTCTTTGTCATGAAAGCATATTTCCTCCTTTTGCTTCTTCTCTCTCCTTTCTTTTGTTTGTTCTGCTCAAAGATATTTATACATTATACGTGATGCGAATCTAAGATGACTACATAAAGCGATTTATAAAAGAATTACCAGATTCCTAATGTATCCTAACACGTTATATTTTACTAACTACCCGTAGAGCCACCGTAAAATCCCTCACTGGAAGAAACAGATTATAGATTGAACAACACTTTGCTCAAGCATGTGTATTTACACACCGTATTTAATACTATTAACTATTTCATAACCCTAAACTAAAGATATGGGCTTTTCTATATAAGCATGCTTAGGTTAAATGATCTGTGAATGGGTCGAAAGATATTTATACCCAAAAAATTGCCTTAAACCGCCACAATATCTGTAGTTTGGCGCGTCGACCAAGACAAGTCCCGACCTCCTCCCGACGTTCCTCTGGAATCGGCCTGAGTTTGTCAGACTGGCCTGGCTCAGAACGCCCGACCAAGTCCCTTTATCTTTCCCTTGTGCTAACAATTCAAACTCTTTCAAGGCATATTCAAGAAATCTCCACCTCGAATTAATCCTCCTCGAGCAATGCAACTTTCCTAATATCGGTCTTAATAACGCACTGCATGTACCATCAGCATCGACGCCGTGATAAATAACAACGCGCCGGAACGCATCGACGCAGATGGGGTTTGCCGACGCGGTTCTACCGCGCAACTAACATATTCCACTTTTCAACAAGTCCGCATAACGCTTAAAACTTCGCTTTCCGCGGAACCGCCAGGAACATTACTGTAATATTCACATCTACTTTGTTTATCTCGAATACCTCTCACTTATTAGAATGATATCGCACATCAATTTGCTTCTGTCTCCTATCACGATTTAACCTCATCATTGGTTACATATTCATACTAAACTCAAGCATAATATATCATCGATCGCTGAATGAAATTTTATCATTAACTGGGCCTTTCAATGACACCTTAAGAAATTTTCTCTTGGGTTGTCATCATATACTCGCCTTTAGTACATAGTCACCGTGGATCGGTGCAGCCACAGTCTCCAACTCAATAACCACCTAGATAAATACATAAACCAACATGTATCTTCTATCATCTACATCTCCAAAGATAGTCGAATCGAAAGGATCCAAAATCAAACACCGACTATCTCCACCATAACAAAGTTAATTAACATGGCATTTTAATTGGTGAGCAAAAAATCCTCTTCACGATCTTTCCTTGGTCGGGCCATGAACCCATCGACAACACTAATAACATGGCAGCATTAGGTCTGCATGCACCATAACGCACATCTCCAATGCCACTCAGTATAAGGTACGAGTTACATGTATATCCACTCGCAGTTGACAATCTTTCTCTTCCTCGCCGGTCTTTACAACCCTTCTTTCTACTTCAATATCCACTTGCAAAGAATAATCTTTCTTTCTCGCTGGTCTTTAACCAACTCCTAGTCTGATTCTTCTCCTAAGTGATTCCATTTTCTCTCCCACATGCTGAAGCCATTGGACTGACTCAGCACAAGCATAACTTCTTTGTAAGAACTGCCTGCGAGGATCAACTTCCTCTACAACCTCGTGAAAACAAAGTGCCAATATACCATAACTATACCTCATATAGGTCCCATATCAGCCTTCAGCGACCAAGAGCCAACGGATGTTCATCTCGATGGAACCCCTCTGATGTTTCTACCTCTCCTGATCGTGACTCAAGAGCTACCTCACTATCACCATTAACACTGTAATCTCTATGCTCCACCTGCTTCCTAACACCACCTTCTCGCCTGTGAATCGCGGGGCGCGATGCAAGGATTCAAACATACAGAATTCTCATCAAATATTAAATTTCCGCCGTAATAACTCGTCTCTCAGAAGATGACCAAATTCTATACTCTTTCACAAAATCACCATAGCCTACAAATATATCACCCTTCTTTTGCCTTCGTTATAACTTACCCTCATTCACATTTGATAATGTTACAGCCGCGAACCAGACTCTCAATCCTGTATAATCAGCAGACTTATTGTGGACCACAATTCAATAGAGTTTTCAAATTAATACCCGCGAGGACCACGGTTTATCGATAAATAGGTCAGGTCGACCGTCAAATTTCACAATAATATTCTCATTAATCCAAGATTCAGAGCATACAACGAAGCCTCCAGCAAGGGATTCATACCGCTCAAGCCACCATTCTCACGGGGCGTATGCCTAACCGTATTTACGCCTAAGTACCTTTCCGCCTTATAAAACCATCAAACTCGCATCTAACGCATTCCGCATCATTATCAAGACGCTAAAACAATAGACCTTCTTCCCGCTTTCTTGATTTTCTAGTAAACCTTCCAATCCTCGCTGCTTGAAAGCATCACTTTCGGGCCGCACAAAGCACTCCAAGTCATCATCCTCAATAATCATCAATCGCTGATAGAAAATACATGCGACCGAAGATTCAACCGCTAAGCGACCCCACAATCGGAACGACGAATCGTTGCATTCTTTGTTCTGTGAGTCGCTTTTGGAAATTTGTCAGCGATGTAATTTTTTCAAAACAGCTAAGCTCACAAACCCCAAGTCTTTCAACTTTTACCACCAAAGAAGATTGCCCCAGCCGACTGCAGATCCCTCTTCACCTCTACGCACAAGTCTCATATGCCACAACTTAGCTCATATTATCATTTCAACAACAACATTTACGCACAAGCAGTAGAATTTAGAAGCGAGCACCCCTGCAGGTAAAATACACCTACCCCCCGCTAAATACACTTTCTTAATCACTGTAACCTCCCTACGTATTATTTATCACCCACCTTCACCTCGAAAACGAACCCTTCTGCCTAGTGTAATTTCGAAATCGATTCTTTAATCATCAGCGAGCATGCCTAACATCTTCTAAGCTACATAACTTACCATCATGAGTCATAATATTCACAGAACCTATCCCAACTACTTTGTAAACAAAACTGTTGGCCATAGAAATATTACCACCATCTACTTGCTCATAAGTCAAAAAATCATTCTCTAGACATATACGATAAGACGCTCCTAATCAAGTATCCACATCGGTGTAAAACATGGTTATCGCACCAATGCTATATCTTTTCTTTAGATTTTGTACTACTCTCGACAACAATGCGAGTACCTCGTATACATTAAATTTCTCCTATTTCTTCTTAAAGATAATCGGTTTTCCAATGTCCCTTCTCCTTACAGTAATGACAGACATCCCCTAGTTTCCCTGACCCCGCTTTGAATTCATTATTTCTTAGAAACTTTTCCTTTAACAAATCCCCGACATTATCGGCAAATAATCCAACAAATTTAGCATCCTACCTGAACCACTCATGCTAACTATGTCTCATTCCTCAAGTATGTAAGAGTGCATCTAACTTCTTCTGTGAAAGTTATGTAATCTTTATCATTTGTCATAGATTCGTTAAGATTTTCATGCCGCATCTAAGTGGTCTCTCTTAAGGATCTACCTTTCCTCGCGCATACTAAGTTCAATAATTTGTTTCAAAGAACAACTCGTGGTTGCTCTCTACCATACGTACTTTCTAGCTTAGCCCACAATCCAAAGAATGTCTCCTCGCTCGTGAAACTTCCGCACAATCTCGCCCTCCGCAGAACAAAGAACGGCTGAAAGTGTGCCTTCTCTTCCAAAGAATCCCAATTTTTCGGAACCGGCTCGAGCGATCCTTCGTGGCGAGACCAAATCCCCCTTCGCTCAGTCAATGCCTCACCTTTATTTGTCATGATCAAACTATTTCTCCCATTAAACTTCATTCTACTTCCCAAACCTTTACCAACTATCGCTCACGGACTATCCAGCTCGAAGACAAATTTGTTATAACCGACAAACTCAGGACCAATACAAAATTACGTGAAAAGGATTTAAGGATAGAAATTAAATAACACCAAATCTTTTAGCTGTATCCCTACCCATTGCTGTTAGGACTAATCCACGCCGAGCCACCGTAAAACTTCACTATAACGGGAAGTTAAATAGATTACAGATCGAGCAACACTGGGCTTCAAGATAGATTATACAAGAAATGAATAGTTTCTGGTGCCTGTAACTATTCTATAACCCTAAACTGTAAGATATAGCTTCTCCTTAGTTATCGATATTTGTGCTACAACGACTAAAACGGCTTCTGAAAGATATTTATACTTAAAAGATCTCTGCTCTTTAAACTGTCACAATATTCCGGGAGGCCTGGGAGTAAAGTGTCGAGACCAGCATGTTGTCCTACCTCCTCCCGACATTCTCTGACTCGTTTTGATTTTGGTCGGGACTCTGGTCGGGGTTTAATCCCCTCACCAAGTCCCGATCTTCTCCCCGATAAAGAATAATTCAAACTCTTTTCGAGACATATTCAACATACATATCCACAAGAAATTCTCATATTTTATACATATATACTTAGCTATTAAGGTGATGATTCAATTCATCATAGAGAAGAGTTTTATTATTGAGCATTATTTTCATTATAACTAAGGGAAACTTGAGACGGGGATCTAGTGTAGTAGTGTTTGGACAGATAGAGTAGTGTAGATTGATCACTATCGATGGTTCAAACCTTATTATTAAGCGTTACGATTTTAGAAATTAGTAAAATAAAATAAGCAAACTTACTCTTTATTAGTAGGGTTTTCTCCTCCATCATAAGCAAAGTTTTCCACATTTTTTTCTTGCTTCATTGTCTTGCTTAAATCTTCTTTTTGTAAAGCATTAACCTCGTAAGATAAAGAAGAGATTGAAGAAATTGGAGGAGTCATGGTTGTAAGGATTTCACTTTCAACCTCAATTATTGCTTTAGCTTCTTCAACTTCTAATAATGGCTTTGTCTCTTCCTTAACAAAGGTAGATGTTGATCCTTGTAAACACTCAAGAAAGCTCAAATATGAGGAATCAAGAAGGGGCATATTTTGAGTTGAAGAGTTATATGGGAAGCTACTTTCATTGGCAACATCACCAAGAATATTGTGATTACCATTGATTCTTGTTTCGTGGTAGCTCAGATTAGTGAAATCTTGAGACATGGTAAAATATTAGATGGAGTGAAAATAGTGGTAATGGAGAAAAAAATATACATCTACCTAGTGTTGGAATGAAGACAAAGACGGCTCAGCGCGATTTATAACTCTCCATTTCAACTTTATTTAGGCATTGACAATAAGTCCGGTATGATATCAATTATTTAGTTGACTATATTTGATTATTTTAGTTCATTCATGTTGAAAGTAACAAATTATATAAGGACCGTGTAAAAAAGGTTATTGTTAGAGAGAAGGTTTTTCAACAATTGCATACCCCACGTTCAAGAAACTTTGACCAGGGATGATTTGACTAATAAGGTTATAATTTTGTTGATAAATCTCTGTACAAATAGTGGAGTATATGCAAAATCAAATCAATTCTTTTCGATAAGTGAAATCGATTATATAAATATGATGTTTCCAATAATTAATATTGAAAATATTATATAATTAAAAATAGTTAATCAATAACGATTCCAACAATCATGCGTCATTGCTGACACCTGACGCCAAGATATTATCTACGTGAATGGCACGGATGCAAATTGGTCCCACTATACGGCACTCGACATTCAATTGTTGCACCATTTCAAGTATACCTATATTCACTTACGACTAAATCGCTAGAAATCTATCTAATTAACGATCATTTCGACAATTAATAACTCGGATCATTTCTCGACAATTATTAACTCCTGCAAAAACTTTTAAAATATTTGTATTGTAAATGTAAAAATGAATTTATCAACTAGTAACATTTGACAATCTTTTAAAATAAATAGCGCTGCGCCACAGAGATTATCGATCAAGTTTTTTGAAGAACCGTGAGACTGATATATCGCTTGACATTTGGATCATATGCAAATTGTTATTTATTATCTACGATGTAAAAACGTCACATTTTTAATAAATAATTAACCAAATACACTTAATTAATAAACTAATATAACACACTTAATATAGTATAATTAAGTTTTTAAAACACAAATGTCACAACCTTAAATACACTTGATTAAAGAATTAATGTAAAACACTTAATGTTAGTATAATTAAATTTACCAAAACCGAGGCAAAAACATCACAGGCTCAATTTAAGGTTTGACACTAAAACTTCACAACTTTAATATTAAATAATTCAATAATATAAATCTTAAACGAGAGAAAAACGTCACAATGTAATTTTCTTATTTTTTAAAAAGAAAAATTCCTAGATACTTCACAAATAAATAATAATAATTTAATCATTTCTTCAAATTATAATTTAAAACAAAAGAAACAATTTAAACAAAAGATATAATGTAAAAAATAAAAAAAATAATGAATCAAAAGCTATATAAACAAATCTCTTTGAAATAAATTCTAAAATAAAGACATGAAACAATAGAAATAAATAGACAAGAATAGAATAAATATTTTAACTTAAGATTCAAAAACAAACATACACTTCTTCAAATTATAATTTCATGTTGTTACATAACAAAAGTAAATGATAATTTAATAAATATCATAATAATAGGCAAGAATAGTATAAAACAATTTAAATTGAGATTCAAAAAAACAAACAACATACCTCTTCAAATTATAATTTATGTTGCTACATAACAAAAATAAAAGAATAGTTAGTAACATCAACATATTAAATGAAAGAACAATGAGTAAAAAAGAAAATGAGAAAAGTGTAAGAACTACCTAAAGTTCTCAAGAAAAACCAGGGAGTAAATGGATGTAAATGAAGTATGTGTTATATTTATAGGGAGTGAATTTGAGCATGAAATTTCTACATCCGAATTTGTCGACGTTGGTGGCTAATTTTTCTTAAACGTCACACAACCCTCACTAATAACAAATTTCCCGCCTATTGAATATATTTCTAAATTTGAATTATCGTTAAAGCGGCAATACTATACACACAATCTGCAAATAGTGTTTTGTTAAATAAACGCATGGCCTTGGTTCTTAATGAACTTTCAACTACTACACTTACAAACGTGGGGCAAAATAGCTCATTTCACCCCAACTACTACACTATTTCCGCTACAGATAACAACCGAAAGTTAAAAGCCTACGACAAGCAGGAGTATTTGCTTAAACGCCACACAACCCTCACTATAATGATATTCCCGACCTACTAAAGATATTTCTAAATCTGAATCGTTCAAAGCTCGCGGACATTTCTATATAGCATTTTTATTACTAAATTAGTTTCATATTACTTATACTATCGAAAGGCATAATTTATACAATTTTCAAGATTTATATTAGAAAAAATATCACACTAATGTCCTAGTGGTTCTAAACTAGTGATGCTAGTATGACATTTTTTATTACTAGTTAATTTTCTATATTCATTTTTATTACTAATTAATTTATATTTTTTTCAAGATGTATATAGAAAAAACTTCACATTAATGTCATAGTGGTTCATAACCTGTAATTCTTATATAACCTCTTTTATTACTAATTAATTTATATATTTTTAAGATTTATATTAGAAAAAACGTCACACTAATGCAATAGTTGTTCAAAACTTGTGACTCTTATATGACATTTTTTATTACGATTTAATTTATATTTTTTGAAGATTAGGCATTAAAAAATATCATAATAATGTCATAAATGCTGAAAAACTTGTGACGCTTATATGATATTTTTTATTACTAATTAATTTGCATTTTTCAAGATTTTTATTAGAAAAAACGTCACACTAATGTCATAGACTTACAAAAATTTGTATGCTTTCTTACCATGGGATCGTGTTTCCTTATTGCATATTTAGTTAGTTAATTTTTTCAACAACGCCATATAATCGTCATAGTATTTTCCGCGGGAAATATCTAATGTGTAAACGTCAGCCAATGTTTCAAAGCTTACCCGGAAAAATTTAATACCACTCTAACGTCACTCTTTCACCAATTTATTTCAATCTCTAAAAATCGATTGTCTAAGTTTTTTCTACAATATAAAAAGTCATACTACAACGCTATTGATATTTTTTAATGCCACAAAAATTATATTCTCTAGTAGTATTCGTAATGTCTCACTTGCAAGATAAGGATTCAAGATTTGCGCCAAGATAAAGATTCAGTATCAGAAGATCTCAAGATATTCAAGATCAAGCTTGTTTTGATAAGCAGTTCGTCGGGAATGGCTGGTACTCATGTGTTTATGGAAAAGGTTTTTGATTTCATCAAACACCTTACCTAATCAAGACCGAAGCCTCTGCAGGAAATTCTACACTATATAAAGACTTAATTTCCATATCGCACTTAAAGAGCACATCACATTATTCTTGCATACTCGGTAGCAAATAACGTGTTTAGTTGTGAGGCCTGGCATGTGTTAAGAACTTTCTAATCTTCTAACCAGATTGTCAAGTTATAACACACGCTATACAATCATCAGAACTTTAACTGGTTGCTATTGTAAATCTAACACCGCGAGAATATCGACGGTAGCGATAAGATAAAAGCGATTATGCCTGTAAAACTATTTGAAATAAAGTTTTAGTACAAGTAGAATGCTACAAGATTCTGGATAAGTCTTTCAGAATTTATTCATATCACGTTGGAAGTTCTTCCCTCGGCAAGATTCTGCACTGTGCACAGTATCACACCAAATCATCATTATTCTCCAATTTATTTACTTTCCCTGCTTTTTTTATTTGAATATTATTTTGTTATAGTAATATTATCAAATATCATTAACAGTTGGTGATACATTTAATTGATGTAATATAGAGTTTACTTTTTCAAATAGAATGTTATGGAATACTAGCACTAGAATACTAGATACTCTTTATTTTCACTTATGAATATGATTACTATAGTTGACTTTTAAATAAACTTATTGCCAGGTAATTTATTCTCATCAACCCACGTAGGCAGCTGGATCAACGTGGCGACTCCATAGACACTTTAGCTTCCGAAACAATTGACGCATCATATGCTCATAAACCATTATATCTGAAAGGATTTAGAATTTGTATTTTCTTTCTATCTAAAACTTAGTTCTTCAAAACATTTAGAGGTGTATTATTATTATTATTATTATTTGGAAACAATCTCATGGGTTCACAAACGTTTTTGGAAGTTGTTCTTGCAATTCTTCTCCCACCTGTGGGTGTCTTTCTTCGTTATGGTTGTGGGGTAACTATTATTTTCATTTTGATGGTCATTTTATAGTTTTTTAATTTGTTATTATCTCCATCTCACTTTCATTTTGTTGAAGGTTTCCTAAATCATTTAGACTAACTTAATTTCGATTCTAAATTGTTCTTTGTTCAATTAAAAAACTTTGTTAAAACATAACTACTTGTTTTAGAGTAGTGGCAATGAGATATTATTCCCAAAGATGAGGTTTATATTAATGTCCATTTATTTGGATGCATATATGACTCCCCCTTTGTTCAATGTTGTGTATGCAGGTGGAATTTTGGATTTGCTTGTTGCTGACACTATTGGGATACATCCCAGGGATAATTTATGCAATTTATGTATTAGTTTCATAAAAAATATCAATGTGTAATGATCTCTTAATACACCTGCGAAGACAAATTATGTGCTCCTTCTTGTACTTGATCTATAATAATTTATGTATTAGTTTCAAAGCAAATATCAATGTGTAATGATCTCCTACATCTGCAAAGACAAAATTGCCCCTTCTGTACTTAAATCTAGGTTGATGTGTTTATACCCCTTATAGTATTTTTTTTAAGTCCATCTTGCAAATAATGTGTCAAACACCAACAACATAGGTACGTGGGATTTGATTTTGTAAAACAGAATGCCTAGATATCAATGAAAGCTTCTTTACAACACAATAAATTTACAATTACACTGTTTGTTATTTTCAATACATGGATGAGTCTTCTACTTACTACATAAATTCAAGGGAAAAAAACATGCATGAAATTTAAAAGGAAAAACAACTATGTTAATAATGAAGAACCAGCTAATTCTGAATCACATACTCTTTTCTGCCGTCTTGATTTTCCATTTTTTTCACCACATACAATAGTAAATTCACATCCAAATGCTTTTCCAAAGCAAGTAAATAATCCAGGATCAGCACCAACAGTATGCCTCCTGTTATGTTTTGGAGTTGGCTTTCCCCCAAGAGTATGACTCCTGTTATGTTTTGGAGTTGGCTTTTTTGTTAATGATTTCCCATGATTCGTACTTGCATTATTGTTGAAAAATGCCTCAAATGGTTTAGGTTCTGTTCTCCACCTATCAATCTTTGATTGTAGCCCTTCAATGTCCGACTCCTCTGCTTTGAAATCTCCTATTATGGAACTCCTAGGATTTCTTGGAACATCTAGTGGTGTCAATATCAATCCTCGCGCCACCGCTGCTGCCACCACCGAGGGGGAGGGTCCGATGTCCGATGCACACATTTCGGAACCGTTCACTACCGAGCCATTCACGGATGACCTATTATAAATCGAGCAATTTACCATAGAAGCCCCGCCACCTTCAGAAAGGATTGTTGATCCACCATTTGGCTGTTTTTGCTTATCCTTTGTAGCTAAATCCGTCCGGTCGCTATTCGTACGCCTTAGTTGAATCTTCTTCACCCCATAGTCTTCCTTTTTAGCACCCAGTTTTTCCTCTGAGCCTCTCCTGTTAGCATATTGTTTATACATTTTGACGTCCGTTAAATCTTGAAACCCAAGGGATGAACCACAAAGCTGTATGTAAAGAGGCATTGTCCTCATTGTATTATCCAATAATGAAACACCCATGTTTAATATCCCCTGAGGGCGTCCAGAGCTACGCCTGATTTGGAGGGCGACGAACCTCTTACTCGAGCCCCCCTTCACCCGAACATCTGGAGGAATCAGATTGCTTATCAAGACTCGAATAGATCCCACCTTGACATCCTTTAACCACCCTAATGCATAGATATCAATCATGACAGCTGATGTATCCGAATTCAAGAAATTGTCATCAACACGAAATACAAATTTATCATTCCATTGAGGGTTGATTTGGCCATTTTGGTCGATTCGTGTACGCAGTTTTCGTTCAGGATTTATATATGTGATTGCATATGTTCTTAGTTTTTTGCAAACAGGAGCCAAATCTTGTGCTGATATGATGTTTAGCTCCAAAAGCTGAAATGGAGCATACCCCATTTTATTTTTCCTTCTCTTCGCCTTTTTCTCTTTTTCTAGTTTATATGAAAACTCAAAAGGGAATACCCAAACCTCAACTCATCAAATCAACCACCTACGAGGATGAGGAGGAAATGGTGTATTTTCTGGTCAGAAAAATTTGGTTAATACTTAATATTACAAAATAAAGAACATAAGGGGGAAAATAGTTGGTTATATATGGAAAATATTTTCCATCAATCTTATGATTGTTGTTTGGTAAATTAGAGACTTCAGAGCTTTTTTCGCAAGGTAAATCACAAATGTCTGGATGATAGTTTTCAATTGCCTGCCATATATATATTTGATATATAACTCTTTCATGAGGAGGATCCGCGATGTCGTCGAGTCGTCGAATAGGTTAAGACTACTAATGGACAAGTTACAAGTCCGGCTGTTAAACTCTATAAATTATTATACTCGGTCGTAATTATCGTTACATGAACTATTTTTTATTATCTCAAATCCTCAATACTATGAAGATTGTCTGATTTTTTATTTTGATGATTGAAATTTGAAATTACATTATTTTTTATATATATTGTGAAAAATATACTTTGATGTACTTTATCATTAATACAATAACTTTATTTTAATTTAAAGTTATGTGTATTGGCAAAACTATAAAAATTTATTATTTGTTGCCATTGAAAATCAAACAGACAACATTAATAACATCGTCAAATGTACTTCACCACCCAATGATAGCTAGATAGATAACTGATTTCGTTATTCCAGTCTTTCCAGAGGTATTATTTGAACATATTTTAACTAACCATCTAACAATGCTAGATAACTGATTTCATTCATAGACAAATAAAGAGAACGGAACGGAACTAACGATGCTAGTCCATGGCGAGATATTACTCAGATGACGAAGCTTCCGAGATCGAATCTTAACGACAATGTCACCAATTTTAAAATAAATAAATAATAAAGAGAACGGGAAAGACATAATAAAAACAAATATAAAAAAGAATGTTATTTATTTGAAGTGATAAATAAATTGAACACTTTTGGTTGGACCAAGCATGATGAACTCCTTATTATCCTCCCCTTTATGATCATGGACACATGGTCCTTTCTATTCACCTTTAACACAAATTGATATCAAATCCAAAATTTATGTCAATTCTACAAACTCTTCAAATTCAGCACTCCAAAATTCCTTAGCTCTCCAAAAAAGCATTAGAAAGAGGAGGTACATAATAAATCCCCAGTCACTAATGCACCTTCGCAAATTAAATATGTAAAACTTGATCATGAGGCCACCTCTATATTTTTCCGTTTAGCTTTGTCTTTTTTATGTTTTGATCTTCTCCTTGAAGAACCAGAGTCACCACCGTGTCTAGGGGAGGAAGTAGACGACGAAGACGACTTCTTGTGCTTCTTCCGTCTATGTTTTTTAGACGCTGGTGGTTCCTCTGCTGTTGATTCGAAGTGTTAAAAAACCAAGAAGAAAATGACTTAGCAATGAATCAATGTATGATTGACTTAATATTACTAAGTATTTTACAATCTATTAACTATTAGTTAGACAAATTTATACAAGGTTTAATTATTTACAATCCAACACCTAATCAGACAAAATTATACAAGAGGTCTTATAAATTTAGACATTGAGTATAATTGTAGAAGTTAAACATGTGGTCTCATATATATCAAGTTCAATTGTAACTCTTATTACTCGTGTGAGTCAAATAAAGATGCTCATTCACTCATGTAAGAAATGAAATGGCATCATAAAAAAGTGAGGACGGTTACGGTACATTAATATTTATTAATTTTTATAGAGTAACACAAAGACATTTCAACATGCTTAGTCTTCACTAACGATCCGTTAGGGTGATTTTCTCCAAATCATATACACAAAATCTTAGACTTTCCTGAGAAATATGCATATCTAATCATTGACGAACATACATACTAATATTATTGAAACTGAAATTGGCAAACTTCCTCAAAAGTTTATAACGGGACATGCAAGTAGTATAGTTAGTGATAACGGACCTTGAGTTGATGGCCAAGCAGAAACAGCCGCGGAATTACGACCTATGGAGGACGATGCGAATTCGGGCCCCGTCTCGATTTCACCCATCTACATTTTCATCACAAAATAACATCAATTCAACAAATCAAATTATATAATGTAGTTTAATTATTTGAACTGGTAAAATTTACTTTAACATTAATATTATGTAACTCAAAGTTATTGTTAAAAAAGAGAGTTAATAATTATCAATTTGATCTTAGATAATGGGATTAAATTGCAATTAAGATACATAGTTGTAGATTAGTCTATGAAAGTGTCACAATGTTGTAGTGTGGTTCCCGGAAGTAACTAATGTTGTATATTCGTCAGTATTTTGAATGTTAAAAATATGAACGAATGTGTAAACATTTGTCATATTTAGGATCAGATGTACAATATTTGTTTATTTGTATTAATATAACTATTTAAAACTAAACTTCAACTTGATGCCACTATCTGGAATCAAAACACTAATTACCTCCTAAAAAAGGGCATGAACTTGCACTAGTACTTATATATGTTGTGATTTTAACATATACAAGTTATAATACATCTAAACTAATAAGTCAATTATCTCCAATATTTTGAAAAGTTTATATCATTTATTCTAATAGAATCGAAGACGATAATAACATCTAAATATATGAAAATAAATGAAATATGCGACATGCAAACAATTGTCTTTTAATTTATTGGATTATAATGTATCAAACAAGTGAATATTGATCCGTTTACGTACCCAGCTTGGATCAGTGTCGCCAGCAGAACCATCCCATCCAATATGTCCAACATGTTGAACATCCCTTGGGCATCCTATCTCGATCTCTATCTCTCGCTCCTTTTCAACTACACAAATTTATAACTATTTTAATATAAATAAAAATTGGTGGAGAATAAAAAACAAATGAAGAAAAATGTAAAAAGGGTATAAACAAATACATCAAGCTAACCTCTAAAAGAGGAGGGTGGGGGTAAAATTACCAAATATATGAGAAATTCTTTTGTTGAATCCCCTGAAGACCCCTTTCATCTTCATCCCCATGCAAGACATGATGAGGAAATAAACAATCCTCTAAGACAAATTTCCTTTCTAAAAACAAAAATTGAAGCACCAAACTAATATTGTGACAAAATTGCAATGCGTATTCACAATATTAGCATGCATGCATGCTACATTGCAAGAAAAATATGTGAGTAATTAATGAGGAGGCCATAGATGTTGACGGGAGTTGTTGACTAGGGAAAAAGAGAAAATTGAGATCGAGAAGGACAAGATGAAGATCAAATGACGAGGAATTTAGAGGGAAATGAAAAAGAGGACAATCAGGCCACCTCGTAACACAAAGGTGAAAGATTGTTTAAGAGATGTAGAATTGAAAAAACAATATCTCAAAATCAATTATGTATTGTTATAATATATATAGTTGTATTTAAAATTTATTAATAACAATTTTTTGTTTAACTAAGAAAGCGAGACGCACATTTATCTATATAATCGATTTCTCAAATATTTGATATATTTTTTATATTTAATTCGAAATCATTCTAAAACTGTACTCCTTCGATTTTTATGTTTAATTAATATTTTTATTTTTTGAATTGATACTTTGATCACGAATAACACTTTAAATATAAGATGACAAATTACAATAAAATACGATGATTAATTTTTTTTAAAGGTCATTAGAATCAATCTTATAGCACGACCGAGTTACTTTTTGTCAATAATATTTATTTTATTTTCTAGTACATTTTATTTCAAGTATAATTTTATTATTAATATTACATAAATTATTAATATATATTATTATTAATACATATTCAACAAAAATAAATATTTTTATGAACTTAAATACTATATGTCAATCATGTATGTAATAATATTTTTAGTAAAATATTAGTAGTATAATATTAACTTACATTATTATAATAAGTAATCACAATTATACTCGATTTAATGGGGATAGCTAGTTTCAAAATATGAAAATCTTCAATTTATTCAATTTCCTTTTCTTCAACTAAGCAGTTAAAATAATTTTTTTTTACATGACATTAATCATATTAAGATGTTTCCTGCACTTCGACACTTCATCAACTAACGGGAAGACGCTTATCATGTTTTATCTTTTATGATTTTGTTACCATATAAAGCTAAAGAGAACGAAGAAATTTGCTACGACATACGACAAGCCAAACAAGCGATATTCAGCCGCTTCGCTTTATACGGAGTTGTGGAAATAATTTATTGGGAATCCTAATAATTGTATATGACTTTATCATTATTTGTTAACTGAAACTAAAATGATTAGTAGTTAAAATCTATTATGATTTAAATGGATAATTAATATTACTAATAATAATGGTAATAATAAAAATAAAAATAATTCTACTAAAAGCATATAAAGATATGGTACATATTAATTTGTTAGCTGCAAATTGTGCCAAATATCCACGGCTGACATTTGTGACTGGACAACAAATATATATATACATACATACATATATATGTATATATATATATCAAACTGAGATGCTCATGTAGATACAAATATTACTTTAATAATTTGATGCCCTCTGACCAAATATATTTATGAATTGATTATTAATATAGTATCATTGAATTATTTACTTTTATATCGGTTAAATTGTATGATGTAAAAAGTATAATTTAAATTTTTGTGGATCCTAATATATAAAATTCATATCTTCAGGAAATTAAATAACAATAATAATAATAATAATGATAATAAATAAAATAATAATAATAATACACAAAATATATGACTATTTAACTAATACATATTATAATAATACTAACAATAGTTTTACATTAATAACAATAATAATTCTACACAAATCATATGATTATTTAACAAATATCTATTATAATAATAATAGTTCTACATAAAATATATTATTATTTAACTAACACAAATTATTAAAGATTAAATCATGAAAGTTATACATGTAAGATTGAGCAAAAATAGTTGTGTTATTTAATACATACCTTTGAAGTTTGAATCAATAAATATGCATCGAAGATATATAAATAATAAAGTTAATTAAAATATATATTTGAATTTTGTCGTATGTTTTTTATGTTGGAGGAATATTATTCATAATGTGTTTGCATACATACAGGGCAGGTAATAAAACATACCTCAAAACATATATTTTAGTCAGCTAGATAATACTATATTACTATGCATGGTAATCAGTGCTCGGAATATGTAGTTGGTTAATTATGGGTCAGGACCAAGTCGGAACTCCAAATCTAATTTAGATCGGTAGATTAACTTGCTTTTTCTCAAGGGATAGACGAACATACGTAGTAATGATTAAAATACTAAATAATAGTTAGTATTAGAATTCATGAGTTGTGCATTAATAGGTGGAATTATTAATTAAAAAAATAAGATTTTTAGATAGAATGATAGTTTAGTAATTAAAAGTGTGAAAATGGAATAAACACAATCATTATTTACACTTTTAAATATGTTAGTGATAAAAAAAAAAATAATTGGATAAAATAAACACATTGATGATACAATTGTATGTACTCTGTGGTAATCTATTGGGCGCATTGTGTTGTATGGGATCATATTAACGGTCAATTATTTAAAGCTCCACAAATTATTACATTTGCCACACAAATTTTATTACTCTTTCGTAACTTTTAGTTTTAATTGATAAGGTAATTAATTTAAAAGTTCTTATTTCGACTCAAAATGTAGATCAAGCTTTCGACTCAAAATGTAAATCAAGCTCTTGGTGCGTGTCGAATGAAATGTAACTATGTACTCCATTCATTCCAAATTGTGTAGCCACTTTAATTTTATACAAAGTTTTAGGAAAATTCAAATTTATCTCACATTACTTGAAAAATTTAAACTAAAGTGGAACTAATTTTGTTAGAGAAATATGTCTCCACTGAGATTCGAACCCAAAACCTCTTGATTGGAGGCTTGGGATAAATACTATTAGGCTAGAAGTCATGTACAAAAAGAAATTAATTTTGGAATTTTTATTTTAAAAATAGTGTATATATAATTTGAGATAAAGGGAGTAACTTTAACGATACCAATCCTCCTGAATAGATACATTGATGTCAAATTGTGACATTTGAATATGATAGGCATACTTTTTTTATAACCAAATATGGCAAAATAGTCGAATCTCTTTTTCGGATTTTGATATTCAAATGTTCGTAAGTCGGCAAGCCTAATTTGTGGCCCATTCTTGCACCTCACATGGATTGTTTCTAATCATTCTCTTATGTATTTATTAGAAAGTGACCATTAGCCGTGCAATCATGGAATTACTCAGATATCAAGAGTGATCATTTCACATATCAAAGCGATTAATTGAGCCACAAATAATATTCTGTAAGACCTGATCAAATTTGATTCGGAATTAAAAAATTTTGGCACCCAAATACCTAAGCTGGAAAGAAAAGAAAATAAAAAATTTGGGTCACCAGATTCTGCCTCGCTTGGGTTGCAGGCCGTCATATAAAGAAGCTAAAAATTTCAACGCTGCATGGCAATGACGGGCTCTTTTTTTCACTTAATTTTTAAATTATTTTTTCGCACAATAATTAAGTAAAATAAATAAATTATACCACTATTTATTTTTCTCGAGCCTATAAATGAGTTTGGTACAAGGCTATTCACACAAAAATCAATTTTTTTAAATATTTAATATTATCATATATTTTAAAAAAATTATAATATTATTTATCAGATAAAATATTATGGATTTTTTAAAATTCAAAAAAATATTTTGTCAAATTCTATTAATTTTCACAATTGTCAGTTAATTATAAATTTAATAATTATATATACGAAATAAATGTTATAAAACGAAAAATACATGTAAGATACGTCGGTTTGAAAAGACTAATACTCGAATGACACTGCTGTAAAAAGGTTATTTGCGCTGCTCGACGCTGCGGTAGTCATTAATTTGACACCCACCCGCCATGATGGTCTTAGGCGTTTAAACATGAAAGTTTCCTCAATAAGTCGACATCGACAGTTCAACCCGAATAATTCGATTCGATTTTTCAAAACTAGACTCGATCGATTTCGAGACATAAACTCGATCTAACTTGAAAATTATTATACATAATTATTAATTGAGAAATAATCCATAATTATTAAATTATAATAATATGAAACATTAATTTTGGAAATGAGTTACTATTTGGAGTTTAACTTGGACTAGAGAATGTAATACATGATTACGAACATTTATGAGAATTCGAATTGTTGGCACCCGGTCGACTACTTAGACATTTTTTTGATAATTCAGATCGAGTTTTTTTTTTAAAGAAAGTTCGATCGAGGTTAGTTTGAACCAATTCGAACTTATTAATCGAATTGGATCGAACCCAATACTCGAAAATTTTCAAATCGAGTCGAGTGCAGCAAGATCAATCTGATTCTACTAGTTCAAGACATAGTAACAAAAAATTGAAAGAAAAATAAAATAATACATACTCATTAAATTAATACTACATAATCTAATCATTGCCTTTCAAATGCCCCACTTCTAATTCATTTTACTGTTATTCCACCAAGTTGTTTGACTACTGCAATAAATCCAAGAAACATCTCTCAATAATTTGTGGGATTAAAATATGACGAAATTGGCTTAAAACAAATGCAATAATCACGTATGGCTTGTCCTTTGTGATCTTCAATTAGTAATAATAATTGAAGAAAAAGCGGGCAAAATTCCCTCAACATTATTTTTATTATGTATAAAGTATAAAAATAAGAGGCATGGACTTGAATATTTTAAGTTTAACAAAGGTGTTTGCCGAATTATTGACAATTATATATATGAAAAAAGGAAAAAGAATTTCTTACGTATGTACGATTGTACGAGTATGTCCATTATTTTTCTTCCTCCTGGCCTGTCTCTAAGGTCGGAAATTGGAACTTTATTTTTGTTATTTTTTCTTTTTATTGCCGCTAAGTTATTGTGTTGTAATTTTATCACTATCATTACATTGCCGGCAGAACAAGTGACGTGACTGATTAGCAATACCAAGACTGAACTTTCTTTGATAATTATTACTCCATCCATCCGTTTCAAAATAAATGATGATTTAGATAAAAATTAATTTATTAATAAATTATAAAAAGTTTCACATCAAATCAGAAAATTACATCGAAGTATAAAAAACCATACCTGAATTGTAAAAATATACTCTTTCCTGCCTTTTGGGCTTGTTCTCATAACCATTCGTACGTAGACAAGAAATAAAAAATACTAAAAGATATCAAAAAATGATAAATGACAGAATAATTAAACAGACACGGCCGGCTGATAATTTAATAACAAAAGTAGACAAAACGCATATTAAAAATGTAGAATTACAATGCCAGTTACAACTAATTTGAAAGTTAAAAAATCGATCTGTGATGTAATAAACTAAATAGAACTGAGGAGTATTAAAATTATAAATAATCACTATTGTAAAAAGTAAAAATTTTCTAGACGACATGTATTTCTGAATGTAGGAAGTATTATTTATTTTAGAAAACCGGTATTCAATTTTCTTGAAAGAGTTGGGGATCATCTATTTCATATTAATATAACAAATTATAATCTAGTTTATGTATCAATTCATTTAAGGTAAAATTGTTGGAAAAATGAATGCAAATATTCGGTATTTAAGAAAATTCATATTGAAGATACGGAACACTTAACCATTTTATATACGTCATTTAACATGAAAATATACGCATCATAATAGGGGATAGACGGAATATAGACCATTTTATATAGCTTAGTCATTTACTACGAAGAAACGTTTGGGCCACGAGAATGCTAAACTTCCACGCTGGGGCGCAGAGAGGCGCAAGCCCTAGTACGAAACTCTATATTTGGTATAATATAAACATTACTCTCTGGGGAGTCGCGCCTGGGGTCTTTATTTCCTCGAACTCCGAGTTTACAGATGTAACTCTCATTATCTTCACATTCTCGCTTTCACACCCCAAAGGCTCCGAGACCTTGAGTTGTGTTATGCCATTAACTAACAGAGCCGAGTAGCAATTGATCATGGAGAAAGGAGCCACCTGATCACCACCCCTTCTTGTACTCTCTTTTAAGTTTAACAACTTTCCTCCTCCTCGAATCATCAGAAACGAATCACTTTATAAACACAAACAAATTATCTTTTCTTATGAGCATTGCTTCCATCTCGTCAATAACACTACTTGGGAGCTTCTAAGGCAAGTGGTCGGTTCTAACCATTATATTCGGGAATCGGTCATTCCTCAAAGCATCCCAAGTACATGTGCACAGAAAGAACTGGTTTAATAAATTGTGTTCGCACAAGCCTTTGCTTGACGTTTCCATTATTCGATTTTTCACAAAATTTCTATTATTTTCTCGTGTTCAACGCAGCGCCCCGCATCTTAAAACCGCATTTCACATAGAACTTTAACAGAACTTCGGTGATGGTTTCCACAAACGCTGGTATCTCTTCTATTAATGATTCAACGTTTACCGTAATGTTACTACGAGCGATTTATTGTGGCTTTGTTACTCGGACAAGTGTTCATTACTCAAGGCTGAATTGTTGGTGGTATTTTTCGTGAACCATTCATGGTTCAATCGGAACCACCCGAAGTCTATTCGGGAACAATTTCCTGCTGAAGTTTGCCCAATCTCGGGCGTAACTTCAATATTCGAAAGGGAGATTTAATCTGCCTCAAAGCATTTAATAAACATTATGCCGCATTCGGCGCTTAAGCGATATCTTCTCCGAAAGAATTTTAAGAGGTAGTGATGATGCTCTACTCGACAACTCAATTTGTCAAGGTTTTTGACCGCTAAGTTCTCAAAGGCTGTGAGGATGCAGCAATCCTCAAACTCTGTCAGTTGGCTGAAGGATGGAACACTCGATTATCATGTCGGAACTATGTACTAAACGGATCGAAAGGACGACCTGCTTCCGGGTTTATCGTACTCCTTGAAAACCAAGAAAGTTTTGGGAGGCTTGGAGTACAAATATAGAACCTGTGATGTCGAGTTAAGAAATTCATTGTTGGGAAGTTTCTTGGTTTCGTGGACGTCAATTTACAGTCAATAGACAAACAAATGAACTCGAGGTAACGTTTCACGGAATTCACGCCAGGTACGGTCAAGGAAATGAAAAGTTTCCGTGATGTCATTATCGAGAAACTACCCCGTGCCGGAAATACTTCAAAAATTACTCAAACATAAACGAACGGAGATGATCATAAGTGATTTAGTTTTACGCCTTCGAATCGAGGGAAGACACAGAAAGGAAACGAAAGGGAAGAATCGTTCAAACTCGTGGTACAAAAGCTAATGTTTGCTGGTACGGTTCGGGATCAAAATCGCTCAAAGGAAAGCGTAAAGACTACAAATCAAAGGCTGTAGGGTCAACTTTAAGAAGAAATTCTGGGCGGAAATGTTTCAACCGTGATGTTATGGTCATAACATTTAACCTTCATGGTTTCGAAGCTGAACTCAGGGTTCAAAAACCAAGTGGAAATCTGCTGGATTGATACCGGTGCCACTAAAGCACATCTATTCGGGCAAAGGAATTTTCACAAATTTCAAGCCACTTACCACTGGAGAAAAGATGTATATGTAGGAATCTTTTCGACTTCTAAAATTGAAGGTTAAAAATTATCGCGCTTTCAAGATGACATCAAAGGAGGTAACTCAATCATTAGAGTGGAAGTCCACAAGAATTCATCTCTAGATTGTCGCCAACAAACACGCGTTTTAGTATGGTTATAGAAGCTGATAAGCTTACTTTCTCTAACGCAGAATGTTTGCAGCAAAGGCTATGCCTCGATGGCCCTTTTTAAAACTCAATGTGAATGCATCAAGCTTCAAACATGAATAAAATGGCTACTACTGCTTATTCGATCGAGGCCCTTCAAAATATTTGGCATGCTAGACAGACATGTAAATTTTAATCTTTTGCGAAAACTCGTTAAAAACATTCCTACCCTCATTTTGATCCTAAATTCAAATGTGAAACCTCGGTGGTTTAAGCCTAAAGAAACTGTGATGCCTTTCAAGGCTATCAAGTAAGAAATACAAAGTCACTGATCTAATTCATAGTGACGTAGCGACATGCAGTTCAACACTATCAAGAGGTGAAATTGTTATTTTATAACATTTGTCGATGATAAGACAAAATATTATTACGTGTACCTTTAATAGGTAGCATTTAAGCAATACAAAAGTTTGTAATTTACAAAGACGAAGCTGAGAATAAACTTAATAAGAAAATCAAGGTGATAATAAGCGACAGAAAGTAGAATATGTTTGACCATTCGGCCGAAGTCAAGGTTTCAAATACGGTATAATACATGAAGTCACAAAGACTGCACTCTCACCATACTAAACGGAGTACTGAAAGAAATAATAGAACTTTAAAGGATAATGTATTTAATTCTCTCGAGCAAGTTCAAGACTACCACCACAAACGCTGGGATCAGAATTTATCACTAATTACCTACTAAATGTAGTACCCTCAGAAACACGGTGACGCGACACCCTACGAGCTGGTTTAAACCAACCTATAACCACTGGTATTGGGGTCGTTTCAAGGTCACGGTTCCACTACCTGCTGTGCCGAGTATAGACCTAAGACAGTTAGACTAATTCATTTGCACACACAATAAGAGCGCATAGTTCCTAGTGCATAAATCGGAAAATCCAAGAGTGCACAAAAAGCACATACTGGAAGTCTTAAATACAACATTTTTCTCGAGAATGTTTTTCCTTTGAGATCAAGTAGGTTAAGCAAGTTCTCTAGGAGCACTCATGAAAGCATTCACCTCGCTAGAAGTCAAGAACTATGTATTGGGCCTCGAGCGAAACCGAAGCTCAACCTCCCGACGAAGTAAAAGCGGCAAAGAGTCGGTGAAGTCCTTCTGGCCGACTTTACGACTTATACGGTACAAAGTCCAATCTCTGGACATACCAATGTAAGAGTATCTTCAACCTAAGCGAATTTTTATGAAAAGTTAGCGAATTCAAAGTCGGTATCGATTCAATTCTTCAAAATCACATTGAATCAAGTGATCTTTCACTGGGTACAAACCTCTTAAATCAAAAATGAATTTTTAAGAGAAAGATTAAGCATCGACGTAACAATCGATATAATATGTAGCTAATCATCTCGCTTAATGTAATGCAGTTAGGATTAGACTATTTTGATACTTACTCACCTGTTACTCGAATTACATCCATACGTATGATATTGGCAATTACTGCTTTGCGCAATTTGGAAGTACACCAAATGGATGTGAAAATGACATTTCTGAATGGAGATTTAGATGAGGAAATTTATATGGAACAACCAGAAGGGTTTAAAGTTCCAGGAAAGGAGGCTAAAGCTGTAGACTCAGAAATCCTCAGATGACTTAAACAAGCACCAAAACAATGGAATGAGAAATTTGACAAAAACCGTGTCATTTTAATGACTTCTCGTAATTAACGAGCGATAAACGTGTCTACAAGACCACAAGAGACGGATATGCCATATTATGTCTCTATGTTTGCCGGGACGTACTATCGTTGGAAGCAATCACAAAATGATACAATCTACCAAAGACATGTTAAATGACAAATTTGGATATTTAAAGATACGGGTCACGCCGATATCACTTGGGGGTTAAAATCACGGTAAATCAACAAAGACCGATTCGAGCCGACTCACTACGCCGACACGATACTAGCTAAAATTCAAGAAGGCGACAGAATGTCAAAAACTTTGATGGACATAAGTTAACACCTAACAACGAATAAAAGAGAAAATGTGTCACAAGTTGAGTATGCTAAAATAATAGGTAGTCTCATTGTGATCTAATGAAGCTGCAATAAGTCCCGATATCAAGCACACAGGAAAGAAATGAGTCGATATACTAGTAATCCTAAATATGATCATCGAAAGCCATAATACGAAAGTACTAGATACTGAGATAGCCTAGAGATTATGGGTTGCACGATACCAAATATCCGGCTGTCCTTGAAGGATACAACGATGCGAATTGGATATCCGATAACAATGATTCCAAATCCACACAAAGAGATATGTTTTCACTTTGGGTGGGAAATTGCATTCTCGTAGTCCTCAAAACAAACTATGATCGCTAGATCCACTATGGAATCTGAGTTCATAGCATTGGACAAGTGTGGTGAAGAGGCTGAATGGTTACGCCTATTTCTTGAGGACATTCCTCGAGCGGTAAAGACCGCGCTGGGTACAGATACATTCCTCGACAATAATCAAGAATTGACGGGCACACAAAGTCATATGTTTAATGGTAAGTCACGACACATACGCCGTCGACATAATACCATTACGCAACTAATCTCAACTAGAGTTATCACTATTGATTACATAAGATCAAAGGATAACATTGTGGATCCGCTAACCAAAGGGTTAAATAGAGAACTAGTTGAGAAATCATCAAAAGGAAAGGGACTGAAGCCCATTAAATAATATGGTTATGAAGGAAAACCCAACTTAGCTTACTGGAGATCTCAAGAACTAGGTTCAATGGACAACCTAATTGTAATCATAGTTGGCAAATCACTCATGGGGGATTTTCACCCCACCCATTCCTCGAATGATAACAAATATAATTGCAGTATCAACGAAGTTTTGCTCTTAATGACTCTCTCTTGGAAAAGATCAATAGATCTAGTAAAAAGCCGCATCGTAGTTGCTATCATTATAAGCTGGAGGTCACCATGTGAGCTAAAGTAGAGGCCGCTTTTGCAGAGAAACGGTGAGGGCGCATTTCTCGAGGAACTACTAACTGTGCAGCGTCCATGGCCAAACCGACACACCTACGAGCACCGAGTAAAGTATCGTCAATACCTGTGTGTAGTATGTCGACAGGTTCAAGAAAAGAACGGGTTCGCGGTCGCAGTCTACTGTGCTTCGCTTGTAGCGTGATGCAAACACGCGGGAAGCGTCTGGCGGTCTCTGTGCCCACCTTATCCTACGCAGCGTCAGTCGCCAGCGACACCAAACATATGTTACAAACGATTCTGCTTAATTTTGATCTATGTGTGGGATTATTGAAAATGAATGCAAAATCTGGCACTTTGGCACTATATCGAAGATAGATCGAACACACCATTTTATATACGGCCATTTCAATCATGGAAGTAGGATGCTCAGCCATGGTAATCGCTAAAATCTAATGGGGCGCAAGAGAGGCGCAAGTCCTAGTATGAAACTCATATCGGTATAATATAAAACATTAGTTCGGGAGCAATTGGGGTCTCTGGAAGGCCTTCCTTGTACTGAAGCTTACAAATTGCATCCCTATTATTCACATTCGTTTTGCACCCCAAAAGCGCTCGAGACCTTTGGTTTCTTCCGTTTTGGAGTTAAATGGCATTGAGTTGGTTGTTATGCTATTAACTACTGCAGAGTTAAGTATCAATATTGTTGGAAAAATGAATGCAAAATTTGACAATTAAGTGTACCATACTGAAAGATGTAATTTTAACATGACCATTTTACATAGTCGTGGGTCATTTTACCACGGCAACGCTTCAATACGGCATCGCTAAACTTCCATGCGCAGGAAAGTGTGCAAGTCTTAGTATGAAACTCTATATCGGGTATAATATAAAAACATTAGTCCCGGAGCAGGCCTGGGGGTCTCTGGGCGGCTCCTCTCAACTCGAAGCTTACGTATCGCACCCCCATTATCTTCACATTCGCTTTTGCACCCAAAGCGTTCGAGACCTCGCTTCTTCCGCTTTGGAGTTAAATAATGAAGTTGGTCGTTATGCTATTAACTACTATGAAAGCCAAGAGTAATCGACAGCGGAAAGCAGTAGTTTAATCGATCACCACCCCTTGTACTCTCTTTAAGCCGAATAACTTTTTCTCCTCAATCAATTAGGAAACAAACACAAACGAACTATCTTTTCTTGGTGATACTCTTGCTCCATCTCGCCTACGAACACTTCTGTATCAGCTTCTAAGCAGTTGGCTTCTGCTCTAACCATCAGATCCCTGAATCACCGCTTCCTCAAGATCCTAAGCACATACGGGTAGCAAATTTGGTTTAAGGGAAATTATAAGCCACAAGCCTTTGGCTGATGCTTCACATATTTACCTTTTCACAAAGCTTCTTCCGTTATTCTTTTCCAAGGCTCAACGCATATGTCCTACAAAATCACATTTAATTCTTTTAATGTGTTATAAATAATTTTAAATTTTCTTTTAATTGTTATAAATAATTATTGACATGTTCATCAAGTCTAAATTGAAATTGCTTAAAATGCGAGTAAAATATGTTCTCGTACCATTTTTTAAGTTACCTTTACATATTCAATGTTTATCGAAGAATGATAGCTTATATAAATTATATCAATAAATCCTCATTTAAATATACGACAAACTAGCTCATTTATGCAGACAATATCAAATACTTACAGACATTATTAACTCGACACTCAAGTTATTACTAAAATTAATATAATAATAATAATACTCATACTTAATAATATTTTCTAAAATTTTCACATCCATCTCAATATTTACACACGCCTACAATATCAAATTTAATTTCATCATCAATTTAGACTTTTAGTGATATGTCTTTGTACTCCTAAGTTTGAGGTAGAGAATTCAACTTCTCCAATACAATGTATCACTCAGGATATCAGACGGCAATTATCAATTTGCTTTGGCTGTTATTATGGTCACCTGAACTAATGAATTGGCTCGTCATATTCCTGCCTTGATTCTCCCCTGTTGCAGTTTTGCATAAGCTCTAGATCAGTAGAGCATGGGACGTTTTGAAAGAATCTTAAGATTATTAATGCATACCTAATTATTAATTGCTAGTTTATTTATTATTTAGCACCAAATAAGGTTTGAAATTAAAACAAATTTTTAAAAGTTAATGAGAATTTATATTAAAATCAATTGATTAAAAATAAATAAAGTTTAATATTTTATTAATATTTGAATGTCCTTAATCAACTAATATAAAATTGATTATCAGTATAATCAAATTTGACTCAAGATGTCATGTTTTGTGTCCATGAAGAATGTTAATCATGAGAGCAGGTGATTTATGAACTACAGTCAAAGTACGTATCCTTATGTAATAGCTGGCATCCGCATGTAATTAGCTTATATACCAAATTTGACAATTTAGAAGGCAATCTAATGAACGTTCCATCCTTCTATATTGGTTTTCTGGACCCTTAGGTTTTGCCTTTTTTTCTCTTTCTGAGATTTCCTTGTCTTTTTTCGTTTTGAGGCATTAAGATTGGGATCCACCCCTCTGTGTCGTTTTTCTTCCTTGTTTTCCTAATCATCAGCACGTGTTCTTTGCATTGTTTTCGGTCCTTTCTATTGTGGCGAGCCTAATTTGAAATACCGAACTATACAACAAGCATTTCAGAAAGAATAATACACATGATACAAAATTACAACGAAAGCGATTACAACAAAAAACTAAAAAACGAGATTACAATGAAATGATTACAACAAAACTAAAACCCATCAAGTCATCGCCCGACGCTTCCTTAAACAGATTCTAATTCTTCCAAATCCGCTAGATCTAAGAGAGGCGATCGCTTTCCAGTGATAAACGACCAACGACGACTTCACAAGCACAAGTGAATCGGACACGAACCGCTCAAGGAAGCTCGATGATCAATTGAGAAAACAAACGAAATGAGTAGAATTTTCCTGGATTTTTTTTTTTCTTTTCTACGCGTACGCTTCCGATTCATATGGAGTTTTTGATGATTAAGTAGGCAACTTGCTGAACCAAAACGTTTATGTATTAATGAGCAAATAAAAACGGTTTGTGTAATGTACCTAAAGCAATTCTTTAACACACCGATCATTAATTGGCGTAACGTCTCTTTGAATTTTGAATGCACCGAAGCTGACCGAGCAAAGGTGGCTCGCACGAAGCCCCTTTCTGAACCCGCACTGGCCCCCAGGGTCACACACGCACCCTGCCTACAATTCCGGTACCTCATTTTCCCGACTTGCACCCTCCCTCTGGCTACAGACTTTTTTTCGCATAAGAGTCAATCAATTTACTAAGTCACTAAAGACTCCTCTTCTTATTAAGCCGAACTTCCAACATCATCTACCCAACGCGATGACTCTATTTTTTCCAAACTTCATTGGTTCCATCTTTGCAATGCTCACTGACACACAAACGATGCACATTTCGATTCACAACGCTCTAATATCCAACATCCCCACATTTAATCAAAATTGTATTTCAAACAAAATCAATAAAACCAATATCCCCACACGATACAAATTTGAAAAAGATTTCGACTCGACACCCAGCGATAGCAACAACGATCGACCTCGCATGTGATGTGCGCGATGGCATCGGGAACCTTCCTTTGTGTACATATGTTTACATTCACCAACGTATTACGCAGACGCGATGCCTCGAACTAACTGGGTAGCAAATGACGAAGATACTTCACGTATCTCATCCACCAGACGTTTCACTATTTTGTCCGGTTAGGCCATGGACACATGCCTGGTTCTGTGAGTTGTCGTCAAGAAATGCACCCTCCGAGCATTTCTCTTCTAAAGCGGCCCCTTACTTTAGCTCACATAGGTGACTCTTCATATTCTTTCGAGTAACCCGCGCTACTCTTCCATATGTCATGTAGTCATTAAAAGCATGTTTAACCTTACCCTACGGGTATCACCTGCTTCATTTGTAACAGGTGTAGTGAAATCCCCACAAGGATCTACTAATACAACATGCCATTCCCTGGATCCCGAATCTCGGGATCTCCAAATAACGTGGTGGGTCACATATCTCACGTATTTTTTCTCAAGGGTTTTCAATCCCATTCCTTTCGATGAATTCTCAACTAGCTCTTTCTAACCCCTCGGGTCAATGGATCCGCTATGTTATCCTTCGATCTTTACATGATCAACTAAGTGATAACCCAACTGAGAGTAATTGTCTAACGGTATTATGTCTCGACCTAACGCCAGCCTCACTTACCATAAGGCCGCGTGCCTCCCAATTGAAGACTCATTGTCACAATATATGCAAATCGAGGCGCCCGGCTTTTCCCAATTCTATATCCTCAAGAAATTGTCTTAACCATTCTGGGCTTCTTTCCCCACACTCGCCTAAGGCAAATTTAACTCGCACTCCATCGTGATCCGGCAATTAATGTCTGCTTGAGGACTTCATTTACTACCGACCGCCTAAAGTGAACACATATCCACTAGTAGACATCAATCACCAAGATCGAGATCCAATTGCATCCGTACCCCTCAAGTACGCCTCGATAACGCCAGTATACAAGAACCCATACCCGAAAGTATGTCTCAAGTGGCTCAAGTACTCTATCATAGCTTCAATGATCAAGTACTGATTACTGTATATCTACTCAATTTGCTTTAATGGATAGTTATATCCGGTCTAGTACAACCTCATTAGGTACACGATTCCCACAACTCGAGAATACTCAAGCCGGCATAATACCCTTTCCTTTATTCTTCGCCAGTGAGGTATCGATGTTCATCCACGGAGTCGACATTCTCCCCAAATCATCTTGGCAAAATTTTCAAGAATTTTATCGACATAGCTGATCGGGTTAACACTGTAATCGTTAGGAGTTCTCACAATGGACTCCCAAAATTAGATCCGCTTGTCCCATGTCCTTCATGTCAAACTCGAGTTCAACATATCTTTATGGATCAATCATCTTTTGATCAAGTACTAACAACGAAAGTACCATCCACATACAAAGCAGAGAATTACATACCGAAAACCGAACTATACAACAAGACTTTGCAAAGAAATAATACAATATGCATACGAAATTACAATGAAGAGATTACAACGAAAACGAGAAACGAGATTACAATGAAATGATTACAACAAAACAAAACCGGATCAAGTCACGTCCGACGCTTTCCTTAAAACAGATTCGACCTCTTCCCAAACGCTAGACGCAAGAGAGTCGATCGCTTCCGTGATAAACGACCAACGATTGACTTCACAAGCACAAAGTTGAATCGACATCGACGAACCGCCCGCGAGCTGATGATCACCTCGGTAAAACAAACGAAAGAAGCAGAACGGGCGCCTCGGATTTTTTTTTCTTTCGTAGCTGGTGGTCGCTTCGATCTAAGGCTGAGTTTTTGATGATCAAAGTAGGCAACTCACGAACCAAAACATGGCGAATTAACGTGGCAAATAAAAACGGCTCAGAATGCCCAAAAGCACTTAACACACTAATTGTCCATTCCAGAACAACTCTTTAATTTCAATGCAAAATCGAAAGCTGACCGGGAGCAAAAGGTGGTTCGCACGAGCCCCCTTTTCGAATCAGATTGTGTCCGCAGTCGCGTGACACGCACCTCGGGTTTTGCCACCTCCGAGCCTATTTTCCTGATTTCTCCTCAAGGCTGGGCTGCCGACTTTTTTCGCATAAAGAGTCAATCAATTTACTAAGTCACTAAAGACCTCTTCTTATTGCCGAACTTCCAACATCATCTACTCCAATGCTGGACGCACTTATTTTTCCAAACTCATGGTTTGTTCCCATCTTTGCAATGTGCTCATCGACACACAAACGAGATGCACATTTTAATTCACAACGCTTCTAATATCCAACATCTATCTCCATTCCTCATTTCGGGCAGGAGGGGATTGGGGCTTTTCTTTTCATCTCTTTTTCTTTTCTTTACGGGTCTGCCTTTTCAGCTGATGTGGATCTTTGTGTCTTCAGGTTTTTACAGGCATCTCACTATCTCCGCAAAGGATTCTTTCCGGCTGGCATCAAGGAGAGACTGGTTGTTATCATTCTCCTCAACTCAAGCACCTACGATTTCTCGGCACGTATTCGGGACTCAGCCGAGCGCCAAAATAATAATGACCTCGACTCGACTGCCTCAGCATCGGAGCATTATCATCGGGAAATGAGGAGCCTGGTAAGGTTTTCGCTCCAATGTGACATACGATAAAGGGAGGAGAAAGTCAATTTAGTTTGATCGGAAGTATTCTCACAATAAAAGTTTTCAAGACACGGCTCTAGTTTCGCGAACCGTGGCTCTTCGATAGGTACGCTATTCACAAGAAAGGGAGTCAAATGCCATTTGACCAAGTTTCTTTGACTATATTTGTGTTTCGAAAGTCTAAGTACGGAACTCCGCCTGCGTACGTGGATACGTCACAAGCTGCAGAGCATATACTGGGAAAGTGGGATCGGCGGACCGGAAGAGCACAGCAACGTGGGGGATTATATTGTAAAGGCTTACGCGAGCAAACCTTAAAGCAGGAGGTCTAGCTCCATGAATCCAGAAAGGTTCCAAAGCGCGTATGTACGGTAAGTTTCACATGACGCTTGTCTATATTTCCGCATGCTGGGACATTTAAGATTATAGTCATGGTATAAATTCAAACGACGCACATTGCAGGTTCTAAGTGATAACAAATACGAGGCCGACTCGGGTGCGGTCGAATAAGTAATAGAGTAGTGGATTTTAACTGACTTAAAGTATCGAATGGGAAAATGGGCGCACTATCGTGAGGACGCATCTCGTGGGGCTTGGCAGAGGGGAGGGTGTGAAGACTAATTGCCGAAATGGGGATGGGGTCCGCGAAATTTAACCGAGGAAGACAGCTCAATGGATCGATCGTGCAGAGGAGGAGCAGAGCTTTTTAAAGATGTAACATACCTTAGGTCATTACGGATGACCTGTAGGTTCATTCCAAACGCTACCACTCATTTTCCCCCGAATACGAGGAGAAAGCGTAAGATGTTATCTCAATAGTCGGGGGAACCAAAAGAGATAATGTCTTTACGGCGAGAGGAGCCGAGATTGAAAATAAAATTCGCCTCCTTCGGTACCGGACATTACAACGCATGCATCAGCGAGGGATGGCGGGCGAAGACGTAGGTCGGGAGAGGTCGGCCGAGTACGGAAGGAGCTCGCACCATTTCAGAAAACACACAAATTCAATACGGCCGAAAGTTAAGAGGAGAGAAAGCTGCAGTTTCTTCTACCGAAGCTTAGAAATTTATTGTATTAAATGTCATAACTGAAAGCAGTGACAAAGCAAAAAAAGGCAAGGACCGCTTACAAAGTGTCTTTTTTAGCTACGGAGGTTCGAATAAAGAGGAGATTCTCCAAAGATTGCAAGGCGGAGGAGTCAAGATCGCCAGCCTTTCCGTGAGCGTGTCGGTAGCGATGACGATTGGTGTCGGTGGTTGCTGCAGCGGTATTCTGCTTCGACGCTGGGTTATCCAAAGTGAAAACGCGAGGAAGCGGAGTAGTTGGAAAGGTTCATCGGCAGAATAAAGGAGTGGTGCTCAACAAGTTGGGCTGCTTACAACAATAGAGGTAGTAGCCGACCCAAATCGGCCCCAAATTTTTAGATGAAGTTTGTCTCGAACGTATACTGGAAAACCGGATGCTTCATACTTTAAGGAATGTCTTCTAACACACATTCTTCGATATCGTTGTTCTTTAGAAACTAAAAATGAAGAAAAAAATGAAAAAATTAACCGCTTATCGGGTTTTGATTTTAGTTTTATTATAAATCCTAATGGGTACCGGCCTAAGGAAAATCCATTAAGGGCGAAATGGATGGGCATGGTAGACAGACGTGACGAAGTTCGTGTCTGTAAACCTCGATTGGTGGGAGCGGGCAAACACGGTACTGATATCAAATTCTTGTGTACGCCAGATGTATCAATAGATTGGGAGCGGCAAATTGAGGTTATCGACATATGCACCATCGACGACGCGACGGCTAAGAATAAGGGAGATTTTAATGATTTGTTAAATAAGGAGGAAAATTAGGAGGCATCGAAGCTGGATCAGCGTAATACGAAATCAAGTACGGGATTTTTGTGTCTCACGCGGTTTAATCGACGAAGCCAGGGGCGCCTTTATACGTAGCTGTAATCGTCGAAGAAAGTAATACGTAGTCGTTCTGGCTGACCGCAGTTTCTAACGCCAAGCCGCGTATTGAAAGTTCTCTAAATCTATTATTGTTAAATCGTAGTGATTTTGATTTTTATAATTACGCCGCAGCGACAATTGTTGTAATAATTTATTTACTAGTTTTAGTTAAATGAGATTATTCAAATTAAGTGTTCAATAAGTATTAATTATAACATTAAAGTTGGAACTCACGATAATATCGCGGTTATGCTGCATTGCTGGGATCATGCATAATCGATATAATAATCATAATGGTCAATTATATTATTATACTTAATTAATATTATCTCGAAAGCCCGTATGTCACACATACAATGACGCTGAAGTCATATTCCGCGGCGAAATTAAATCGTGATTACCGAATTGAGTTGATTAAAATCAACGATACCCAATCGAGAGTTTTATATCGATAATGTAAATACAATCGAAATCAATCAATGAACTTCATAGTTCAATTGACGGTTTAACATGGAAAGCTCATTATTAACTTGTTAAGTTACTTACTCATTTACTAATAAGAAGTTAACGCTTAACGTTACCTTTGTTTATCAAACGAGTCAAGCTTATTCGGCAAAATGGTGGCTGAGAGAAAGAGATGAAATGAAAACTAAGTTTCATTTTCATCTTCTTCCTCAAACCCAAAGCCGCCACCCTCCCTCTCTCCTCTCTAAGATTTCGAGTCAAGTTTTGACTCATTTGTTGTCCAAACGCCAGAAGATTCTAGCAAATCCAATCGCGAGATTCAACCGCTTCGTGTGGACTAATCGAGGCATTTCACTTCGAGGTGCTAAGTGAGATCAACGGAGGGGCCCGTGAGGTTCAAAGTTCATCATATCCATAGACAGTACTTCGTATTCATACGTGTATGAATTTATATATATGTATTTTTTGTAATTCGATTTATACATTTATTCATCTTGGCTGCATTTGTTCTTATTTTTATGAACAAGCCAGGTAATTTTTTCCCAACAAAGGGTATCACGAGCATGTTAAATTGTATAATTTCGACATATTTTATATATAATTTGTTATATAAATTATTTATCATTTTTCATATTATATATTCTTGAACATGAATATATTATGAAAAAATTGATCCATGAATAAATATGTGTTTTATAGAATTGCTCAAGTTCAACATTGTTAATTTCTACGATTCAATTTCTAGATTTTTGTTTCATGACCAAAGAATTTAAAAAAATTTGATTCAAATCTAAACGCTTTTAATTGGATTCGAGGCGTTAAAATGTTTGAACAATTCCACCAATTTTCAGTCAGATTCCGTAGGGACGGTAAATCCATTCCAAAATAATTTTTGATTTCCTCGAATGTTTATCAGATAATTAATTTTTGCAAATGTTTTATTAAAATTTAATAATCGGCCAATCGAAATAGCAATTTAATTGATTCGTTTTGTCCAATTTGTATTTACATTATCAACGTAAAACTCTCGATCGGGTATCTCGCTGATATTAATCAACTCTCAATTTAATAATCTCGATTTAATTCCATACTAATATAACTCAACGTCATCAGATGTGCGATCTTCAGTTCACATAATATTAGTCAGATAATAATATAATTGACCATTACGACATTATATCGCCATGCACGGTGATCTAAGAATTCCGCATAACCCTGATATTATCGCGAAGTTCCATTTTAGTAATTTACAATTACTATTTATCGAACACTTAGTTCGAGTAATCTCATTTAACTAAAACTAGTAAATGAATCTGTTACAACAATTATCAGAACAGCATAATTATATTAAACATATAAGAATCTTGTAACACCTCACGATTTCTATAATATGACTGAAGTCAGCGGCTTATTAGTTTATCTTAATATCATGCTAAAATAATCGTAACGCGATTATCTAATAGGTTACGCCCCTATCCTTATGTGTATTATATCGGAGAACTGCAGTTGCCTTTGGCTTGGGAGGAGGATTGGAGCAATATTCTTATAGCTCATGAGGTGTTACATTACATGAATCATTCTAAATCGGTGAAAAATAATAATATGGCTATTAAGCTTAGATACTTTAGTAAAGGATATTTAATCGCTGAGCTGAATTTTCAGGCTATCATGATAAAATCAGTTCTCATTGTCAGTTGTTCTTCACATGGTCGAATGCCATAGCGTGCCGAAATACGTAGTTAAATGAGTAAGATTTTGTAGCGGTCCAACGGTCGACTTATCAATTGACTCTTTTGCAATCGCGCGACAGGATAATACGCGAAAGTGGAAAGCAGTCACAAGTTGCCTATCTCTCTTTCCGGTGTCATCTCACACATCTTTACATCCGAAAGACTTTCGTGTATATCTGCTTACCATTTGAGCATCGCCTCTAGTAATTCGGGTACATCCGCCGCACTGAAGGTTCAAGCTCGGAGACCGAGACAGATTACGACGTAGCGACTGAATCAAATCAAAGAATAGCTCGAGAAGACGGGGACTGTGGTCGCGACTTCATGCCCCTTACCTAAGTCCCGATGTCAAGAAACTTCACGCCTGTATGAAGTTCTGGATGTGTGAGGCCTGTGGATCTACATGTTCCTACCTCGATTTTCCGACGCTGGCTTCGGCCTATAAATACCCCTCCACTTTGCCAGCCCTCAATCCTAAAAACTGAGTGAATTGAAGAATAATATAAAATTGTGTGCTCTTAAATGCCTTGCGCCTCGTTTATTCTATTATTTCAATAAGGTATAGTCAGATCTTTTTAGATTTCTCTATTCATCTTGTTGGATGCGATATAATACCTGAAGTCCACAGATAGCTTGTGTTAATCTATATTTCTCGAGCATAGTTTCGTTTAATCAGCCACAACAAGCTCTAATCGCTTCTCCATTATAAATAAATCCGCATGTGACTCGTCAAGTTGACAATTCTAACACTTACAGTGACAATGCTAAATCTATATCTCTTTATTTTCTCAATACTTTACATACACTTCTTATCTTTAAAATTTCAGATCAGATAATTGATATAAATTTAATTTCGCCATTATAAAAATACTAAAATATACTCCACTAAGTTTGAAAATGGAGTGTCAACTAAAATATCAAAGCTTCTATTTTTTACCTAACAAATTCAAACGTGGCTATCAGAGATGTGGGGTAGCATATACTACCTCCTACCATAATTTTAAGTCACTTTGGTGGTGGTCCACTGGTCCTTATTTGAATTAAGAAAGTTTCTTAATAATTTATCTCATACTAATGCTCATTTTTTTTTTTAATCGATAGTTTTATTGAAATTCAGCAATAGCAAGCAAATTAAACTCTTGCTCATGAAAAATGAAAGAGATCACTAGCCTATTCAATACTGCATTCATCATTAAAAATCCTATTAACGTGAGCACATTTTGATAGAAAATTTCCAACAAACTCCACAACTTGTCGAGGTTGATGAAATGCCCGCCCGAACCATAATTCCTTTGAAACCAAACATCCCGTAGACACACCGACCATTACATATAAAGTCGTTCCCGAAAGACAAACATTAATTCTATATTCCAAGAGATCCATCAAACATAATGAACTCATTTGCGAAAAACCTAAGACACCTAACTCCACACATATATCTTTCACATACACACTATTGGAAAGATATGCATTGCTCCCTCCCCCATTCTTTCCACAAAAGCACATCTCAACGCCCATCCCTCCTATCTACGCTGCACCCGGCGTAAAATTAGAGTACAACCTCCAGAGAGCTTTACATACCTCGGAGATACTTCATTTCCACAGACATTTCCAAAAATCCGAAGGAGGAGAACTGGACATCGGTGAGAGATCCTTCTCCTTGGCCATTCTTCTTGATAGCAAATAGACATTTTTTACCTCAAATTTCCCACTGAAGCATCATTCCAAACTGCCCTGTCCGGACAGTTCAAGGATGGAAAAGGCATCCTCATTTAATCTAAAGCTAAAAGAATATCTAAATTTTGAGGTCAAAATTATCTAACGAACTAACTTCATTGAAAGTCTGGTAGAGATTCCGTGGACCAGTGTTGGATGGTAAGAATGTAAGATTGACTAATTTTGAGTATCTGAGCTTGCAGTTTCGTTTTTGTCCGTGTGTCATCTTGTATAGTGGGCATATAAATGATAAATATATCCTGCACAATTACGGCAAATATGTCACACATTTAGTCTTAAAGAACAATACAGTATCATGAAACAAAAAAGATCTAAGGGGTGAATTCAAACTATATATCTGATCTAGCCAGTGAATCCAACTTAACTCAACCCAACCTAGCTCAATTTAGCCCAACTTGGAGAAATAACTATGGTTTTGGAGTATTTTTCTCGAAATTGGGACCCAATCAATGAGTACCTCGCTTCAAATTGGATTATATCCGGGTTTATCTATACCAGAACAGTTTCGACTAAAAAATGTATTGTTACGAGATTTATCTTGGTATTTTTTAAAATAAATGAAGAATTGGAAGTATTGGCCCAGTTCTAGGTCAATTAATTAAATTTTAAGTCAACAACCGATCAATATCAAACCATTTGAAGTTTATATAGCCGAGTTAGTAACGAATAGCTCTACTCACCTAGACACATAGTCACCTCTAGTACTAATGGTAAAACTGTTGAAACATTTGCCAAAATATTCGTACATAATAGTAATTTTTGAAATAATCGTAGAAGAGTTGGTAAACAGTGAAGAGGTCGGCAATCGTAAATTTGTAATTACATCTCGAGTTTTGAACTTTGGAACTTGGTTTTGTACATCTTCATTTACGCGTAGCTTGACTATATACTCTGTGTTTTCTTTTTCAATGTGTTAGCCTGCTATAAATAATAACTAGACTTTATTCACAGTCAACCAATTTAATTAAATCTCAATAATTTAAGTTCAAACTCTATAGAAAAAAGAGGTTCAAACTCTAACCATATGAGATGCTTTTTTTGTAACATTGATTTCAATTATTAGCTCGATATTCTAATAGAATTATACATGACACATTAATTTTCAAATGACTAATTTATTTTTAGTGGAGTATATGATCATATACTCCGTATGTATATTTGCCGGTCCCCAATTTTTTAGAAGGAAGAAAAAGGAAATATATTACTGACGCATATGCTTACTCTAACGAGAAAAGCCGGCTGAAATCCTACCGACTCTGATTCAATCTTGGATCTTCACACTGTTATTGTAAATCACTAAATCTTTACCAGTCTAAACTAGCAGGTACCAGCTTCAATTGATTAAATAACCGATTCTTGATGGGCAGGGAATTTGAATGTTAAAAACATTCACTCAAAATATTGGTCATTTTTATCTCATACTCCTATTGAGCAACTAGAAACATGCTTGATTAGATCTTGTAGATTTTTATGTTAAAATTGTGTCCAATAATCATATGTGCAATTTCCAATGGTATCACGTGGGTGAAATTGTGAATTGGTTTCAAAAAATTCAAAAGTTATAATTTAGTCCTTGATAGTTACTTTGAAATTATGTTTTGGTCATGTTATGATTGTATTGTTAAAAACTAAAAGTAAAATGAGGGATCAAAACGCAATATTTAAGCCATTATCAGATACTAAATCTCAATTTTTAAACTTTCTGATACCAATTTGTAAATTCGTCCCACTATCTGGAACCATTTTATCAATTAATAACACACTAATTCTCATCAATTAAAATTTCGAAAACGAAGTCACAAATTTTGTCAATTTTTTTGTGCAATTATCTTTATAAATGTTGACTTCAATTCAATTTATGCATGTTTTAAAATCGTTGATGGGGACCTGCTCATCGTTACTACAATGCTAGTGCTTATATTAATTGGACAAACTGTTTTGGTTCACATATAAAAGGCCATATGGCTTCTCTATACTCTTCATTATTCCAAAACTTTTGTACAACAAATCTTTTGTCATCTCCAAAGTGTGGAAATAAAGGACGAGACAAACCTTGTTCTGTTCTAGTCGAAAATTTGAAGAACAAGAACGAGACACCACAATTTTACATGGTTTTTCCCATTCTCTCTTGTTTGTCACTTTTAATCATTCCAAGATTTATTTATTAACTTTAATCATATGTCTAATTACATGTTGATCTACTTTTTGTCGAATTATTAAGGTTCTTGTTTTTTCCCCTTCTCATCATTGTCTACATCAATACCGTTTATTCTTTAATTGTAAACCATATATACGGAGTATTACTCCGTGTATTTTATTTAACATGTTGTCTTAAATTGTGTTTACAAAGGATTCTTTATATATATATATGTTACATTGTCCAACCAAAATAACATGTTTTAATGCAACGATAAAAGCATTGAGACATTAAAATATACTCCGTATAATTTTTAGGAATTTAGAATAAATATATTCTGTGTTTTATGATGAACATATTCTGAGTTTGATTCTCATCAAATAAATTTCCGTCATAGATATATAAGGGGTCTAAATTTTATAGTAGAACTCTCCCATCATACCCCTGGAGGTCTTAACACAGTGAATATATATTTTGATTATGAAAAAATTGCCATCATAAATATATTGTTATTTCTTTTTAGTTTTTCAGTCTCCAAGCATGGAAGATCAATTACCATTAGCATCATTTGATCCCCCACTTGGAGAGAAATACAAATCTCTACTTAAAAATCGACGAGGAGGGTCTTCCCCAAAGAGTGTTCATGAGCAAATTATAGTGGAAGAAAGAGAGCTCCCATTGATTGATCTCAACAAGCTAAAGTTAGGTGACAAAGAAAGGGAAGAATGCAAAATTGAGATAGCTAAAGCTTCGGAAGAATGGGGGTTTTTTCAAGTAATAAACCATGGAATTTCCAGGAGTTTACTTGAGGAAATGAGAGAAGAACAAGTCAAGGTGTTTAGGAAGCCATTTGTTGAAAAAATGAATGATAAGAATCTTTTGGCCGGCAGCTACCGGTTTGGGACTCCTGCAGCCACTTGCTTGACTCAAGTTTCTTGGTCGGAAGCTTTCCATGTGCCTTTGAGCCATATTTATGATTCGGGTGGTGTCACCAATCTCAGGTAATCATTCACTTATTGATTACTACTCTCTCATCCCACAAAATTGCTCATTTTACTTTCGTTATTCGATCTGATCGTATTATATTTGCTTTAGACAGAGTAATATTTTACTTAAAATTATATTTCAAACTCTTTCCATTGATATGTTTTTTATAAAATGTTTTACAACATAAACAAATATATTTAAGGTCAAAGTTTGAAAGTTACAACTATAAAAAAAATTGACAATCTTTATGGGATGGAGAAGTAATAATTAAATAGTAAATTTAAAAGTGAAAATGATGATATTCCATTTGTTATATTCCCCGCTGATTTTGGGTTGTCTTTTCTAAATTTTAATTTTATTTCAAAAATACTTGTTCTTAAGATTAAAATTATATTTTTAGATTTCAATATAATTTTTGTTATTAAATTATCAACCAACTAATTATATAGCTTCACTAATTTGATATTTTATATTTTCAACGTAATTTTTGACTGGGCTTTTTATTTTTCTTAATTTATATACAAACGACTGTAGTTATTAACTAAAATTAACTAGACATTAATTATATAGCTCAAGTGCTATACATGCATCCATTCAAATGATTCAATGATAATGTTACTTAATTTTGGTGTTATTTTGTTAAGAATCCGTTAGTTACTTACTAAATTCAACTCACTGCGATGTATAAAGAGTATCTCGCCCAAATCGGAGAATGCCATAAGCTTCTGATATTATCTGACGGCATTGGTTTTATACCATCAAAACGCATCTTTTTTCGAAAACTTATCTCATGTGCAACTTCAACAAGCCGACCTAAATCAATTTCGTATCAAAGCGACCCACCTTAAGCTTTCTCAATGGGAAGACGCGAAATACGACAAACGCACTCTGAAAGACTCGCAAGGATTATACAATAATCAAGCCTAATAACGCACCAACCCGAATTTCGGACGGGCGTTACTTAACGTATCATCAATCAACGTGTGGCCTCAAGTTCTCAATATTATTCCAGACGATAGTCAGACCTATTCAGCCCACATATACGGTAGATTACGCGACCTAACCTGGTGATTGATTCCATGTACTATTTGTATTTTAATTAGGACTTGTAGACTAAATGGTCCCGCCAAATCCAACTTTGATATCTTTTTAGATTATTATTTATGCAACCTTTTTCAATTTTTTTACTTATAATTTTCAGAATGTTAATACTTTTACCGTGTTTCTATTATTTCATCAGCTCAACAATGGAACAATATGCATGTCCAGTGGCCGAATTAGCACAACAATTGGCAGAAATTTTAACTGAAAATATAGGGCAGGATTCTTCTTACATCAAGAAGATGTGTCTGCCAAACACTTGCTATCTTCGGATGAATAGATATCCTTCATGTCCCTTAGCTCAAGAGATTACAGGATTAATGCCACACACTGATAGTGACTTCCTCACTATATTGCACCAAGATGAAATTGGTGGATTACAATTAGTCAAAGATGGTAAATGGGTAGCTGTAAAACCTTATGAAGAAGCTCTAATCATCAACATTGGAGATTTATTTCAGGTAATGACTTGTAGACATTGTAGCATCGAATTTTGAATTAAAATTATCAAATTCACTATTCGTTTGCTCTACAATTTGAAAGTTTGGGATATTTTCAAACATAGATTGACATGAAAAAATTATTTGAATGCAGGCATGGAGCAACGATGTCTATAAAAGTGTTGAACATAGAGTTGTTACCAACAAGTGGAATGAGAGATTCTCAATGGCTTATTTCTTATGTCCGGCATATGATACAATAATAGAGAGTTGTGCTAAACAACCTATCTATAGAAGATTTACTTTTAGAGACTATAGGGAACAAGTTCAAAAGGACGTAAAAGTTTTTGGTCGCAAGATAGGATTGTCAAGATTCTTGAATAATAAAGAAGAAAATATTTAATTTACTTAATTTTAAAAATATACAGTAAAAAAAAGATGGTATGATATTAGTTGATGAGTATATATCATCCATGAGGCAATAATTATATACTCATACATTAATTTATACGTTGATGCGTCTCCAATTTGTATTATTTCCAGAACTTTGATAATAAACATAAATATTATACATTTGGTGAGGGTTTATTTTCGGTATATTCAATATTGAATTTAGCAAGAGAATAACATTCTTCTAAGTTTATTTTTGCGAGTAAAGTTCGATTGGTAGGTTTGAAGTTGGGTAATATTGGAGTTGTTTCGTTTATGCCATATGGTCCTGTAGCAATGTGAAGCCTGGGCCCTGGAGGATGTCAATAGTTTAAAGACATTTCTTGGGCGGTGATTTGGATGTGGCGCACAAACTCTACATTCAAGTCATTCAATTACTGAGTACCCAAAATAATGTACAGATGAAAACATATTATGATAAGGAACAAACTTCATGTCACATCATATAAACAATTCAGCCTAGATCATATCTTTGGGTATAATATTAAATCATGTTATATTCAGTCTAGATCATATCTTTAGGCATAATATCAAAGCATGTTATGTATGGTTAATATTAAAATGCATATATTGATTGAAAGCCTATAGGCCACTCACCTTGGAAGATCAAATGTAACATAACTGCTAAAAATAGCATTATGCATCACCTCTAAAAGTTTAAATAAAGGTTTAAATTACTAAAAATAAAAAAATTAATTTATTTTTATTTTTTTAAAATAATTTGTATCCCATAAAACTATTCACCTTCTAAATTTATATTCCTTCTATTATTTTCTCAATAATAAAATTGAATATTATACATTTTGAAAAAATTACTAAATTTATACTCCTATTATTTTTAATCAATATAATGTATTAACGAATTGCCTTCTTAGCAAAAAAGAAATTGTCATTACAAAAAAAAAAAAGATAAAAATTTTATCTTCCCTCCAACACAAGTAAAGAAAGAAAAAAGACAACGACGATGTCTTGGACCTCCTTAACTCTTACAAACTTATCACCAACTACCTCGTCTCTCTCCGAACCTATAACCCCCACCTCCGACTCCCCTACCAACCCTCAGGCTCGTAAATTCCGACCCAGTCCTCAGCTCAACCGCTGGCACCGAGCCAGAGCAATTCGTTCCGGTCGGAAGCTAGACCGTCCGGTTCAACCTCCTACCCCCGATGTTTCTCCGGTTCATTTTAAGGATTTTTCCGACAGTGACGTGGCTCTGTCCCCTAGGACAAATAACGGTTATTTGAGTAACGAGGACGATGAGGTAGTATTACAGATATTATTCGTATTGATATTATTATTGTATTAGAGATATTATGGTGATTTAATATATTATTAGTTAAATGTGATATTGTCTATATGTTGCTTCCTCCGTCCCAATTCTCTACTTCCATCATCGAGCTAAAAAAGTGATTTTGTGACAAGCATTGATTAATATTATAATTTCAAAAATGTACTTTATAAAAAGAAAATTTAATTAATCAGCTTTAAAATAAAATTACTTTATTGGGCTTGATAAAAGTAAATGTCAAGATCAATTACTATATGATCAATTAAAAATGAAAGCTTAACATTCGTACTACATAATCAAGTAAATTGCACGGAAATCGAAGATATTATTAGTTACTAGAATAGAGCTTATCATGACATCGAGCTATAGGATCATGAATACGGTGCACACTCGAAGTACGCTGCCTGCTCCTGTTAAAAAAATGAATAGATATTATTAGATATTGTATTGATATTATTGTATTAGAGATATTATGGTGATTTGATATTAAGAATAGATGATATTGTTTAGATGGTAATTAAATTGTTAGTTAGGTAGAAATGTAGAATAAATTTTATCATAGTATCGAGGTATAAGATCATGAATTCTTTTCAGTTGCACATTGTCTTTACGATTCATAAATGACAATACCCTATTATTTTCGATTTTCTCAATATATTTGTTTCTTTGTTGTGTCTCTATAGGGGGAGATGATGTCGGGTGGGAAGGCGATATATATGGTGTCGGATGGGACAGGGTGGACCGCGGAGCATGCGGTTAGTGCGGCGTTGGGACAGTTTGATTACTGTTTGGTTGATCGTGGTTGTTCTGTTAATACTCACTTGTTCTCTGGGGTATGTTTGACGTGCTTCCTTTATCTTAAATTGTAGTACCTTCGTCCCAAAAAGATTGTCCATTTTGATTTGCAATAGTTGGAAGTAACAAATTTTGTAGCTTAATTGACAAGGAAAACTTTGATTTTGAATCAAAAGTATCATGTTAACACTGTCTATTTTTTATTTGCAATAGTATGAAGTAACAAACTTCAGGTAGTAACATCGAACAACCTAAATGGCAGTGGCGCCTTCCAACGATTTGTGTCCTGGTTCGATTCTCATCAGAAGCGAGGCTTAAGCTGTATGTTTTTTAAATTAAAAAAATGTAACAAAACTTTGTAGCTTAATTGACATGTATAACTTTGATCTTGAATCAAAAGTAACATGTTAATATTGTCCATTTTGATTTGCAATAGTAAGAAGTAACAAACTTTCACGCTTGATTGGCACTCATGACTTGATCTTAAATAAAAAATAACATGTTTATAGTCGAATACCTTAAAAGTTGTATTTTTATATTAAGTTATGATAGTCGACTTCAATTGCAGGAGAAATAAGAAAAGGTTGATTAAGCTATTTTTTTACTCTGATTAAAAATTGGACAGTTTTAAGCAATTACAGTATGACTGGTGCATGGTATGGAGTAGAATGGATCTATCAATTCTATGTTAGCTATTTTATTTGATTATCATCTACCATCATGCCATTAGTTCTACTAATTGTCAAATTATTTGGTTGATGGATTCAATATAATAGATGGATTGCTGTGTGTGTGGAAAGTGTTAATTGGTTTTGTGTGATCTTAACTTTGTGTTGTGCAACGATTTCGACTTTTAGATTGATGATGTTGAGAGGTTGGTGGAAGTTGTAAAGCAAGCTGCCAAAGAAGGAGCAATACTTGTCTACACTCTGGCTGATCCCGCAATGGCGGAATCTGCTAAACAAGCATGTAACCTCTGGGGCGTGACATCCACTGATATCCTTGGCCCCATAACAGAAGCAGTAGCGAACCATCTAGGTGTATCACCTTCTGGTCTTCCTCGTTGGGCTCCAGGCCGGACAAATTCTCTGAGTGAAGACTATTTCCGTAGGATTGAGGCAATGGAGTTTACCATCAAGCAAGATGATGGAGCACTACCTGGAAATTTACACAAGGCTGATATCATTCTTGCTGGTGTGTCTCGTACAGGAAAGACACCCCTGTCTATATATTTGTCGCAGAAGGGATACAAGGTGGCAAATGTGCCTATTGTAATGAATCTTAAGTTGCCAGAGGCTCTCTTTGAAGTTGATCCTCAGAGGGTTTTTGCTTTAACTATAAACCCTGTCATCCTGCAAACAATCAGAAGAGCTAGGGCAAAGAGCTTGGGTTTCAATGATGAACTAAAGAACAACTACTCTGAGATGGATTATGTAAAACAAGACTTGGAATTTGCTGGAAAAATATTTGCTCAAAACCCTGTATGGCCTGTAATAGGTAAGTGCGAGCAAGCTTCATGTCAAGTAGTTTCCTTTTCATATTTGTTTTGTCCGACTGAATTGTTAAAGCCAACAAGTACTGGAAACGGCTCTAATTGAACTACATTAGGTTGCATGAATCATTTAATTCATCCTATTACTTACTAGATATTTCCCCCTTTACAGAAGTTACTGGTAAAGCGATTGAGGAGACGGCAGCAATCGTACTAAGACTTTATCATGATAGGAAAAACAAGTGTTCAATGCCTAGAATTTCCAAACGGTATTAAAGACAAAAGGAGAGCAAGTGTTCAATGCCTAGAATTTCCAGACGGTATTAAAGACAAAAGGAGAGCAGTTGTACCATGAGCTTCTTATATTAAAGTTGAGAAGAACAAAAAAGAAGATTGTAGGCTTCATGCTGGTTGTCAGCAAGTAGTACTGAAGCGCAAGGTATGTAGCAAAATGTTGTATTTGCCTGGATATGTAAAGGGTGTGTTGATTCATGCATAGACAGTCTATATCTGTCCTTGAGAAATCTGTGTAACTAGATCATGTGTGCCAACATTACAGGAATATAATGTTAGTAGTTGTAAATTGTAATATTCTGAAAATTAGGAAATTATAGTAAACTTTAGATAGTTATTGGTCTGTAAATTACATGTTGGCAAGAAATATCGTACCATGTCTGTTATTCGCCTGGGGAAGACTGATGAAAGACGTTTGGCCAGAGAACTTTTATCTACGAAAATAATTGTGGCCTGTAAAATTGTAACTATTTGAATTAGGATAGATGTCCTTCGTACTTGAATTCTCACTAAATTTGGAAAAATTTACCATGTAACAGATATCAATATTTGTCTATGATATGCATGGCTGCTCCCCCTGTTGAATTTGATATTGCATGTCCGAGTGTACCTCAAGCAGCGGTGCCTTTCATCGCATTATGACGCTGGATGACGTCTGGCGTTGCTCGCTAAACAGCCCTATCCGCCACTATGCTATCTTTCATGACCATTTACAATTTTAGACGCAGATGTTCGCTGAACTATTTCATGTCGTTAGGTGGTTGGTGTCTTCAACCGCCATTCATATGCAACATTCTCTTCATTTTCTCATTGAGCTCATAAACGCTCCATCCAATGCAAAGTTTGCATGATTATTGGGTGGTTAGTATGGGATCAGAAGGCTGTCCGAAGAGAGCGAGGTAAGGCCCAAACAAGACGAATAACCAAGACTACATAAAAATTACGCTGATGGGGCTTGCGTGTCTCACAAAAACCTTCAATTTTTAGGAAGTTTAAAGTGAAACAAAATCTAATGTAATTTCTAAAAAAAAAGTGTATGTTCCAAATGTCACAATATCAGTGGAGGATAAATAACCCAATCCTAATTATGAGAAACTGAAGCATTCATTGGCCAACACAATATCCAGAGGCAGATAAGGCACTCTGTGATCACTCAATGAGACTAGCACACAGTTAAGTAAGTTCATCCACATAAACTTACATTGCATCAATTAACAAAAACTTGTCATTCTGCAATGGCTCAAGCTATGGCTTCAATGTTTGGCTTACGTAGCTCTTCTTCAGCTGTATTGGAAGGCAGCCTCCAGCTCAGCAGTTCCGGAAGGCTGACCACTTCCAGCACCACCAGCAAAGTTGCATGTTCCAAGCCTGGATTCAGAGTCAGAGCACAGCAGAGCTCTGAGGCTGAAACTAGCCGCCGTACGGTTCTGGGTTTAGTTGCTGCTGGAATTGCCTCAGGATCATTGGTTCAAGGTGCTCTAGCTGATGCTCTTCCCATCAAAGTTGGTCCACCACCTCCACCCTCTGGTGGCTTACGTAAGTATTGCTTTCGCTATATTTTTAGTACTCTACCATTAACGTTAACATTGCCAATGTCTTTGAAAAGAGGCTCCCGTCTAAGCAGGGTAAGGGAAGGTAGGATAGTACGTTTTCAGTACTCTAAAATTTGATAATTATACATAATTATAAAAATGTTGAATAGGTATTTCAATTTGATTCCATTGTGTCATTTTTTGTCCATGAGAAATTAGATATTTTATAGATGATGTAAATTGCACAAACAAAGTCTTGAAATTGATCCCTTTTGTTACTAGTTAGAGCCTTAGAGGTGATCTGCTACATTTATGATAGTAGAAGTAACATGCAAATTGATGACTATTTTAAGAAATTTTGACCATAGTTGTTACTTTTTGAAGCTGGAACATTAAACTCTGATGAGGCGAGGGACCTTAAATTGCCACTTAAGGAACGATTCTTCCTTCAAGCAGTGACACCTGTTGAGGCGGCAGAGAGAGCAAAAGAGTCAGCCAAGGAAATTGTCAACGTAAAGGCATTGATAGACAAGAAGGCGTGGCCATATGTCCGAAATGACTTACGTCTCAGGGCAGAGTACCTTCGCTTTGATCTCAACACAGTTATCGCTGCTAAGTCGAAGGATGAGAAGAAAGCTCTAAAGGATCTCACTGGAGAACTATTCAAGACAATAAACAATGTAAGTATCATGTATAAGTAATTCAAATAAAAAATTCTAGGAAAATACATTATACCATCCCTTCATTTATGTCATCCCTACTGAACACGGATTTACACTAAATATGTTTTGATTTTTCTTGACAGTTGGATTATGCTGCAAAGACCAAGAACAGCCCTGAAGCGGAGAAGTATTATGCAGAAACTGTATCTTCTCTAAATACTGTTCTCGCCAAGCTTGGCTAAAATATAAATTATTCCATGTAAAGCTTCCATTTCAACTAATGAGAATACTTGAAATGAAATTTTCAGGACACAAGTTTTGAAGATGTACCATATTATCTTCTCCCTTTTTCTTGTACACCTGTCATAATGGTATCTTTGCGTCAGTATTTAAGAAGATTATTCTGTCACCAATTCTCTGCATATATAATATGATGGCAGTTTTCGATCTGTCAGGTTGTTTATGCTTGTAGGAGTCGAAGAACAATGTCAAGTTTATTACTATCAAAATCATATTTCAGAATACATATGTCAATTCTCTCCTACATACTTACGTTAAGAGGGACGACTTTCTAGTTTTTTTATGTATTGGACAACTGCTATTGTGTATAAGTAGTCGTCCTACATGAAACTTAGTTGGCAATTTGAAGGCCATGAAGAGGATCCTTAACAGAGATAACCTAGTTGCCAAGGAAATCTTGGCAGTTCAGATTGTTTATGAACCTTGAAACTTGTGTTCATCTGCCAACGGCTTTGTGACTTGCCGAGATCTGGTAACAGGTTCGGTAGGCGAGAGGTTTCAGGTTTGGGGGCATATTTATGTTATGTAGGTTTCAACTGTCTACGCTTGGCAACATTTATGTAGCTTGGTGTCCTTTCAACTTAGATGAAGAGTATACTACAGATTTTTCTGAGAACTCAGTTAATTGCAAGTTTTTATCTATCTGTGAGAATTTGCTATTCAGCAAAAGTGTTCATCAGTTCATCTTAAGTAAATTGTTAACTATTGAACAATACCGTTCTAATAGGCTTGAAAATAATTTTCTTGTACTCCATACATAGTAGTATAAGAATAGTTCAACTGTAAATCAGATAATATCAAGATACTCCATTTGGTTCAATTTCTAAAATAAAAAGGAAAATCTTAAAAACTTGTACACAATCTTGATCAAATTGTTTGCTCAAGAAAAAGGGTTCTAGAACATTTAGGCCATACTGTCTTTCCTAATATTAGTGGATGAAATTGAATAGTATCATATCCTACTTGTCGAAAACTTGTACATCCATTGGCTTTGAGCATATCCAAAGCCAGATAAGATGCTTCTTGGGTATACTCAACATCACTAAGTCAATCAAAACAACAAAGGGTATACTCTACATCACTAAGTCAATCAAAACAACAAAGATTAGACACTAAACAACATAAATTGAACACCAAGAAAGTTCTTGAAATCGTCAGCCTATCAATGGGTTCCTTGTCTGGCTTACATGGCTCTTCACATGCTATTATGGGAGGCAGAATCCATAGAGTTGCTTGTAGCAGGCCTCAATTCAGTGTGAGAGCTCAGCAGAGCTCGGAGGCTGAAACTAGTCGTCGTGCTGTGTTGGGTTTGGTTGCTGTGGGGGTTGCCTCAGGAACCTTTGTTCATGGTGCGCTAGCTGATGCCCTGTCCATCAAAATCGGACCACCTCCCCCTCCCTCTGGTGGATTGCGTAAGTGTTCTGGTTTCAAGAATGAAATAGACCGGAGATAATTGCACAAGTAGTTCCCAAAGTTTGATATACATTAGTTATTGAAGTTACATAATTATTGTATATATGGAAGTTATATAAGTTATTCATATGGTATTTGTGTTAGTATGCAACGATCCATGCAACATTTATGCAACTCTAATGACTAATTTGCACCAATGCACGTTTTGACTTTTACCAAACTCTGAGATATTTGTGCCATTATCTCATTTGGATCATATTATGATCATTTCCAATAATAATTACCTCATTATTTTTTGCAGCTGGAACATTGAATTCAGATCAGGCAAGAGATCTTAAGTTGCCCCTTAAGGAAAGATTTTACCTTCAACCACTCACGCCTTCTGAGGCAGCTCAGAGAGCCAAGGAATCCGCTAAGGATATTTTTAAAGTGAAGGATTTAATTGACAAGAAGGCTTGGCCATATGTGCAGAACGATCTACGCCTCCGGGCAGAGTATCTCCGCTACGACCTTAACACAGTCATTGCTGCAAAGTCCAAGGAAGAAAAGAAGTCTCTCAAGGAACTTACTGGAAAATTGTTCCAGACAATAACCAATGTAAGTGCCCTTATGTGCCTAATTGTTTGCATTTCGAATGCTGCTTCTCTTATCTATTGCATTGTATTTTTATTTTTTTTGGGCTTGGTACAGTTGGATTATGCTGCAAAAAAGAAGAACAGCACTCAAGCAGAGAAGTACTATGAAGAAACTGTATCAACTCTAAATGATGTACTCTCCAAGCTTGGTTAACGTATACTGTATAACCACCATCGTCAACGAGATACTATTAGATTGAAATTTTCAGGGTTGTAATTTCTGACAAGTACTGAACTTCCACTTTCACTATGACCATGAAAATTTAAACTAAACCTGAGATGATCGCGGTATGTCTTGAAGATTTCTTGCAGTTTTCGGAATTTAATTTAACAATGATGATACGGGACTATTTGAAATCTTGATATCGAAGAAATGAGACGAGTGATGCTCATTGGCACAATTAAAAGTTTCATATCCATACCATAGATACATGGTTCGTTAGGTGACAAGTCCTATCCAGAACATGCATTTTTTTTATGTGTTTTAATTCCGACAAGATAGATCATGCTCAAAACTTTTTCATGATATATTAGTTGTAGCATATTCATTATTGATGCTTATTGTGGAAGGCAGAGACCTTTTTCCTCCATCATCCACCAACCAGTGTCCATGATATTATTGCTTTGTGCCATTGAAAGTTAAATGTTACTCATCTTTTGCTTCATTTGATCGCTTTCAGTCTTTTTCAGAGTGACGAGCAATATGATGAGCTTTAACAACATCACTTTCTTCTCCAATTCTAAATGGAATTATTTCTTGATGTAAACATAATGCTAAATCTTAAACATAAATATGGCATTTTATTAATATTCCAATGAGCGATGACCAGGCATACACATCATTGAACTACAAAATGGTGTCTATAGCATTTCACCAAGAAGAAAATTGACAAGAAAACCATCTTGTAGAATCCAAAACACTCTGAAATCACATATTATAAGTTAAAATATGGAATATTATTTAGTTTTTGAGCTTCTTGATAATGCCGGCAATGTACTTTCCCTGGTGGAAAGCTTGCTTGAGCTCAGCCTCAGAAGGCTGTCTGGATCCATCTGCTCCAGCAAAGGTTCCGGCACCATAGGGACTTCCTCCCTTAACATTCTCCATGTCGAACATTCCAGCGCCGAATGTGTAACCAATTGGCACATAAATCATTCCATGGTGTACAAGTTGAGTAACTGCTGTCAAGCTGAGAAATTCACCAACATCAAGTTAGAATCCTTTATTAACTTTAAGAATGAAACTTCGGAAACAGTCTCTCTGTTATTACACGGTTAAGGTTGTTAACTATCCGACTCCCCTTACAACACTTAGGAGGGGAGCATTTTATGAGGCATCGGGATGTTAATCTTAATGTATAAGAATGAAACTCACGCGGTAGTTTCTTGACCACCTCCTTGTGTGCCAGTGCTGAAGAAAAGGCCAGCAGGCTTGCCTACTAGAGCCCCTGATTGCCATAGGCCTCCAGTTGAATCAAGAAATGCCTTGAATTGAGCCGGCATCATACCGAATCTTGTTGGGAAACCAAACAAGAAACCATCAGCTTCTCCAAGTTCATTGGGGGTTATAATTGGTGCATCACCCTTTGGTGGGGCGTACATTTTCCCCAACACCTCCTCTGGAAGTGTCTCTGCAACCTGTTTTGTTCATTAAAATGGAAAAATATTAGATGTTGATTATTAACAAGAATCTGCTTTGGGCATTTCTAGGATAGAGATTACAGGTTTATTTGATTCTTGCAGCATTGTCTATATTTCAAAATTATAGAACAAAACAAAGAAACAATAATTCATAAAGTTTACCTAAAAATTGACATCTAATATTAAGAACGCACTCCCATAAAGTCTAGCTATGTTATATTGCAAATGTATCATGCATGTGATAAGATACAATCATACAAACCTGCCATAATTTGACCTCAACACCTTCAACAGTTTCAGCACCTTTCTTGATCTCCTCAGCAAGCTTCAAGACATGGCCATACATAGAGTAGTATCTGCACAAATGGATCTAAGTTTATTAAATACTTGTAACTACCAAAACTAGAACCATTTATTATGAAATGACCATTTTAAGTTCATTTTATAGAAGTGAAAGATGGTCCAAATGAATAAACTTACACAATGTAAACTTTGACAACCATTTTGGAATGTGTTTAATTTCTCTTTGGAAAAAGAAGTCTTTTGTGATTGAAGAATGGAAATGCTTTTGTGAGAATGTAGAGGTGGCCACCTCTATATTTATAAGGAGTCTATTGGTTAACTTCTAGAATTAAACATTTTCGAAATTTTCTCAATATGATTTGGTTCATAGTTTGAAGTTGGTATGTATAATATAATGTATTGTGTGATTTGGAAGTCAAAATGATGAATACTACAACTACCAAATCTGACAATTTTGATTTCTAGATTTCATGTCGTTGTGGTCGTGTTCTAGTAAGTTGATAATGTTAGATTTGGTCACAGGTTGTAGGCTGATGCCCGGAAGTGGAACGGCGAATCAAATTTTTTATATAAAGTTTACCTAATTGTTTGATATAATTTAAAATATAAAAATTTAGAAAGAAACAATATAATTGTTAAAAATAACTATAATTTAAAAAAAATACTTAATGAAATTAATTTTTTCAAAAAATTAAGAACGACTTGTTCCATGTCCAAAATTCCTCCACCGTACAACCGACATTTATTGCATCAACTATCAACCACCTAAAAACTTCTATTTTTTCTTTATCAACATTCAACCTATATCTTCACTTCATGAAACATTTGAGAAAAATCATTCATAGGACTTCATATCATAGAGATGTTAAAACATTATATAATTACCTAGTACACTGACCATTACATGATACACTATTATAATTACATATTGTATTTTCTTTAAATAATAATATAAACATATATTCATCACCAATTCTATATAGTCCAACCATTGTAAAATGTGTTGAGAGTGGACAGTAGTAACTTCATCATAAACACCAAATTACCACAATTCGAATATATGTCTGAGACCAGTTGAACCTTTATTTTTTATGGAATACTCCCCAAAAAAACAAAAAACTAATACTTTCTACCCCCAAAAAACAAGAAACTAATACTAGTAGCACAATAAATTCAAGTGAGCTCAATTTACTATCCGAACCCCATTATCCCGTTTAGACGGGAATTTTTTCAGAGGCATTGAGCTTGCTCATCTTGAAAGTGGAGCTATAATTTTTTAACTATCTTCCTTCTAGCATAGTTATAGTAACATGATTGATAGTGCATGATTCACTGTTCACCATACTTGAAGATGAAAGACTTGATTTCATATAAGCTCTTCCCATGCAAAAACCAGGGTATTTTGGCTGTGGCAATGAGATAGACTCACTACTCAACATCAAGGCCACATTCCCCATGCTTGGTCTATCTTCTGCTTGCTCTTGGATACAAAGAAGACCAACTTGTATGCATCTCAACACTTGTAATGATGAATATGAATCTCCAGCTTTAGGATCCAAGAGTTCTAAGCCTCTTCCTTCACTCAACAGCTTCCAAGCCTATATCATCACTCAAATTATAAATTTGGAATGCAAAATATACTGCAAGAATGCATGATATATATGTAAAGATGAAGAATTATTGAACTTACATGTGCTAGAAGGTTAATCTTGCCATTTGTTCTGTAAAATCCCCAGTTGTTTTTCTGGCCACTTATGATCTCCAGTAATAGCACTCCAAAGCTGAAGACATCAGATTTTACCGAGAACATGCCATCCATAGCGTATTCAGGAGACATATAACCCCTACAAAATAAAATGTTTCGATTGTTGATGAACCTGATTATTTTCTGATCTATAGAAGCATCCAGACGAATAAAGCATATTGTGAAGTAGTTTTGGTGCTTACTAGGTTCCAACAATTCGCTTTGTGTTTGCTTCAGTTTGATCACGTCCAAAAATTCTAGCCATACCGAAATCTGAAATCTTTGGCACCATGTCATTGTCAAGGAGAATGTTACCTGCCTTCAGATCTCTGTGAATGACCCTGAACCGCGAATCTTGGTGGAGATACACAAGCCCTTTTGCGATTCCTAGAATAATGTTGAATCTCGTATGCCAATTGAGTAATGAGCCCTTGTCATGACCTGAAGAAACCGAATTCGTTTAAACCAACTATATGCAATTATCAAGATCTTTGATGTTTCAAGAAAGGAGTTAGGTCTTACTAAATAAAATCGAATCCAGGCTTCTGTTCTCCATGTATTCATATATCAACATTTTCTCTTCCATGTCAACGCAACAACCTTTAAGCCGTACTAGATTTCTGTGTTGAAGCTTCGCAATCAACTTAAGCTCATTCCTGAATTCCTCGACACCTTGCCCTGAATTTTCCGAGAGCCTCTTCACAGCTATTAGTTCGCCTTCAGCTAGTGTGCCCTGAAATAAAATTTCATGTTCAACCAATGCTTATATTTCAAGTGCATTATATTGCTACTGGAATTGTTGGAACAATTTGTGTTAGACATAGTACTCACCTTATAAACAACACCGAAACCTCCTTGTCCTACCCTATTAGCAACTGAGAAATAATTTGTTGCTACTGCAATAGTATTGAAATCAAATAATGGCAGCTCAAAATCCTCCGAGGTGTTATCAGTTAAGTTGTCGCTTTTAGTCTGATGAACTTCAATTGACAAGGAGTCCCTACCTTTCTCTTGTGCACCTGATTTGAGGAAGAAACCAAATGAAAGATGACTGATATGATGAAGAAGGATCAAAATATATTTTCGCGTTACATTACATGCAATCTTACCTTATTTCTTACCAATAGATTATAGTTGATATTCATATTAATAAAAAATGATTCAACGACGTACACAAATAATGGTTATGGTTGTAACTTGTAAGTGAGAATTGTGAACATATCAAAGGGGGTCACATGAGGTAGTCTTTTTACCTTGAGACAAGGAGTTAGCTTCTGATACCCTTCGTGTTTTTCTCCTCCACAATATGCAAGAAATAACTGAAACTCCCAAAGGAATAACAAGGGAAGCTATGACGATTCCAGAGACAATGATGTGTTGCTTAGATCTCCTAGAGTGATCACTATACAATTGTAGTGGCTTGACTTGTTCTGAACAAAAAGGTACATAATAATATGTCGTTTAAAAGAAAAATCATCACTGAACGAACGTCATATATGCATGATGTATAATTTTGTAAAGCATAAGCTATGAAACGATGCTAAAAATAGGCATATGATTATTTCCCTATAAATATGTACCTAAGTTAGAAGCCGCAGCTCTAATGTACAGATCCTGACCCCCTTCACTAGGGGCAAACTGCCTCATGTCCATAAGGTTAGAGCTCCAAATAACACAACCTGACCTACCATGACTGATATTCGAATTTGTATAACCCATGCATGAACAATTTCTCTTGCAAATTTCCCTACATTGATCCAAACTCATCCTCGGATCCACAAATGTATCCGAAGATTCAGGCAGTTTCATATTACTCAATTTCAAGAATCCATCAGTTTGACAATCCAATTTACTCTCCTTAACACACCCATCAGATCCATCTCTCAAAAACCAGGCCACAGGATTCTTAGGCCTAAACCCCTTCATACATTTACAAACCGGAGAATTATCGGTGTCACATATTCCATAAGCTCCACATTCTTGATAATTGTCACATTGGTCTTTTTTTGAGTACCAAATAGCTTCCAATTTCGACTCGTCTGAGGAATCCACATGTATCTTTCAAGAACTCCAGAGCTGTTCGCCAATACTCTCGAGTACAACGATTTGTTGTGTAACTCATACATATAGGATACTTCATCTACGTTCATTTTGAATGAGAAATCAATATTTGATTTCGTATTCATCATCTCTGGTATACCGCTAAACCCAATCCCATTCCATGGACCACTACGATAAATTATCTCCTGCAATGAAAAAAATGTGAACAAAGACTTTTAAACGCATGCTACACTTTGTGTGATATATACTCTCCCTTATACTTTGTTAACATTGTGACTGTGACATGTATGTGCATTATTTATATCATTAAGTTGATTTTAAAACCAAGAACACCAAACATGTCATCATATGAATAAAGTATAACATAAGATCCAGATTCTTGAAAAAATAATGTTTGGCCGAGCAGCCGGAAAAATTCATGAAATTCTTTAAGTTTAAGAGGGGGTAGCTTGATTTATTTACCTGATTTTTCTTAAAATATGCGCCTGGATAGCCATCGATATCAAGCATGAATGTGTAGTCACCTGAAGAAGGGTCATCAGGTTTTTTCCAGGAAGTTAAGTTGCGATTTCTCCCTGATTTTTTATCCCATCCCAGTTTCATCCCTGGAAGCATTGTATCAGTTGGATAATCAAAGCTTTGGAACAAGAATTTTTCAGGGGTACTATTGTCAACATTTTCTTGATAAAGAACAAGATTTCCAGTGTCCATCAGCTTTGCAACGACTCTGTTTTCTGCATGACTGGATATATTTGTTGTCCAAACAACACATGCAGCCTGATCCTCTAGTACTAGGTTTCCATCTACGTTAAGCCTTAAAATTCCCGAAGCGTTTCGGATAGGATTGTCTCTGTTTGCAACCCAAACTATGGTTTTTTCTGGTAAATCTTTGTACCAAATGCCAATGTACCATCTGAATTGCCTGGATTAAAGAATCCCAATTCGAACAAGTTTGTAGCAGAGACTAATGTTTGGTTATTCAACAGTGGTTTTGTTGAAGATATTAAATCCAGGGCTGTTCCTGGAAAACAGAGGAGATTGAGAATTATGAGGAAGAACCAAAGATAGTGTAGACGGTGTCCCATAATGTTTGTCACCATTGTTACATAAAAAATAATGAGGAGCCAAGAAAATAAAACAAGGTTAACTATTGATTTAAATAGAAATAAAATTTGATAACTATTAATGGTGATTTTTGTTGGAGTAATGTTTTGGAATTTTCTTAGTTTATTGAACATTATGTTGCAAGTTACCATGATATAACACGACGTAGGTTCCCTGATACACATGAAAGATGGAAATATTTGTTGCAAAGATAAATTAACCTAGTAGCATCTTTTGGCAGTTAATAAAGATCTTTAACAATCAGACAGCTTCGCTTAAAATGAAGTCGTTTTCCTACCAATACATCCCCTAATTTACTTCCTAATGATAATTCAACATACTTAATAATTTATGATTTTTGCGCTTTAAATATGATTTCAACTTTTAAAAGTATTTCATTCATTATGTAAGGAAATTTAGATATGAGAAAGATTCATCAAATCCCTTACTTTATTTCCCGATAATGGTTTTTTGCTATTGCAGATTAATTTAAGAGGGTGTCTGGCTAAAGCTATATTTTGGAAGTTTTTAGATGATTTTGTACAAAAATGAAATATTTTGTACCTTGATAAGCTACCAAAAGCTTAAGAAAATATGTTTAACTAATGAGTGGATTATACAACCTAACGGTCAGTTGGTATGTCTATACTCTATATTATGAATAATCTATGTCATTACATATGTACACATGATTGGCACAAAAATATTCTTATGACAATTGACATGTTATAATATACAAGATATTAAAATTTTAAAAGTTACCTTTCTTACTTAATTATTACCAAAAAAAAAAAAATTGAATGGTCAAGATTTGAATCTTTGACTTCTACCCTTTTAAAACATTTGACATACTCTGTGACAATAATATAAAGATAATTAACTCGGCAAATTGACAAATCTTCGACCCAACCCCTAATTACATGCAAGCTCAATAATCAATATTCCCTCCAATTTATTTTAATCGAATTTCTCACATATCATAAATATTCGACCTTTTAATTACTTTAACTATATATTATTTAAAAATAAAAAATAATCTCATAAAATATTTTAAAATACAACCAAATATATAAATTTTATATTTTCTAGAGTAAGAATAATTAATAATGAATAAGCTTAAAGTTTCAATTTTTTAAAAATCAAATATAATTAAAACGAATTGGGCGAATATCAATATACCAACATTATAAATTATTTAACATCCTTTATTTTTAGACTAACTGGGTCAATCTTTTATTATTTTAGATCCGTAATGGCGGTAAGAAATAGAACATGTAAATATGTAATGTAACTACTAACTACCATTCAAACAAGGCCCTGATTTTGAAACACCAGGTGGTAGATTGAACTTGAAAAAATGATAATGTTCAACGTTATAAAGAACTTGTGAACAATAAATGGTTCAATTTCACCAACATAATCAGGTTCGATTCATTCCGATTCAAGCTCATCACGAAAAGCCGAGACCTACGAGTTTATTAAAAGCTCGAACTCCTGAGAGGTCATCTAGTTTAATTTGGTTACATACATTGACATTTTAGGCCACCACATGGAGCATAACCCCTACGAGGTTAAGGATGTTTCAGATCATCCCATGTACATGTAACATGTATAAAAGTGTAAACATTACTCTTGAATGAAATGCAAAATCCACTTTAATAAGAGCACCTGTAGCAATAAAAGTTTTATCTCATATTTTTTTTTTTATAATTTTCAACGTAACAACTCATCTTCATATCATATACAATACCTAACTTAAACTATTCATCCACTATAATACATGTTTTATCAAATATTTTATTTTCTCTTTCATATACACAATTTCATATATCACATTATTTTATCTTTCCTTAATACCCAATAAATCACATTTATCTATATTAATTTTATAATTAAAATTACATATAGTTATATATGTAATGTCATTCATTATTAATTAATTCTTAATTGACAATTAAAAAAATTCGGAGGGAGTAATAAATCTACACTTTTTCAACTTGAAAATGCAACTTGTAGCCATGCTCAAATTACCCCAATACTTTATTTCAGTTCATAACCGCAAAGTGAAATGTAATTTAAACAACTTACTTTGCTCCGTCAATACAATTGTCAATGTGGCAAATTTTGATTGATTACATATATTATTTTATGTGTTTTATAGGTGTTTCAAATATGAAAGAATTGTAAATATAAAACATGTACAAAACACCTATTATGCATGAATAGTGATGTTTTATGAGATAAAACACCCATAAAACACTCCTATTGCAACTGCGATAGCAAAAGATGTACCAAATTAAACTGATATTTCTACTTATGATTCTAGATGTCCATTAAACAAATAGGAAATAAAAGGAAAGCTATATCTGCCTTTTGATTCCCTACACAAATGGTGGGGCTCAATACTGAGTCACATAAATTAAATTGTCAAAAGATTCAAACCAAATTAGAATATAATTAGGAACTGATCATTCCTAGCCATACTTCTTATAAACAAACAATTTTTTAAAAGTTTATTCTTTCATCAACTTATATGTGAACCCATAGTACTATATAACTAATATAAGTAAGACACCAATCTATTTCACTACTAAAACAATTTGCAACTTGTCCCCCTATATCTCCCCCTCACTTTTCTTTAACATCCTTCATTTCAGCCGAGATTTTGGACTCACGCCTGATAAACACACCCAAAAATCATTTCCATCTGACTATTTGCATCAATTATTCAAAAAAAAAGTGCAAGAAAAAAGAAAGCATGAAGAAATGTGAGCTATGTCACTCTGTTGCAAGAATGTATTGTGAATCAGATCAAGCAACACTTTGTTGGGATTGTGATTCAAGAGTTCACTCAGCTAATTTTCTTGTTTCAAAGCATTCAAGAATCCTTTTATGCCGTTCTTGTCAATCTTTAACTCCATGGTCTGCCTCAGGGCCAAAACTTGCCCCTACACTCTATTTGCATTATTCAACTGTTCTTAAGAAAACATGACATTTATATAGACATGATGGAGACGATGATTGATGGTGACAATCAAGTTGTCCCATTGACATCGAATTTTCCGACTGGTCCAAGTACATAGGTACTGCAGGCAAAATGGTGGTTACGGATCCGCTATCCCTCTCGATGCCTCTTCCGTGTCTTATGATTTATATGTTTGCATATTATATATCGTGAAAGTGGGTAGAGGATCCGAAGCAATGGTTAGCCAATTTGAGCAGATCCATTTAAAATATGATCGATCAGGTGATTGAAGAAAGGTTCAAATACTACTTCACGTGTGACTGAAAATAGAATCTTGAATTCTAAGGATATTTTGTAACTTGTAAGTTGTAACAAGGTGTCATATGCGGTATGCCAATATGTCATATTCTACACCATGTGTGCCATATTTTAGCCATCTTGTTTTTTAATCAAAATTTGAGCCATGTTGTTGTTCATTATATTTTCTATTTCAAGCTTTATATGTAGCTTTTTAACCATAATCAGAAGGTTGAATTGAGATTAACTACTCAACCAGAATGTTGTGGTTATGCTTCATGTCAATTACTTTGGGTTTCTAATTCATTTCAAGTAATTATAAATAATACTCAATAAATTATTATTGTCGTTTTCAACTTAATTGGGAATACAGTAGCTTGAGATGTTGATTTCTTTCTAATTTTATTGATGGGAACATTGTTGGCTATGGTTCTGCCAGATGGTGCTCCCAATATCATGGGGGTGATGACGTCCAGATTTTTTGAGCATTTAATATGTTAGGAGTGAAGAAAATTTCGGCCAACAACAGGGAAAAATCGGTCCCCGCAATCGGCCCCCGTAAAGCAATCGGTCTCTGATCGATTTCTGAGGATCGATCCGAGGCGTTTTAGGCGAAATTTGAAAGGTAAAGTAGATCTTATTTCGTACTAGCTTTATACGGCCAGTGCTAGACTCTGCATTTCTCAGAAATTATAACAGTGATTCTGCTAATTATTATCAACTCAAATATTATAATCATGTAATGGGCCTTTTAAATGATGATCTATTTATGGCCATCAGACTTTTATTCTATAAAGAAAACATCTAATCGGTAGACATGTATTGCGGCTTCGAAAGAAATACGTAAAACAATTCTTCGAGTTATTACTGATCTCAGAATGTACCTGACAATTTCACATCGGCGACTTAACAATTCGTGTCGCTTATCGCTTTCTTTCTGCTTCATTATATTTGAATTTGCCAGTAGACATCCGCTTTAAGCTGGACATCATCCCTACGATTCATATTATTGGGTAATTAGGGAAATCTTTAATTATTTAATACCCGCAGTAATTACCAACATAATAAAGCAGTTAATTTTTGCGCTAAATGCCAGATAGTGATAATGATATCAAGAAAATACACGGTTCGGTTTAGTCCACGAAAACTATTCCACATACAATATATTTTATACAATTATCCGGTCATGTTGGTAATTTTACCTAGTTAGATACCTGTACTACTTTGAGTAGTTCATGAATTGGTAATTACATCACCTGATATCGGTATAATATAAGAGTGACTGACGAAACTGACTCGATATTATCAAGTTTTAGGTTTTGGGCTTGGCTAGGTCAACCAAGCAATAAGTCGGTATTTTATAAGTCGGTATTTTACTTGATACGTACAATGTTTGTATTGGGTGTCGTGTTTTGTTGAGCGAGTTTAAAGAATGGTTTACTCAATTTGACAAACATTCAAAATTCACATGAAATTCACTATTGAATAATTATTTGGATAATCTATATATTGTTAAATATGAAGAAAATTTCAAGCAAAAAGAGGATCGTGTCGAGATTGAAGGCAATTTCGGAGTCGTATTCAGGAAGACCGGCCCCGTACGGCTAGTCGCAGGGCCTGATTTAGGAGCCGATTGTGGCACCAAAGTCATCGTTAGCAATCGGCCCCTAGTCGGCCATCAAGCGTTGTAGAGGTGATGCCTGGCGCTCTAAGACCTAGTTTTCCTATTCTGCTTGGTGCTTAAAACCTGTGATCGTGTAATTTACATAATGTCATATAGTCTCTTTATATGCGTAGAAATACCACCTGCCTCAATTGCCATTTGAAATCAACCTCAGAGTGCTGTATTACTTAAAAGCTTTTATTCTTATTCTTAGAATTACGAATTTAATATAACTTCTATGGCTGCGAAAATAAATTTTAAATTCAAGAGAAGATATATTTAAAGCACTCTCATACCGAAGTTTTCAGATTTAAAACATTCATTTGGTATATCATCATCGTAGCTTTTGAGCTCAATGTGAACAATCTTCACGATATTATTGTTTGATCTACAAGAGACTCTGACGCATTCCTTTCACATCGGGCGAACTGCGTAAAACTTTCGTTGGCTCTGCTTAATTTTTCGTGATTATTTTCTTTCTGTCATTATATCCGAATTAACGTTATATCATCGTCACATCCTCGCGGCGCTGATTCAATTATCACACTACTAATCACAATAACTGGCAAAATATTCCCAACATTTATATGTTACATTGATAAGTACATATAAAATGAATCAAATTTGGGATTGAATATCAAATGAAAAACTATTAATTCGTGATAAATAACCTAAAATATTAAAACTTGAATTGCTCTGAAGAAGTTCATCATTCGTAACCCCTTAACGAGTAGTTCATAACCCCTAAAGAGTTTAAGTTCAAACCTAAGTTAATGTTTTAGCTTATCAAATTTTATATTTAAGTCTCATTCCCGGTAATTAAGCTAAGCGATCTAGTTTGATTTACTCTCATGACGAGTAAAACTACATACGGAGTATTTGAATCCAGCTTCATTTAGCTTCGTACAATAGATTTTTGTGTATGTGTGCTAGAAGAAGGTTACTTAATTATGATGAGCTGTAATTTCTTATGTGTAAAAAATTAGCTAAACAACTCTAAGACAGATTGAAGTATCAAAGTTAAGAATCTCCAATATCATATTAGCACCCAATATTAAACAAATATACTTGAACAAAAGATATTATCACTGGTATCAGTATATACATGGTCCACTAATGAATGGACAAAGCAATGATAGCATAAATCGCAAATCATACGGATGCTTGTCTATTTTGTTGTTAGTATGTCACAAAAGCAAAATCTATGGCTACCAATTGTTACAAGTCAATTTCTCAAGGTACTTGTTTGTCACTTGTGATGTCAAATACTCCGTAGTAACTAGAACAAATATAGTAGGTTAATTCGCATTTTCGCTTCAATATTATCAAGGCCTATATTTCTACGTAGTCTAAATTATCATTGTTTTTTCTGCTCCTATAATATTTGCCAGATAAATCTAATTATTTGGGCCTCAACATTAAACTAAAGATAGAGTGATATTTTACATAATTAAAATATAAATCTCATAATTCTTCTTTAACACATCCAATCTTACCCTCCCTCCTAAACTTCACCAACCCTACACATTTCTTTGACATCTCTACTCCCACCCCTACTCCCTGCCCTCCCCCCCCAAAAAAACACCACCAAAATAAAAAATAAAACCTTCCCCGCCACCCAATGTAACCTACCATACTACCTCGTTACCACCCTTTGGTTCTAGGAGACCCAAGCCGCTAGACCAATCTCCCTACAACCAACTGTGGCGATTGTGAATCGAAATGGCTCAGCATCGTAATTCAAAACGAAAGCCATGAAAGATTATTAATAGTTTTCAATTTAATCTCTATACTTTACTTTAAATAGACAGTTAATAAAATCATGTATGCTCTATTTTAATTACGTGAATACGTCATTCTTATACTTTAATTAAAAGACGCAAGAAAATAATGTCCAGACAAAAACCGAGCAAGATAGTGACTCGCATTCACTCCCTAAAACGAACTAATGGGCTCAGTGACCACATGGAAAGCATCAAGGAGAAGATTGAAGCTTGGGGTAACAAATATCTCAGTTATGCTGGTAGGCTGGTTCTTATTAATACAATCATTTTTGGAATAGAAAACTATTGGAGTCAGTGTGTATATCTACCTACTGTTGTCATTAAGAAGATTGAGGAAATGGTGAGATATTTTTTATGGAAAGGGAAAGCGCATTGAAAGTTCTTGCGAAAGGCAAGTGGAATAATATAAATGCTTCACAGAAACAAGGTGGTTTAGGCATGGAAGGCTTGATTATTTGGAATAGAGCTTGCGTGGGTCTTCACATGTGGGACATTTGTAGTCTGAAGGAATTGTTATGGGTGAAGTGGATTGTAACGTACAAACTTAAGGGCAAAAGTTCTTGGAGTCTAAAAATGAAGAGTACTGATAGTTGGTCTTGGAGAAAGTTGATAAACAACAACAAAGATGTTGCAAATCAATGATATTTTTCCATCAAAAGACATGAGGAGGTATATATGAAATAATGTCGGAAATGGGAGATACAACTTTTGTAATGACTTTGGCATAAACTGGAAATCTTATCGGAGCAGCTTACGTGTGATGCAAAAAAGAAACTCAGAATTACAGAAGAAGCTAATATAGCTGAAGTTATTGGAGCTGAAAAATGGCCTAAAGGGAGACATTTTACACAAGAGATACAAAATCTGGTTCAGGAGCTCCCTGATCTAAGGTATAATATTCAAGATGAAATTAAATGGAAGGGACATGGTAGTTTTGTATATAAAATGTCTGAGGAGTATATGTCCTAGAAAGCCATACCAATCTGGACCAATTTGCCCTGGTTCAAGGGACATATCCCTAGGCATGGATTTGTTCTTTGGATGTTGTGTCAGGGGAAGCTCCCCACCAAGGATAGACTTGCTAAGATGGGCATAGAAGTAGAGAAGAATTGTATGTTGTGTGAAAAATAAGAGAGCATGGATCATTTATTTTTCGAGTGTGGCTTTTCAGGAACAATCTGGAAGAAAATGCTTATGCTGATTGCGGACTATCGAGCTTCGAAAAAGTGGACTGAGGAGATGCAATAGAGTTTTTGGTAAAGCACATAAAAATACAGATCATATTAAACAATGTTGCATCATAAACATTAGATGCAGGATTTGTAAATGGAAAATCCCAAGAAACAAGCACAATTGGAGGATATGTGTTGAGTGGGGATTTTCAATGGATATTTTAGTCTAGTTATTTGTATAGGTTTCTTTTCTTTGGGTATGCTTCCTGATTTTGTAAATTTTCATGAAATGAAATTTCTGAAAAGTATGGTTGGCCAAATGTGAATTAGCCAATATAGTATGTTGTTTATTACTGTACAATTTAATTTGTCCGTTTCACAACATGAATTAGTTCTTCTTGGGCTTATTATTAAGCAAATAATGTCAACATCAATTCCTTGTGACAAACTCATCGATTAAAATCAAACCAAACACTTCCCCACAAATTGTCTCCAATAACATGTAATCAATCGAGTCAGCATCCTGTTTCCTTACATTCCAAAATATTGAATCATGCACGAACATTTTCTTGCATGAAGGTATAGCTAGTAATGATGGCTTCCCTCAAATTATTTGTCACCGGACACCAATGCAAACAGTTTAAACAAGTTGTCAAAGTACAAATGGTTGAAGACATCCATGAATGGACCCAATATTCTTGTTTGTTTGCAGGAACATAGCATTCACTATTACATACTCCGTATTTGGTCATTTTTTGAAGGGTTAATGTTCGCATCAATCAGTTATATTTATCAAATGTTTTAAGTCAACTATTCATATTTTAAAATGTTATTGTCGATTACCCATCTTTCAAAATATCTCAGTCAATTACTCAATCTGTTAGCCTACCACATGTGATTAGCACATGACATATCATTAAAGATATTTCTATCATTTCATTAACTATAATTCTTTTAAAAAAATCAAAAAAGAAATTCAGACTTATTTTCATAAAACAACTAGAGATTAAATATGAATTGGATAAAAATATGCGCCTCATGTTCAGCATTACAGTGATACTAATAAATCTTCCTAAGAAACCTCAACCGCTCAACCAACGAATTAATATTACCACCACTCCCACCTCTGCCACCTCTTCCGCATCTAACGAACTCCACGCTTAAGAAGTCCTTCCAAATTGCACTCCAATTGCCTTTTACGGAAGAACGAAAACATCTGAATCAGAGGATCTACTAAACTCTTCATCAATTTACTCCCAATTCCTCCTCCATTCTGCCCTATTCCTACCCCGCCTGGCCGTCATCAAGGCCGCCATAATAATAATTAATAATAATCACTAACATATATAAAAATGCTGAATAAGCAATAAGGCTTACTAAGACACTATTAATTACTAAATTGCCCTTCTCTCTAAAAATTAGGCAAAAATATAGTTTCATGAGATATATTATGAAAATAATACTAATACTCCTATTAAACTAATATTAGACATAATTTTTTTCACAAATGTCCTATTAAATTAATATTAATTATTCCTTTGAGTCATAATAGACGTTAACTCCTAACAATTTTAATTTCAGTTAACAAATAATGATAAAGTTTTTTATAAAAAAATTGATAAAGTCATATAACAGTATTAGGATTCCAATAAATTATTTTCACCGGCTCCATATACAAAATTGAAGCACTCCAAATTTTTGACATAGCCATGCCAGACGATTTTTGTCATTCTTCCAACTTTATGTGATAACAAATCATAAAAATAGAACATACAAGCTGCTACAATCTAGTATGAATTTTAATTCTGATAAAACACCAAATTACATTCCGGATCCACAAACGACGATATTAATATAAAACACATAATATGTAATATGAATAAAAGAGTTCTTACATCGGCAGCCGGTAGCATTTAAATTTAAATCAACCTCAAGCCAATGCTTCGCGCGAATCCTCAGAAAAGCCTCTCTCCAATCGCTTTGTCCAACACCAAAAGGACGTCTTCGATCACACACTGCGAGGAATCAATCTCGGTAGCCAACTGCTAGAATTTTGTTGAGGGAACAAACGGAAGAGAAAACTCTTCCAAAAAGTGGGAGTGGGCACGGTTTCTGGGGATAGTATAGCGGTTTTGATTTCATCATAAGGAAACCCCTTTGGTCTCTTTCTTTTTAAATACCATTTGCTAATTTTTACCCGCTAAGCTGAACTCAAGTAAGAAATCGCCTTAACTCTCGTTAACTTAATCGATCGTTATGTGCTTCTTAATCAAATAACGAGTCACTAATGAGTCGTTTATTTTAATTAACTTAACAAGTCAATTAAAATACTAACGAGTCACTATCAAATAACTTATCAAGTTATTCATCAATTTCCAATCAAGAATTGATTAAACTTCAAGAACTTTAACCAATTTGATGCTCATCAATATATATTTGACAAATATATATATATATATATATATATATATATATATATATGTTATATACATCTCTCAATTTATAAGTCTTGTTTAATTTCATGCAATTTAAATATAATTCGAATATCACTCAGATGTATGCATTAATCTTCTGTGCTCGTGATAATAGTTGTATAATAATAATAATTGACCACCATTATTAACGATTAACGAAGAAGATCTAAAGAATCGCCTATAACCCCTTAAATTATCATGGTAACCCACACTAGTAATAATATACAATTACTATGAACACTAAGTTCCAAAGAACCACATTTAACTAACCCTTAAAACGACCGATACAATTATCGTGAACGAAGATATAATAAAAGGGAACTAATTTTCATTGATTTCCAACAAATGTTGAGTACCAAATCATTTTAATAATCACATTATGTATAATGCTCCTTTAGTTGGACGGCGAATCGAGAGTTCTACAACATGCTAATATGATTAATGGTCATGTAAAAAATATATTTTATTTTCTTTAGTTGAGAAAGAGACGGAATTTAAATTGAAAATGTTTCATATTTTGAAACTAATTATCTATTAGTCAATCAGAAGTGCTTTGACTGATTATTCGAATAATGTAATTTTGAATGTTAATATTATTACTAAATTTATTTATTTTACTAAATAATATTATTACATACATGATTGACATATAGTATTTAAGTTTATAAAACTTATTATTTTTGTTGAATATGTATTAATAATAATATATATTAATAATTTAAGTAATAATATTATTTACTAAAATTATACCGAAATAAAATATACTAGAAAACAAAATAAATATTATCCACAAAAATTAATCCGATCGTGTTATAAAATCGATACTACTAATTTTTTTTAAATATTTAATCATGTATTTTTTTATTATATTTAAATAGTTATTCGTTATCAAAGTAAACCTTCAAAAAATAATAATATTAATTAGAAAAAATTTGAAGGAGTGTAAATTTTACACAGTTTTAGAATGATTTTGAATTAAACATAAAAAATATTTCAAATATTCAAAAATACAAGCCGCTATATCGCACTTTAGTTTACTAAGAATTATTAAAAAAAAACACAAAAAAATTGTTGATTTTTGACTATTAATAATTATGGATTAATAGTGGGAGATAATGTCTACTTTCTTAAAAAAAACATAAAATTAGCTAAATTTTGATTATTGTGTAAGAATATTTTATTTATTTTAAAATCATTTGAATTCTTCTTCATTATTATGGTCATTAGTAGGATGTTTAAATTTCATATTAAATTACAAATCTATCAGATAGGTTACAATCATACAAATCTTAGTTTCACGGGAGAGTTAATATTCAAATTATGATGAAGAGTTGAAAGGTCTTTCCTCTACCTATAAATGGCATCCTATTCTCCATCTAATAGTGTGCATAATAAACCAATATATTAAACACATAACTAAAGAGGTTTATAGGCAAAGAGAGAGAAATATTTCTTTCTCAATTGAAGGAGCTTCTGGTGAGTACAATCTCTCCGCGATAATCTACCAACGTTCTAATGGCTGGAGGTATGTCATCAATCCAATTATGTATTATTTTACATATATGTGATAATTATGTAATTCAAGATTTTGGAATTATGTTATGTTTAAATAATCATTCAACATATTGAAAATTAAATTGGATAATATTTTTGGGATAGAGGCAGTATGAATACTAATGAATTCTCACAGGATGCTTGAATCGTATATTACTTTTCCTGCTCCTGAGTTTTGTATTGCTGTAATGATCATGTTGTTGAGAATCGATGGCTAAAATATAATTGGTATATATAAAATACGCAACTATAAATTAATCTCAAATAGTATTGGCCAATAATAATACTCAAATATATTTCTCGAAACAACTCACTCTATATAATATAACACTCTATTTTCAAGACACTTTATTTTATAAACCTCCTCACTACGCTCTTAAGAACAAACTTTGCCCTACAAACGCATCTATGCTATTTGTAGTTTCATTTGTGATGAATGAATTTCAAAGTTCATCATCTATTTATACTACAAAGTTTGCCAACAATTTACTACTGAAAATTTAATGCATGGCGTAATTTTTCAATACCTAAACTCTATTTATTTGTAGACATATGTCTATTAGTATTAGTGATGTATTTTGATTTATATAAATGATAGATATTGATGATGACAATGATGTTGAACACTCCTCCTCATTGTCAACATTCTTCTGTCCGTATAATCATCCTGGCCACTGAACTCGAAAGCCTTTGTCGTTGTGTTCTTTGTAAAGCCGCTTTACAACTTGATCATCTCAGTTTCTGGACAGGTCATCTCGATATCTCCTTGAAGTACCTTTCAATGCAAGAAATGATAAGTGGTACCTCCACATGTTTCGTCTGAAAGCAATTTAAACACCGAAGTCTCCAATTAGTCGGATCATTTACAAAGCTTATCACAATGTAACGTGATCCCATCTTCAATTGGTCGTCTAAATCTTTCATGAGTCGAAATAACCAAGCACACAATTTCAGCCCATAGCTCCTTCCCCTGCATTCCGCCTCATGTCAGAGAGAAACCGTGGCTGTCTCTCTTAGCACCATGATATAGCCCCCGATTAAGATTGAACACATATCCAAAGCAATGAACGACGAGTGTCATGATCTCCTACATAATCAACATCACAAATAATTCGCTCACTTTGCACTCTACTCCCTTCTCGCATACGAGTCCCCAATCGTTCCTTTACATATCTCGTGATACGCCTAACTTCTTCAAGATGTGGCTTCCTCGATTCCCGCATTTAACCCGCTAACAACTCCAATCAGAATGCTATATCAGTTCCGGGAAAGAGTTAGGCATTTGAGATTACCTACTATCCTCCGATACATTATCAGATCCTCCAAGTCTTTCCCCGCTACTGGAGCACACAACACAAAGTTTGGCTCCATTGGGGTAGAAATCGCTTTACACTGGCTAGCCCAAATTTTTGAAGTATATCTCGATATTTCGCCGACTAAGAAATATACTGTCAGCTTCTTTCAACTTCCAACTTAAAAGTATTTCACCTCCAACCTCCTTCATTCAAATCTAACTGATTGTGTTTGCCCTTGTTCGTTGAATCTCATCTTTGTTATCTTCAAGATGATCAAATTATTCATATAATGCAGGACAATTTGATAACTTGCTTCCTTGAACTTTCACTTAACAGTTCAACTGGCTGGGACAAATATGATAACCACTGAACTAGGAACTCAACAATTTTCCTTCAGATTCATGCTCGTGCTCAGCTTCAAGCCATATAAAGCCTTTTTCAACTTGCACACAAGATTTGGCTTCTCCTGATTCAGAACTGGGTCATAGGATGTAGACGCATCGACAAGCTCCCCGCGAAGAATGCTCTTTCACATCCATTTGTTACAATATCCATGACTTTACTCGGCCGCAAGAGCATAAGTAGCGTACGGCTGCAATCTTTGCCACTGGACTGAATGTCTCGTCATAGTCAATTCCATACTCCTGAGAGAATCCCCAAACAACTAGTCGAGCCTTGTATCTCGATCGCACCATCGTGATCTATCTTTTAACTCTCAGAAACCCATTCTGTGGATAATGGTTTAACACCTTCTGTGTTTTTGGCACTAAATTTCAACTGGGATTTTGTTTTAGTGCCAAAATCTCTTTCCTCCATGGCTTTCTCTACTATGTACTTTAAAACTTCTTCAAACGAGTTGGCTCCTTGACCTCAACATACGTAAGCCTTCATGTATTTCTCGGATTTTGCCTCCCATCTCTCAGTGTATCTTCTCACTGAAGCCATGACGGCTCAACCCAACCTCTGGCCGACCGGGTTTCGCACTCTTCGGTGTTTCATGAATTCCTCGCTTTTCCAAGGACTTCTTTGACTCGGGACCGAATATCCGACTCTCAAGTGACAGCCCATTTATCGGAGACTTTGGTTCATCTGCTTCCGTCCGTCACCACTATTCTAGAGGAATCTTCCTTGAACTTAAATCAAGCTTTCTTGCAACTCTTGGGGTATCCTAAATATCATTTTGTTTTCTCCCACCATGACGATGTCCCATCAACAAAACATTTCGTGGAGACATAAGTTCTTTGTATCGGGATCACAAACACTTCAACCGCTCTTTCCTGCTCGTCAGATCCACAAAGATGCAGCGGATAGCCTTCTTGTCAAACTTACTCCGGTGTTCATCAACTATAAACACATAGCACACACATCCAAATACCCGAAGTAATTGACAGTTGGGTTGACATTCTTCAATTTCTCAAATGGTGAGACAAATCCAAGTCTCGGCCGTGGTAGCCTGTTGGTGATATAGACTACCGTACTTACGCATTCCGCCCCAAAAACCTCGAATCCACATTCTGGCATGATAAGACTTCTTACATGTTTCTACTAGATGCCGATTCTTCCTCTCAAAGAATTCCATTCCTCACAAGGAGTATTTGAAAATACGTTGAAGTTGTCTCCAGATATCTGTGACTCCTCTAAATAGTTGTTAAACTCATTCGTTGTATTCACTCCATTATCGCAGACAAGCAAATATGATCTTCTTCCCGTGCCTCAATGCCTCCCCACCATCTTTTTGAATTCCTTGAATTTCCCAAAAGCCTCGTTTTTTTTCCTTCAAGAAATACACCCACACGAACCTTGAGTAGAAATCAATAAATGTTATCATGTATTACAACTCACGGTCACTTGCTGTTTGATCTTCCCGAGTAAATCTGAGTGGACCAATTCCACTGCTCCTACCGTAGAATTTGACTCCTCAGTGCAGCTTGGTGTGCTCTTACTTGCTATTGACATCCTCAAGTATACGACAGTTATCAGGTATCTCAAGTTACGGAAGTCCCTTCCAACATCGACTCGTGATCCCGATCTTCAATTTTCCATAATTGACATATTCCGAGCTCAGACATTAGTTGCCGCATTATCATGGCCTCGGGTTTTGCCCATATGCCGCTCGCCGACATCACATAGACAGCTTTCATTCTCCGTCCTTCCATCACTGGTGTACCAGTGACCTTCAAATTTTCATACACTTTACATCGCCCGGACCGTAAGACGGCTAGTCGCCTCGTTGATCAATCGACACAGACAAGTTCTTCTTTATTTCCGAAACATGATAGATATTCGTGAGGTGAACTTGATCATGACCATATCTCTGTGGTACCTTCATTTTGCCAATATGTGCAATTGGCATGGGCGTGTGTGTCGCTTTGTTGTTACAACGCCGAAATCAATAAGCCATTTGGCTTTCATTCATTACGCCTGGTCATGAATAAATTGTTGTAACAATTCATTTACTAGTTTAGTGAACGTGATTACATAAACGAACATTCAATCATAAGAATTGTAATTACTAGTCGGGTTCTCATGATAATACCGGGATTATGCCGTATCATGTGATCTCACGCATAATCGTATATAATAATAGTAATCGGCCAATATTATTATTATACGGCCGCCATTATCTCGAGCCTGTAGCGTCACACATACAGCGCGATTTTGAATTATATTTCATGTATGAAATTAAATTACATTTGCTAAATTGATAGTTGATTGTAATCAACGAATATTTCACTGGAAATTTTATATCGAGCAATGTAAAATATAGCAATCGATTTAACCCGAATTAATTAATTAGTCAATTGAATTAATTGATAGTTATTGAGCTTGTTAGTAACTTATAGTTACTATTAACAACTTGTTAGCGCTTTGATTTTTCTTAATCTGCTTAATTGAATTTAAATCTAGCCTAAGCTCATTAAACTATTCGCGCTTTCAGTCGACTCCATATAAGCTTTAAACTTATTACGCTTTTAATAATCATGAAAAAAACCCTTAGCTCATTCTTCTAATGGTTTAAAACATCAAGAGAAAGAATTAAATTCTTCTTGATTTTTCATCCAACTCTTCAAGCATTAACCCAAATGTAGGATTTAACCTCTCCTCAGAATTCAACTAGAGAATTACATTTGTGTTGTTCAACGATGGAATTCAAAGGAGGCTTTGAAAGATTTGTAGATGCTTCCGCCGAATCTCAGAAGTTTTTAATTTTATTTAGTTCATAGTTTAAACACCTAATCGATCTTGTGTAAATATATGTTTTTGATTAAAGTTTTTATTCAAGTTATTCATATATTTTTCCCACAACAATAACACGATCACCAACGTACTTGGTCAAGTCTAAGAACTTTGACTCGTCTCCAGTCATATGATTGGAACATCCTGAGTCAACAATCCAATAATTCTCATAGTCAATCGAGTATTCACTCACCCGCGAAATGTTATTATTCTTCACAAGGCTTTTCACTCAAGCAATTAACAACATTTGTTTCCTCCACGAAGAAAGATGTCTCGAAGTCCCAATCCTCTTCCTTAGGACTCTCGTTCTTAGATGATGTTGCAGCATTTCCTTCCACTTTCTTGGACCAACAATTTCTTGCGTAATGTCCTTTCTTGCCACAATTGTAGCATTCGTCACTTTGACGATCTTTTGATTGCCAACCAGATTTGGTTTCGCCACTGCTTTTGTGCTCCTTGAGCCTTCGATCGAAACCACTACCTTGGTTTCGCACGCCCGATCTGATCTCCAAATCTCCCAAAGACCATATCCTCTTCCTCGACCCCCTGCCCTCGCCTGCCTCTTCTGCTTGTGAAGTGGCGGTCTCTTCAATGATCAGTGGCCTGGCTTAAACTGGATTTGTCTAGATCCTCTCATTGATTAGCACCTCCAGACCGCTTAATGTCAGTTCACGGCCCAACCCCGAGTCACGCGACAATACTTCAGATTCGAATTTCATGCTATGGATGATAATTTTTCATCCCGGTCTCCAAATATCGTTTGATCTAGTTTAGAAATCTCTATCACGTAGAGATTCTACCTTCACGAAATATCATCGATGTGATGTATTCATTTTCGAAATATTGTATGTATATATTCATTTTCAGTCATTGTAATTTCGTGATCATTTTTCTTGCGAAGATTGATATCAATGTATCCCACGCTCCTTCAAGGCCCAGCATCTTTGATTCGGGCTTATAGGAACTCATCTCTATTGTTCACGCTAAGGCATACATGACTTTGCTCACTTTTAACTTTCCATTTCTTTACGAAGGCCGTGGTCCTGGCTGCTGCTCTCGAGGTGTAACATCTAATGCAGGTGGTGTTGAGGTTGACGTGTCCCTTGGTGGTGTTGTTTCACTTCCATTGACAATATCCCATAAATCCTGTCCGAAGGTGTAAAATTCTGATACTATGACCCATAATTGTTTCGTTTATTGAAGCTTTTCATCGGAGTTGAAATCCCATGATTTTACAATAATCATTAACCAATTTTACTATTCACATGAATAAGAATGCTTAATAGTTATCGTAGTATCGTGATAAGATAACCCTATTGTAAATTGTATTGTACACCCAGAATCTCCTGTGAAAAGCATAAAAGGCGCTTTCACAAAGAATCGCTTTAAATACCAAAATCTTTCCTTAGCCAGAACTAACCTAGACATATACAGTTAACAACATCAATATAATTATAATATAACTAATACTCGAAAAACTAACACGGGCTCTGATACCAATTGTTTGAGAATCGATGACTAAAATATAATTGGTATATATAAAATACGCAACTATAAATTAACCCCAAATAATGTCACAATAATAATACTCAAATATATTTCTCGAAACAACTCAATGATATAATATAACACTCTATTTCAAGCATACTCTTTTATTTTATCAACCTTCACTACACTTCTTAAAGTTAACAAACTTTTACTCTACAAACGCATCTACGTTATTTCATTGGCTCACTGGCTGATGAACGAACCTAAAGCTCATCATCCGCTTATACTATAAAGTTTGCCAACAATTTACTATTGAAAATTTAATGCACGGTGTAATTTTTTCAATACCTAAACTCTCATTTGTTTATAGACATATTTATTAATATTAGTGATGTATTTTGATTATGTAATTGGATGATGTATTGATGATGACAATGATGTTTAACACATGCTCCCAACCAGAGTAGATAAAGTATATAAGAATCACAAATTGAAGCCAAACGTGTGCAGTGTTGGTATAGAGTCCCATCGGACGAATCGATAGCGAAGAGTTGAGCTTCAGATTTGTCTGGTACATATTCGGATGGCAATCCATCCTCAGTGTATGTGACACATTACCTGAGTTAAGGGAAGACGAAGTCGACCTGGAATTGGGAGTGGTCTTCTTTGTAATCATATTCCGTTTCTGGAATTGCTGTAATGATCTCTTGTCAGTCTCACGCTTTCCATTGTTGAATAAATGATGGTGGTTCTGAATTTCTTTTTTGAATTTTTTTCTAAAAATTGTAGTTAATGAAATAATCGAAATGCCCTTAATGATATGTCATATGCTAATCACGTGTGGTAGGTTAACGAATTGGGTGATCGACAGGACGTTTTAAAACATGAATGATTGAATGGAAATATTTGACAAATATAGACGATTATTGCGGCCATTAACTATTTTTTAAATTATATTGCAACATTATTTATACACCACTATGTATAAAACATTTAAATATCATTTAAGTGCTATATAAGCTAAAAGTGAGCGATGTCCATACCTAAATTTCTATTAGTGGTTGTTGGGGCAGGATTTGGCCATCACTTACATATATGTTGTAAATGTTAGTATTCTATACTAACAAGATAACTAATATTTCTATTTAACTCCTCCCTCGAAAAATTTCAAACTCCTCACCCATTTGTTTGTTTGAGAATAAAAATAACTATGCAATAACTTGCATTGCCTAGTTCAGCTCTCTTTGTATGCCTCCATCCACATGTTCTAGTCCCTCTAGCTACCCCTTCACTTGATGTATCTCAAAATGTCCATAGCAATTAGGTAACATTCCATATATACATTATTATTGCATGACACATGAAATGAGATTTGATTCAACAAGATAGCCAAGTTGTTTTATTTAATTTGTGGAGCATATTGCTCGATCAAATAAGGTAAAGAGTCGACAGATCGAACGTTACCTGTTCTTGATGAGGTACATTCGTTATTCGTATATGATTTAATTAAAGTTTACCTTTATTTAATTGGAATTGTAATAACATCGCTATATTTATTAGCAACTAGTTTTGGGATTAGAATTTTGCCAACTATAACAGCTCAAAATGTCATCGAAATGATGCAAATACAACAAGATAACGAATTGGCGTATCTAATAAAAATCAGACAACTTCACGTGCCTTACAACTAGTGGAGGAATTAAGAGAGACAACAATGTTTCTCTTAATTTTTGAAAATAAAATTTGAACATTTTTTCAAAAGATATAGTTATTCTATTAAAAATTATATATGTTGTTGCCTCTAGTAAAATTTTTATATATTTCCCTATAAATACAGATCAAATAATTCCGCCTTTTATATAAGGCAAGTTAATCACGATTCCTCAAGAACAAGCATAAATAATAATATATAATTAACAACCTATATTATCTTAGTTGACATTGGTAAGCTCATTTAAATAGATTGATCGAGAGTATCATAATAATATTCACATATTAAAATATATCAAAAATATTACTCCGTATCTTTTGAGATATTTTTCACAATTTAATATGTCCATGCAGCCATGCCGTTGAATTCAGGATAGTATTTTATAATGAGTGGGGTTAGTACAGGTGCTTTCTGAGATGCTAATGTTTAATAGTTTAATGTTTGTTTTGTGGTGTAATATGGGAACGAAGCCTGAGAAAAAAAAATAGAATCGACAAAAGGCAGGATTCAACTTTGAGTGGCTATAATTTGCTAGTTCCTTCTATAATCCGTACCACTTGGTAAGATTTTTTTCAGTTTTTTTGTGGATGTAAAATTCTTTATGAAGAATGCCCTCTTGTTATTTAAGGAGTAATAATTAATGTGATAGAATAAGCTTTTCCAGTTTGATTCTGAAAAGCATAGATACATGGAGTGGATATGCTTTTTTACCTTAGAGAAACAACATCACGATTCACGGTTGTCAATAAACCATCACTATATGGATTTTGTAGATAACAAAATATTGATTCGAATCTCCACAATATGTTCAGGCAATAATAGGTTCAAAATTTGCATTTTGTTATGCTTAATCTACTGCTGCGGTACGTAATAAAGAGTTGAGTTGAACATGTTTGATGGTTCTGTTCCACAAAGTCGAGATAAAGCTAAACAAGTTACGAGTCACTTTTCAGAAGATCCATATATATCATTGAATGTTCAAATTTTATTTATTTTAATCAATTAATAAAGCGACGCTACATACACGACACACAATTAATTTTTTCAAATATTCGATATATTTTTGTATGCTTAATTGAAATCATTCTAAAACCGATAAAATTTACACTTTTCAATTTTTTCTAATTAATATTTTATTTTCGAGGATACTTCGATCACAAATAACTCTTTTAAATATAATATAAAAATTATGACAAAATACTTTATATCTATAGTAGATATTACCTAAACCTGACGTCCATGTAGATACAAATATTACTTTTTACCACTCAAGCCCTTCCTCGACTAAATATATTGACGAATCGATCATCAATATAAGATCATCGAATTATTTCATGATACGTTTTTAAATTGGCGTGATTTAAAAGTACGATAATTTAAATTTTTGTGGGTCCTAATATATAAAATTGATATTTGCATGGAATTAAATAACAAATAATAATTATAATATAATAATAATAATAATAATAATAATAATAATTCTACTAAAATCATATGGTTATTTAACTAATATCTATTATAATAATTATAACAATAGTTCTACATAATACTCCCTCCATCCCAATTTCTAAACCCCATTTGACTTTACACAAACTTTAATAAAATTTCAAATTTATCTCTCATACTTGAATTTTCCTCCATATCTGATCTTCAACAAACATTTGGTCAAAATGGAAATGTGTTTTGAGATTTTCCAAAATGGAAAATGAGGCTTATTAGATATAGGGACGGAGGGAGTAAAAATATATGATTATTTAACTTATACCTATTATAATAATAACAATAATAATTCTACATAAATCATATTTTTATTTAACTTACACAAATTATTAAATATTAAAAGCGACATACGATTTAAAATTATATTGATGAAATGAGTAATAAATTAATAATATATATTATCGAGGGTATTATTCTTATTAATCGAATCAAGCGAAAGTTTATATTACGCAAAATCGAAAGAAAAATAATCAAGTATTCAACGCATACCTTGAATCATTAAACATGCAATTCGTAGATAAATAAATAAAGCTTCATTAAAAAGTTCTGACGCATCGACAATTATAAAGTATATATGCGAAATATATATAATTTATCATCCTCAAACCGTGACAGATGCCATGCAACGATTCCTTCCAATTGATAATTCACAGATACGCAAAGATAAAGATGATGAATACTTAATACTAATTTTTTCATTTGACAAGTGATATATCGAAATCTCGACCATTAATTACTTATTATTTTAATAAATATAAAAAGTTATGGCATCAGATCAGTTTTTAAAAATAGTTTCATAATATTATTTTCTTATAATTTTTGAACATATAGTTTAAGTTAATAATTGATTGTCAAAGCTCCTACCTCGATATACTAAAAAATTAAATAAAAAAATAAAAATGTAGAAGAATATTCCTATTAACTCCTAACTTTGATTTTTAGATAGAATTAATTTGGGGAATACAAAAAATAAAAAAATAAAATCCTTATTAAGTACTTTTATACGTTACTGAGTAAATTTCTAGTGCTTTTAGCCCAGTGCTGAAATAAGACACCTCTTACTTGCCCCCACATCTTGGCGTCCAAGTTCTGTGAAACAATCTCCTCAAATGCAGTTCTAGAAACCGTTCTTAGGCTTACATAAATACAAGAATAGACGATAAGCCATACAAGAACCATTGGAGAGGTAGAATAATTATATATCAGCAAGAACAACAAAAAGTAACAAGTGATTCCTTACAAGGCAAATAGAAAAAAAAAATGCACAGTTATGTACCACCTATGTCCACTAAAATATACCTCGTGATCAAACTACAACGACTTATTTGAGCAAATGCACAAGATACCAATTCAATCTATTTGGAACAACAAAAAAAAGGAACTAGTGAAGAGGCTTGTTAGAAAAATTCATCATTCGTTACTTCCACAAATTTCCGACTGTTGCTCAAAGGAGAATAAGAACCTGAAATCTAACACCACTCGGTATGACATGCCATAGTTTCACAGCAAATAAGATATTAGCCTGATGCAGTAAACCCAGCATCTCCGTCTGTCAATCGCTCAAGAAAGCTTCGACATATCTGCATCATACAAACACATAATCAAAAAGCTTTGCTAATTGCTCCAAACAAAATGCTTGCAATTATGAAGAGGGGTGTCTTCGTGTAGTTGACAACAATTAACCAGTAATTCACCAATATACAATCAACTATGTTAAAAATACAAGCTGAACATAATTATATCAAGTCACCACACCAAACTCCGGATGGTTGAAGTTATATATGATGTTTGGAACCCACCTCAATGACACCCATTCTATTGGTGACGACTTATACTTTGCAAACAAATAACTCAAACTCCAAGAGTTCTGTTAAAATGGTGGAATGCAATTCAAAATAGGAATCTACAATTGCGCTCACTAAAGAAAATGTTATGGTTAAAGCATAGAAAAGACGAGGAGATTAAGTATCTCACGAATACATTATTTTTTACTCCCTATTACATAAGTTCAGCCAATTTATTGTCTACTTCTGAATTTGTAGAAATGGAATAAAAACAAATGAATGAAGTCCACAAAATGAAATAACAAACTCTTGCCTGTCCAATTTAATTGGCATGTTCTGATTATTCTTGAAAAACAAGATCAAATTTCCAGGAAATCACCCCTCAGTAATACATAATTTGTTCTTGGATCATTTAAGTATATCATTTTCAACAATTAACATCAATATTTAAACAACAATCCCTTATAACCAACATTAAAGAATAACATGCAACACCTGGATAATCACTACAAATTAAGCATGTATAAACATGTATACACAGCAGAATCCTCACCATCTTTCTTCTCCACAGATTTCTCAACTTCAAACATTTCATCAGGGGATCTAACCACAACAACAGGGCAAACACAATGACTGACACAATAATTACTAACACTCCCAAGCCTCCCCTTAGTTGAAGGCCTAGCGGCCCCAACGCCTCTACTCCCCATGATCAATGTACTCAACCCCAACCTTTCCACCTCCAAACAAAGTCTCTCCATCATATCATGATCCTTCACTATCCTTATCTTGAATGGAATCTTAGCCTCCACTAATGGCTGAGCCAAATCATTAGATTTCATCTTTGTGAAGTTATGGAAATCATCCTCTAGTGTTTGATGGGACTCCTTGCCATCAGAGGGTGGTTGCGGTGGGTCTACTAAATTGGAGGGGAGAATGCCACCCCAATCAGCACCATAGAGGATGGAGGTGGGACGTATATGAAGAAGGATGACGGCGTCACCTGCAGTTATATATGGCGCAAATGAATGAAAAATATATAAATGTAGGGACCTGAATTTTTTTGAAAAAGCTATACTATATCAATTTCAAAACGATCGTCGAGTTTGCATTTCAATGATTAAAATTAATCAACTTTATAACATTTCTTGATTCATAAAACTTTTATTTGAGATAAATTATAAATAATATTAAAATCTTTACATTTTTAATCTCCTCAATTGATGAAGATTGTCTAATATGATTTCCAATTATCAAAATTAACAATACTATATCATTTCACAACTTTCATTTTGATTCAAAATTAGAATGTTAATACTAAATTACACAAGAAATGCTAGCATTCGATATATTTTTCACCAAATAATATATATAATTCTATTCAAAATTTAGCTATTCAACCATCTATATTCAAATTATCAATCTTCATAAGAGACGAGTAAGTATATTTTCACCATTACAGCAGCATATATACACCACATACAAATATATTGAATTCATAATTTAAAATTGACTTGTCGAAATTCAAAATTGTCAATCTTCATGAGGCGGAGTGAGTATATTTTTCACCATGCAACATGCACCACATACAAATATATTCGAATTCATAATTTTAAAAATTTAATGATGAAAATTAAAAACTAGACGATTCGATAATGACCAGGTCGGAGGTAATTCTGGACAGCCCATTTGACAGCATAGGCACTCTCATCGCTGAGATCAACAGCAATTGCAATTTTACGTTGGGCACCGGAAGTTGGTGTTCCTGAATATGAAAATCTAGGTGAAGCTGGCTCATGCATCACCGCCGCCGGAAGATCTATCTCCAACGACGACTGTCTCTTTGGTGAATCCATTGCCATTTATTTACATGCACGATCAATAATTTATGCTTCCCAATAAGATTAATAATTACATAATTTTTTGTTATTGTATAACTTATGTTTCGATAATGATATTATCATACGTTAGATAATATGTATGGAGTATAATGTTTTTAATGTTGATGGCATCATTCATATCAAGCTTATTTGATTGGTTTAAGTTTCCTTAAAAATCGAGAAGTATGGAGCAACTAACACGAAGAGAAGAGTGTTTGCTTGTCAAGTTACCTTGTTCACTTGTATGGGAACAATTATTTTACTCACATATATATGTTGAGAGATGACATATTTTGAAAATTCACCAGCCAATCATATACAGTAGTAAGTAGTAACAGTATTATATTAAAATTAAATGTGGAGTTTTTTATGTTATTGGACTGCCGTGTTTGATTGGACTCGAAATTGATGTTATTGGACTATGAGATGGTCTGCCCAGCCAATTTTGTTGCTTAAATTGATAATCTTGAAGAGTAATAAATACGGAGTACTAATTTTTTTGGTTAGTACCCATGGCGGAATCAAGAATATTTTTTAGGTGTGATAAAGTAATTAATCAGAAACAAAATAATAAAATAAAAATATGAACAAAATAATTTTTGAAAAAAGATATATTATTTTTAATTTTCAAAAGAATAGGAAGGGCGATTGTCTCTGTACCTCCATCTAATTTTACCACTTACTCTTACTTGTTTTGTGGTAGATGTGTATGTTCATTTTCTTGGATTGATAATGTGTTTGGTAGAGCAACGTAACAAAAAGCACATAGCTAATTATGTAAAGAAATTTTGACTTTTGGGATAAATTGGGAGGTGGCATTTTGCAAATTGATTCCTGTAACAATAATGGAATCATGGTGGAGTTATACCAACACTACACATATAATATTGGTAATTCATCTAGGTTCTTCCAATAACTTTTACCTCATTGATGAGTAGCTTTAACTTATGTCAATATTATTCAGTTAAATAGCTCTATCAGTGCCTGCTGTTACATTAAAGAAACCCTCCTTCATACGATTCGACTGTTTTAGTATCATTAATATTGACTATCTACTTGTGTTGCCGTGTACTGGACGAACACCAACCTGCTTAGCTTGCTTGATGTTGATGCTCCCTTTATGCTTCTATATATATTAGTAATAACTTTTTGTTGTAGTTACTACACATCTAATAAAACTTTAATCGGATTTTTTTACTCGGTCTTTTATTTTAGGTGAATAGCAATAATTTCTTTTGATCGGGAATTATGATTAGATTTAAAGGAATGAGTCTATTTCAAACTCCACTCGTTCACCCATATGTAGCTTCAAATGTATGTAATGTTCTCAATATAAGATACGGATAATAAAATTTTAAAGTTTACGATTTTATTTATTATAAAACCACATCGAATATTAAAATATTATATTACTGCACTATCTTGACATGAAAAAGAAGAACATTATTGTACTGGCCGGTCCGACGAAGTTGAGACTCCACTAAATATGAATTTAACAAAACATAATTAAAATAATAACTTATCCAATTCAAGTAATTACTTGAAGAATGCTGAAATACTACATACTGAACTTGCCATATTATTATGGTTCTCAAGGTTTTTAAGACGAAATATCTTTGACTAACTAAATGTCTAAATGTAAGAGTATACTACTAATTTGTCGTATATGCATGCACCCTCTGAATAAATTGGCTGAATAATGTACTATATTCACTGTTGAAGTAGATGCAATTTTTCATTTTGGATTTGTCTTTATTTTGTCGGACCACGTAACAATCTTCATTAAAATCATCATCCAACGAATATTCAAATTCAATTATATGTAACGTAATAAATGTTTTGTTCGTTTTTCAGAAACGTATGCATATAGAAAGGAAAAAAAAAAATTCATAGATATTCATGTTATTCAATTCTATCTGCTGAATGTTTCAGTGGTCCTCAAGAGTCAATATAGAGGTGTTTAAGGAGTATCTGGTCGAGTCCCATGACAAATTTGGTTACTATTTTTATTCTACTTCTACTTCTAATAATAACTAATTATTATTTATGCACAATATAACCTATCTTGAATTTATTCGTACTTATATATATGAGCATATGATTTATTTTTATATAAACTTATTATAATACAAAATATTATTTATGGATTAAAGACATATATGTCCAAAAAACTTATAAATATTGCTTAACTTCCAGACTGTAAATTATTAGATATTAATTAACTTACATTATACAATTTTACATGATGAATGGTATTTATTATGAGAGCAACGAAACAAACTCATGGTAGTTTAATGCTTTGAAATTTTCTAGTATTTGATAATATTGGAGGGTAGTTATTATATAAACTAAATAATTACTAACTTTTCCTATAATTTAAAAAAAAAAATTCTCCTATAGTTAAGAAAATTTGATAACATGGGATTTTACTCTTTAACTTGTAATTGTTCCATTCTCATATTATATATATGATAGATAATTGTCTCATTACCATATTATATATTGGGTAGATTACTAACTTCTCCTATAATTAAAAAAAAAATTTCCTATAGTTAAGAAAATTTAAGAACATGAGGCTTCATTCTTTAACTTGTAATTGCTCCATTTATTGTGTAATTGGTCCATTCACATATTATATATGGAGTAGATTATATATGATATATCTCCTAATCAAGCGAGCATTTTATATATGATCATAGTTTAATTCATATACGGAGTATAATTTATCATAGTTTAATTCATATACGGAGTATAATTTATCTTCCGTTAAAAAATTGAAATGAACAAGACGGAATTTTCAAAATTTGAGCGGGTCCCATACAAAATTTGAGTAGCTACACTCTCAAAGTCTCAATTACTCGTACTCACTAGGCTCATAAACGAAGGATTCGGTTCGTTCAAGTCGAGGTCGAATGAATGGTAAAATCGAGAGATTCGGTCGGTTCGAAAAGTTTGAGGTGCGGGTCTAGAATTTCACGTGACATTCGAATTTTAAAACAAAATATAAAAGGCTCGATTTGAAACTTCGAATCGAATTGAGTTTCAACTTTTATAAATTCCTTATATTTACCCATTTTACTTGTCCCATTTCAAAATAGTTGTCCAATTCAAATTTGTTCCACACGGTAAAAACACAGAAATTGGTCCCCAAAATGGACTTCTTCCCCCATTAATGTCCACCTTCTGATTCATTACTGTACACCTCTGTATCCACCTCACTCCAGTCTCTCACGAAATCAATGCATGTAATCTAATCTATATTCGTATTCACATACATTCACTATTTTGTAGTTTATACTAAACATAAGATTGTATGCTTCGAATTTTGATGAAAGTAATCTGTACTTTTTTTTATATATGCTGTGTAATCTTTGTTGAAAGTATATTAGATGCTATTTTACTATGATAATTTTGAATTTAATTATTTTTATATATGTCGCATAATATTTAGTGAAAATATATTAAACGCTAGCATTTTAACTTTTTTTTAACTATTAATATGGTAAGTTTGTACGTACTTATTTTTATTTATGTTGTATAGTATGTTCACTTAAATGCTAGCATTTTAATGTTTTTTTATGACAATTTTGATTCGAATCAATGTTTTGCGTGTTAATTAATGCTTCGAAGTTTGTTAATTTTGACGGTTGAAAATCAAAGTGGACAATCTTTATGGGACATTGTTAGTATGTATGTATATTCGAAACGGTCTTATTGATAACGTTTTGTTTGTGTGTAGGTTGGTTTGAGAATGAGCTAAGATTTTGAATTTTCGATCTGAAGATTCTCTTGGAGGCTTGAATTTGACGAATTTGGAGTTTATTGTTTGCTTTTTTGCTTTTTGTAGCTTTGTTTGTGTTTCAATTTGAACAATAATAATGGAGAAGCCTCGTCATCGAAAGTCCAGAAGCCTTACAGCCATTGAAGAAGGTAGAATTATAGGTGGAAAGTTACGGTTCATTAAGATTTTTTCTTCATTAACGATTAAAAATATAAATTATATTATTTTATGATATATTTTCTTTTTCTTTTGTTACATTTTAGGTAATACTGTAATAGTACCATTTACTCAAAAAAATTCATTAATGTCAATTATATAAACTTATTTTTAATTTTTAGGTACTTTGTATCAATTTGTTCAACGAATTTTGGTACACATTCCAATTAAGTGTATAGAATAATTTTGGTTCATTTTTTTTTTGAATTTTTTGATTTATGCGAAAAATGCTTAGGAGCTAATACGTTTTAGTAACGTGTCATTTCATTGAAATTGGGTATATGGAGATTTAATAAACGTTAATGAAATATAAACAATGAGGCAAGTAACCGTTCTTGAACTATAGCTCTAGTTTTTCAAATGTAGTGCATTTGTCCCAAAATGATTGTCCAATTTTGAATTTTGATGGTTGACTTTTTAAGTTTAAACTGTTTTTATATAATGTATTTTGTATAATATATGGTGAAAAAATATCATAAGTTAGTAATTTCATCGCAATTTACTATATTATACTTGTTCGTTCAGTTTGATTTTTCTATGTTCAGAATTAACAAATTTTTTGTATTCATTGATTCATACAACTTTGATTTGAATCAAAATTATAATGTTAATATTAGGCAGAGTGAAAATACTCTATTTTTATATATATTCTGACGAAATATTTAACAACATATTAAAAAATAGTTGTGGTCAAAGTTTTAAAAGTCAACACATCAAATTTAGAAATCGGATGATCTTTTAGGATGTAGGAGTATATTTTTACAATATTTGGTGAAAATATAGTATTTTTAAGATAATTTACTATGGGATAATAATTTTTATTCAAATTAAATTTGAGTGTTTCAACTAAGACTATAAAATTTGTTAATTTTGGTATTTGAAATTAAACTGTACAATCTTTTTGGGACATGGGAATATAATATTTTGTATTCATCGTCGTCTTGTTCTTCATGTATGTATGTGGTGTAAGTAGATACACCAAACAGTCCTTGTCTGTTCATGATGTTATTTTAGTGTTTGAAAATATGAGCATCTAAGTGATCTGACATTTTGGTTTTTAGCACAGAATTGGATTTTGACAGAGAAAACATTGTCTGTTTTCTAGAAAAAAGATTACTGAATTGGATATTAAACAGTTCTCGTGAATCTTTCACTTTATCTTGAAATTGGACTTCTTTTTGGGAAATGTTGCCTCCACCTAGCATTTGTGGTGTACAATGTGGTTTGAATATATGTACTACTACTCTTTGATTAAATTTGTAAATAGTTAGTAATTGCTTGATTAATACCTTTTCTTCCGTGGCGTGTTTAGTCCTCCATTGTTTTTTCTTCCTACTTGCTTGTTGAATTTAGTTAATGCCCTCTCCTTAAGCAAGATTATATATAATTCATTAAACGTCGTGATCATTTGGTCGGGTGATTTTGCTGGACTTTGAAGAAGTGAGACAATCATTTTCCATATATATGTTGTCTATTGTTATCATTTCATCAAATCACTTGTTCGAATTTGTTTCGCTGATCTTCTTGCCAGAAATGTCCTTTTGTTTTTAAGTATGATTTCTGTGTTATTATGGGATATGTAGTTGCTTCGAATAGTTTTTTATAGTTAATTTATGGACATGTTATGAACAAGAACCTTTATCTTCTGAAGTAGCATTTCTCTTGCTGCTTATTTGATCTCCATCTGCTGCACTTGTAGCTTCTGTAGATTTCCAAGTGAGGCACTTTCTTGTGATTGAGTGCTTTTACGAAAGTTGTCTTTGTCTGCAAGTTGGAATGAAGTAGGCCCTTCTAGAAGGGGGGTCATGATTTTGTTCATTTATTTCCCCCTAAATTCTTGAGTTATGATATGATAATGTCTTTGGTCCTTGACTCCATTAGACGTTCTCTTTATTTTTTATGTGATTCACTCATAGTTAAGTTGACTCAACTTATGTGAGAGTCCAAGGGTGTTTCATCTTGGGCTTTATTTCGCTCTTTCTTTACTGAATGCTTATGCTTACATTGATATTATTGTTACTCATCAACACCACCATAACAGTAAAACAATTTATATAGGTTTGTTTCTATTTACCTCCAGGAAATCTCCTTGCTCAGAATTACAGGGTAACTAGGAGGCCCAGTGATCTTCATTCTTATAACGATGAACATGCTAAGAGAGATATGGTATACCATTTCTTTGATTCCTGAATTTGCTGATTATGAACATTTTATTGGCTTCTTTCTATGGAATAATAGCATAACTTTTAATTGTATTTGTTGTTCCATTTAAGTAAAGTCCCCTTATTGTCTTTGAAGCACATGTTCATTACAGCAAGGGGCTCATCAAAATACAGTACTGGTGAATCAATGAAGAAGCTGCTTGCAAATGATCTGTCAAAAGAAATGGAAGCTAAGAGAAGGTCACCTAGTGTTGTTGCTAGATTGATGGGCCTTGATGGCCTGCCATCCCCACAACGTGGTCATAGACAAGAAAAAATGTGGTCGAGCAATCAACAACGAGAGACTCTATCAAAAGTTGTTCTGAAGGATGAGCATCTCTTTGATGGACAATCAAGTAAGAGAAGCTCACTAGACCATAAACAATTCAAGGATGTTTATGAAGATCTTGAAGCATATCATGTTGCAACTCAACGTAACCCATCAAAATGGAATTCCAAACTGAAAAAACCTGAGATGTCTATTTTAGAGCAAAAACTGCCACTGTCTAAGCCTCGTCACAGAGACCTAAATGCATCCAGTGGATTCACTGAAAACATTGGTGCTGTTAATTCAAATGATGAGTTGCTTCTGAAATTCCTGATGCAACCTGATTCCTTGTGTGTGAAGCATGTAAATGATCTCCCGTGTAATCCTTCCAGTTCTCTGCACAGACATATATCAATTCTGAAGCCGCTAAATTCTGAGAAATATGAGAGCAATGCCAAAGCCTGGAACTCGGGGAAAGAATGTTCATGCAAAAATTGTGGCAGAGCTCAACGCAATCGTAAGGATGGTCTTTTACTGGATCCACCCATTCGTCAAAGTTCTGCCAAGTCACCTGAAGTTCTGTCAGATGAGACCCGTGTAAAACATAAGCTTCCAACTCAAATTGTTGTTCTGAAGCCTAGGAAGTCAAGTGATACCACACAATCTGTTTTATCACCTGATTTTTCCCATCCTTATGTAGCACATCGTAGGCGTCCGAGTGATGAAAATGTTGGAGCAGCTCCTCGGGCCAGTAGTCCCTTATCAGACTTTCAGGGGATCTCCAGGCCTAAATGTAGAGAAGCTAGAGAGGTTGCTAAGAAAATTACCGGGCAAATAAAGGAGACATTTGCATCATTTGATAGCAGGCCAATGAGTTTTAAATATTCCAAAGAGAGAGGATATGCTGGTGACGAGAGTTCTAATGATGTCTATGACAGTGACTCTGATAGCATGTCAGATATCATAACTGTAAAACCTGGAAAATTATCTTTCCGTAATAATCAATGTAGAGGTTCAGCTGATTCATCAGTGAATACGGAGGCAAAGAAAAGACTGTCCGAGAGATGGAAAATAGCTAACAAGTACCAATCTGAAGAAATCATGGCCAGGAGTAGCACATTAGGTGAGATGCTTGAATTACCAGGAAAAAAAAGGAGTCCTGGGCCTTTAGATGTACACAATAGTAGGGGTGACAGAACTATTGGACTAGCTAGTAATAGTATAATGTGTGTTCAGAATGGACCTTCGGGTATCAGCAGTAATGATGGATGGAAAGATGGATGCACAGAGAAGATGTCAAGATCTATTATTACTCCTCTTGGTAGCAAGAGTCGTAAGAAAAGTGAAAGACTGAAGGCACAACCCAGTGATTGGCATGTACTAACTCGAGATACCATTGACCAATGCAAAAGTAGGGCGGTGGATGGAAACATAACTTGTATAGAAGGATTTTCACCTAAAGTGTTGAGATCTGATGGTAAGGGACATCTTTCATGTGAAGACAAATACGTTGTCAATATTGTGTCTACATCAGAAACCACGTCCAGTGTGAGTAAAACCATGGAGAAGTTGGAGTCGTCAGTGGAACAGAGTATGGGTTTTTGTGAGCCTGAACATGTTGTGAGCTGTATTCCAGATTTGTCAGCTTCTGAAATCAATATTGGTGATATGTTTGCATGTGACCAAGAGGATTCAATCTTGCAGGTTAGAACTTTGCACATTCATTTTGAAGTTTCTACTACAAATGTTTTATGATAGACGATGATATTAGCAACTATCTTCTCTTTCAAATTTGTTTGCCCATGTCTTTATATGTTGCCTCTTGAAATTCATAATCACATTTAGCTGTGCTGAAGTTTCTTCAAGAAATTTAAACCTCTACTACTTTACACCTTAATCATCAGAAGACACTCATTTTGACAAAGCATAATGTATTGTTTTAGTACTAGTTGATTAATTACGTCAGCTGATAATTGTTGTGGGTTATGTTAACCATTTCAATAAATCGATGTTGCAGGAACCATCTATAATCATATCTGAAGAAGGGCCAGCTCTGCCACAGTGTCCTGCTCCCGAGCCAGAAACATCAGAAAGCTTCAGCGACGCTGAGCACCCCAGTCCAATTTCGGTTTTGGAGGCTACATCTTCGTCTTCTGGTAGCGAAGGCTTTAGAGGAGTCTTTGATGGGCTTCAAGGTAACCAAAAATAAATTTGCCCACAATGCAAATTCTACCTCAACATTAGATTTATTAACTGCATTTGTTTAGCATGGTTTGGAATTTGATGATACCAAAATAATTGGACCTTTTACCTAAGAACTGAGAAAGGTGTTATTTGAACATTTCACATCTTTTAATGACCAAAGTTACAGCTTTTCTTGGTATACTGACTAATTATGACAAATGCTAGTTACGAAGTGTAAGCTAATTTGAACTAGATTCATCATATTTTATATGGACTACTCTTTATACTCCTTATTACAAGTCAATTAATGTATGTGTTAAGAATGTCAATAATGCCAGTTGTTTTGTGATATCAGACTTTATGCTATTTGTCGACAATTTTAAGGCGTGGTAGTGATGAATTGAGACATCTTCTTAAGACTTGTTTTAGATTTCTAGTACATGACTATTTCTAAGTGTGGCATTGATATCCCTTTGATTCTTTTGCTAGAACTTCGTAAGCAACTTCAACTTCTCAAGATGGATTCTACTGAAGTGTCTACTATAGTTACAAACAATGATGACTTTCTGCCGCAAATTGAAGAGGACAACTTGTTGAACATTGAGAGTTGGGAAGACATGTACATAGTTGACCTCCTAATAAATAGTGGTCTCGAGAAACTTCACCTTCCTACGCTCAATTCAGGATGCCAGTCCTTACATATCCCTGTTGGTGTATCTATTTTCGATACTCTTGAGAAAAAGTACAGTGATGGTATAGCTGAAAGAAGGTCTGAAAGAAAGCTGCTATTTGATCGCATTAACTCAATGCTAGTAGATATATTTCTTCAGGACATCGACTCATGTCCTTGGTTGAAAGCAGCACCTCGAAGAATTGATTCAAATTGGCAGAACCACAGCCTCAAGGAGGAACTTAATAGATTACTAGCGCTAGAGGATAAGGGAACAGAAGATCCGACACCAATAAAAATGCTTGACATAGAGATGGAATGGTCAAGTTACAGAACTGACATTTTCCTAATGGGCAAGGATATTGAGAAAATCTTGACAGACGAGCTAATAATGGAGGTTGTATCTGTATAGCTAAGTTTGGTAGCTATAAATAGTTGAATCATCTTGTTGTATTATAGAGTATATGTACTCGACCTGCAAATCATATCGAAAATTAGAATGTCGTATAAAGCAGGCAGTTGGTAGGAATGCATAATGCAGTCCGTGGAAGTAACTAAAATTTGTACTTTGAGCAGTTTAGAATTACCTCCAAATCTGCACTATTACTGAGGTCTTGAAGACAATAGAATTACCACTTTCTCATTCAAAACCGTCAAAGATGTAACGAATAGTCAATTTTTTTTGTTTTTATTTGAATGACTTAGTTTATGAGATAGAGTAGGTCATTCAAATAGAATGTAGGAGGAAAGCATCACACATAATTAAACTAAACATATTAGATAATCTATGTATTTCAGAGTAGTCAAATCTAAACTTCTCCAATTTAACAAACCGACCTTAGCTCAGTTGGTAGGCAGGACTGTAGTTATTTTATAGACATCCTTAGGTCGCTGGTTCGAATCCAAGCAGATTGATTTCTTTTTTTTTCATTGGTAAAGCGAAATTATTATAATAACCCCATCGGATAATCTACTTGTTTATTGAACTAGTAACGAGCTCGTTTATAGTCTAACCAACGAGTGCATTGCTCGTGATGGGCTAGATATCAAGTGGTTGCTCGCTACTTAGTAATCGTTGCAGACATCAAGTCCGTGAAAGTGATTGTTCGTTTGTTAGCTTAGTAGCGGGTTGGGTGCTTGTTATGAGCTAATAACAGGCCAATTGCTAGGTTATTTGAAAAGGACAAAAATGTAAATTTTCCCTAGCGAATTACTGTTTTGTAGTGGATATAAATTTATAGATTAATTTAGTCTCCTTTCTTTTATTCATCATTATCTTTGAAATATAAGTGATTTAGACGTGCTATTAAAAACTCGTACTCCGTATAATATTCATTTTATACCCCAGATTCGTATATTTATAAAAGCTTTCGTTTCCCTTAATTTTGGAATAACGAGTTTCATTTCGTTTAGAATTCAAGATCTATTATATCTACAAACCAATAAATATTACTCATCCCGTATTATACCAACATTGAATTTAGGAAGCAGATACTTTAGATAACAATTTGTTTTTGTATATCAAACATTATATGGTTTCATATATGCATATCTTGTCATTTCTTCTACAACTTTGGAGGGTGGAGGGTAACTTGCACCACTCCTAATATTATAATCTACAATCAATTAAGATAATATTTTATGCAAATCTAATTAGCATCATATTTCTCTATTATTTTCATTAGTTTATTTACCCCCATGACATGAGGGATTTTGTTATGTTTTGCAAATAATACAAGAAAAAATATGTTAATAAAAATAATACAAAAATACAAGGTACAGTCCAAAAAAACAATATAGTAAAATAGTTTGCAAGATTGTAAAAGATACACGAGAATATCTTACTAATACAATGACCATTAATTTATGAGCATGGTGCAATTAACTCGAAAACGGAGTTGATAATTGCTAATTTAAGAAACTATCACAACATTTTAACAACACACTACACAAGTTTGAACAAATTCTAAGTATTCATCAGATGTTTGGATTATATTTCCATCATCATGGAAGATGTAGATAGCAATAGGTCTCTTGGAATAACTATTAGTTGACTGGTAGTAGTGGGCTTGGTGAAGAAGAAGCAGAGAGCATGGAAGCTGAATGTGTAGAGATTTGAGCAATAGTCTTCACCTTAGAAATGCTTGCTATGACTTCTAATGGTGTCACATCTCCTACCACTGTCACTTTCTTTGCTGCAAAATCTATGGTGAATGAAGTCACACCTGCAATCACCATCATCAATTGTTCATAGTTATAAACATATGCTAATAGTAAGATTAATGATTCGACTCATCACAATATAAGTGGAGAATTGCTACTAATATTAAATTACAATTATGTTTACATGACGATTGTAATAATTAGTTTTATTGAAAGTGAAGCACATATTAGAGAGAATTGTTTTTCTCGTTAGACTAGATAAAACATTAAGTCCTACCAAAACAATACCTCGCATTTTAGATAAATGTTTCCTCATTTTCCTCTCACATCCCTTGCAATGAAGTGACACCCTCAAAACAACAACCTGCAAGCAAACAGTTATTTTCACACATTATAGATCATATATCGAGTGTAATTTAAGATTCCACGTATTAAATTTCATTTATCTATATATAATTAAATGTAAAATGACGATTAATGTATCATGCAAAATTTATCCAATCTTTAAATTAGGATGCTACATAAAAGGTAAATTTTTATTACATATGTCAATATCAAATTAATGAGTTTGTGGTTTCGGTTAATTATTTAGTCAAATTGAAAGTCTCGACTTATAACAAGCGCTACGTATGTTATACTCTCTTAATTCAACATAATCGCTTAATCAAAAACGAGGATTATAGAGTTATAAGTTATAACAAAAACATGTAGAACCTGGTCTGGAGAGCGAGAAGCAGAAGGTGATTTTGCAGCAGTATCATTCCCATTCATTTTGAAAGACCCTGATGAATATTTATCATCACCCTCTGGAACAAACTCCATAGCTGGATCCATATTTTCTGATAAATAATTCTTTCTATCCATGGAAGCTAATGGATCACTCAACAAGTGTCTAGTAGAATCAGCTGCAGGTGGACTAATATATTTTCCTGCAGCTATCTTTTTATTATTATCATCAACTTTATCATCTACAATATCTTTACTCTTCAATTTTTCATCATTTGGCTTCAAATTGCTCTGTTTCTTGATTCCAGGCTTCTTTTTTATAGGGCTGTTTGTGTTATTGTTTTTGATGTGAGGTTTAGGAGATACTAGTAATGATTCTGGCTGAGGAGATGGAGGGAGAGATTTACTGATTCTTGAAGAGTCTCTAATGATAGGATTGTAGCGGTCGATGGCTCGACCGCCATCTCCAAGGCTTCCATCCAGCTGAATTGAGGTGGTGGTGGTGGAGGAGGAGGAGGAGGATGATGGTGATGAACCATCAACCATGGTTAAGCTTACTAATGATGGAGACTGAGAGGCACAGAATATATCCATTGTTTTGTTCTTTTTGAGAGTGTGAAATGGAGGGGAGTTATAACTCTTGATGTAATTTTGCATGTAATGGTTTTAGGAATCTGCATGCATACTTTAGGAAGGTGGAAGGGAAAGAAGCAAAAAGAATTGAGGAAAGATGCTCAGCTTGGTTTAAAATTGAAGAGAAATGGCTCTCAATGTTGTTTATTTGGACTATCTTCTGTCTTTATTTACTTCCTAGTTAGATTAGTAAACTTTTATGTCACATTTTGTAATATTCATAATAATAATTCAATCCTTGCATGTGTTAGTACAAATGAGTTGATGGTTGAAAAAATATGTGTTGTATTTTATGTTACAGATGTCAATATTAAATCAATGTATCATACTTTGTGTCATATTTTAGAACGGAAAATTTGATTTACCAAACTCTACTAAATCAATTTCCTTAGCATTTAGATATACACAAAATGCATCATGAAATCAAATTTGAGAAAAAAGAAATGCAAAAAAGCCCCTTTTATTATGTGAGTTGTTGGAGCTACATATGTGATGATTCTCAAGGATCAAATTCGGTTCACCATAGCGTCACTATCAGGAATGTTTCTTTCTAGTGGATGAGTTGTGGAATCAGATACTTACAAATGCATACTTCCACTTTCCTACTACAATTTCCCACCTCCCTTTTTCTCTCCAATCCTAATTGAATTGCTTCCAAGAAGGCTAATTGAGTGAAGATGCCATGTATGCCAATTTTATTAATGAGGATAGAATGGAACAAATTCCTTTCACATTATTAACAGAAATAGCATAACTATCTATTGATAATATCTTCTTCCAAATGGATGAGTTGTAAAACAAAAGAGACTTTGCTTCTCTACTACAAAGCCAGGCTCTCCACGGACCTATGGAATCCGATGCCTTCAAACATAACACTCACTTTCTAAATACTCTTTTCCATATCCTACCAATCCTTGCCAAATGCCAATCACAAAACTTCTTATTTAGACGTACTCAGAAGATATTAAAATATCAAAATAGATCCAAAAAATATATATATATATATATATCAAAAGACATTATGATATATATTAGTATTAGGAAACGTTAGAGTACTACAGATTGATAGAACAAACATGCATTAATGGGAGCTGCTTGCTTAGCCGTGCCGAAAATTCTTCAAATAATAGGTTTAAAATATATGATTAGGCTATTATCTACCTTTTTATATAAATGTTAGAATGAATCTCTTATAATATGAAAGTTGTATATTTTCTATTTAGATTAACTATTCAAATTGATAACAACTTATTAAATAAAATAAATATTCAAATCTACATATTCCTAAATTAATCAAAATTTTCTAATAAAATTTGAGTATACAAGACTTTCATGTGTATAGAATTTTATCTCAACCTACTTTATTGCCTACTAACATTATTGATATAGAACTTTAGTTATACACAAGAAAAGGAATAAATTTCGATTTTAAAATCTCATAAAAAAGAATAGAGTTAAATATTTGGATTTAATCTCATCAAAGGAACAAATGTTGGTATTTGCAGAATAAAATATATTACGGTTAAATTTATTACAATAAGTATTTTTAGTCGGCGTTTAATTTTGGTAGACGTTTAGCATTTCTAATGCAATATATATTAGTATTAGGAAACGTTGGACTTACACGAACGTCCGTTGAACTGATCCGACATTTCTAGTCCACTAAGGGTACGTCCGACCCATTAAGTATTTGATAGCAAAACGGACATGGACACGGGACGTCCGAGTAATCTGATCTTTTCCATTCTCTGATTTTTCCTTGATTCCATGTACCCGTAATCTCATCTATGAGCTCCGCTACTGTTGCTTGATGGAGTCCTTGAGGTGCTGGTGTGATCGGACCATGTGACCAGGTATGGGTAAGCCATAGGACTTGCCAAATTTTAATCTTTTTGCCATTACCAATCTTCCACTGACACCCTTTTTTCATCAGGGATAACAAACTGTGACAAGTGAAGCTAGGCTTTGCACCCAAAGATGCTGACCATTTGACCTGTTAATGCGACGAGGTGTTGGAGGAAGTTTTTAAATAGATACTTCTTTGTTATAATTGTTGGATGACCATATTTTCAAAGAGTACTCGATGCTTTGTTCTCGTCGAGTGTTGTTAAACAGTAGAGGTTTTGAATGTGTTTCACTTGCGAAAGGACTGTGACTATTGATTCGACCTTATCCGAATAATGAGTTTTGAAGATGTGATAAGCGATGCGTGATGGATAAGGATGAATGCCAGTGTTGAAGTTCGAGATGGGACTCTCTCTTTGTTGGGAGTCCTTGTTTGTGTGAATACAGAGAATCCTTTTGCATTGCCTATATTATATAAATATCTCAAGGCCAAAGGGAATTGAGAGATACACTTAATTATTATTTATTTATCCATAAATTCTTGAGAGCAAACACGAGTATTTAGTGTAGGCCGAGAAACGTGTTGAAGAAGTGTCTTGGCCCAATGTATGATTGTTAGGAACACATTGTTATAACAGTCTATTGAGAGCAATCATTGTAAACTTAGTTGTAAATTAGAACGTTGGGAGGAGTGTTGACGTGGGAGAATTATAGATAGGTGGATCTTGAGTACGAAAAGAGATTGAAGGTTAGTTTTGCATTTTAGTTATTGAATCTGCAATTATTGATTGTTAGTTTGATAAGCGGTTGTTAGTAAGTAATTCACTATTTCATGGCCTTACGCTCTTACGATGGTGACTCACAGTTCCTCAAGATCCTCCAAACTTGCTTGCAAAGGAGAGCTTGGTTGAAATGGTACATATCTCCGAAGCCTAAATCGCCCTAATTCTTTGGTGTACTTAAAGTCCTTCAAGAGGCCCAATGTATTTTCTTTTTCCGAATCTTCCTCCCCCACCAATAGCTTGCAATAGCAGAATGTATTTCCTTGCAAATATTTTTAGGCATTAGAAAATATTGTATAGCATATGTGGGGATGGACTGTAAAACTGCATTAATAAAGACTTCCTTTTCAGTTTTGGAAAGTAGTGTGGGTTTCCAATCCACTATCCTGTGCTTCATCTTTTCTACCAAGGAGGTGAAAAATGGCACTTTTAGAGCTGCCAACGATAGTGAAGAAGCCCAGATATTTTTCATGGATAGCTACCTCATACATTCCAAGGATGTTGGTGATAGCTGCCCTCAAACCAGCCTGAACATTTTATAAAGCTTTAGGAATAATATAATCGTTCAATTTTTGGATGGACTCTACAGTTTAAGGAGTATAAAATGGGAAAAAAAATGTAGTGATGTTTTGAAGAAGAAAAGATTTTTGTCGATTTGTTTCCTCTAAACGCAAAGAAGTGAAAGAACACAAACAAAATGTTGATCCACAATTAATATATTCCCTCCATCCCATTTTCTAAGTGACTTTGACTTTCCCCAAATTTTACTACAATTATCCACTAGATTAATAACCTAGCTAGTAAGTTTGAAACTATGAATACTGAAAATGATGTTTTAAATACATAAAGCTAAGATTGATAACATTAGAAAGCGTTAAAAGACTACGCAACTACTTGCATCATGGTAGCTTGATAAAATGTGGTTATCATAATTCATAAGCAGCTTCTTATTCCTTATCAGGTTTGGTCGATTTTCTGTATCTATTGTGGAAAAATATACATCGTTTGTGGAAAAATTAAAGGTTTTGTTTATCGCCACATTGGCTGTCTTATCGACCTATTATGCATATCTATTTCATATCCATAATAGCATAGTAACTCATATAGGCTATAGCTTACATTGTTTAAATGTCGTATGTCAAAATTTATAAACATTTAATGAGTGTACAAAACATAAAGTGACCACCACGATAATGTCGCAAACTACTATCATACGTGTTACTACCCTAGTGATCACTCATTGCCTCCAACATGCCCAAAATTATTCAGTACCATCTAAATTTGAATTATTTGTACGAAATGTCAACGTATAAAATTGGATATATAATGCAACATATAATGATGATAATTAGAAAATGATGTTTGCATTTTATTCTCACTATTTGTCCTCGCCGTACGCCCCGGTGCTGGGCTGTTATACACACACCCAAATAGTGGAATGTTGAGGTGTGAAATGATTATTTTACACGCATTTCTGGCTGTAATAATTGGAAAGTTCGTTAAGTGCGAAAGTATTATTTATTAAAAAATATTATTTGAATATATTATATGTATGTATAATATTGCCCGTAACAATGGTGACATAGCATTTTGAAAGGGTTCCAATGTACTCAATTTTATTTAACAGGCTAAACAACTCCAAAAACAAAAAAAACTCCAACACCCATTTCTTCTGGGGGTCTTATTTTTTGGTCGGCCTTCAATACATCAAATTATGTTGCTGGTCTCAAAATTTTCATTATTCTGTTAAAATAGTGGTTATTAAGAAGTGATGACCAGACCCTGGCTGCCTGGCACCATTGACATTAAGTGTCTAATGTAAACTATTCTTGAATATCATTAAATCATTATTGTTTTGTTACTTGATTTGTGATACATAATACTCATTTCATTTTTTAAGTTGTCGTTTTGATGCTGTAGCGTAGATTAAAAGAAAAAAAATAGTCGAAAAATCGTTGAAAATGTAGAATGATAATCAAATTTAAATAATATTATTGATTTGGTTGTTTATTTCGAAAAAAATAATCAAAAAGTATATTAAAAATGTAAAGAATTATTTATTATATTCATGTCTTATAAAAAAATTGTTAAAGCGATGCTTATAAAAATGGAAGGAGTACAAATTTTTTTTTTCTGACAATATTTTGGGCACAATAAACCGAGTAGTCGAAAAATTATACTCCTTATAAGAAATGTGATAAAAGATTTAAGAAATTATTCCATTGCCTGATCTCTCGTTAATTTTTCATTAAAACCATCATCAGATTAGTTATGATACGTGCACAGAAATGAGCCACATGCCCACATTTCTATTTGAGCATCATTAGTAGGGCTATAAACAAGTCAAATCGAACATATATCGAGGTTCGAGTTAGAACCGTTCGATTTAAAAAAAATTAGAACAGTGTTCGTTTCAGACCGTTGAAAAAACTTCGGTTCAATCATTTTTTAAATTTATTAGGCTCGGATTTATGCTTCTTTAAAAAAGTCTCGAAGACATCATGTTATAAGCAAGCAAAGATGTCGTACCCAAAATAAATCTCAAATCGATTTCGGTTTATAATCTTAAAAAATATCATCCTTTTCCTTAAAAAAATAGCCTGAACATGCAAACTAAAATCAGACTTGAATCGGTTTATCAAAATCCAAAGTCAAAGTCAAACTCGGTGGCTTTCGAAAATCTGAATTACATGATTGACTCGAAATATTTTATATTATAACGTCATCGTCTGTAGTTTGTAAGTGGAAGGTGGGCTCATAAATCCAATGAGTTTGAGAGATGAGAATTGAGAGAGAGCAGAGAGAAAGGAGGAAGCGGAAATGAAAATGATGTAATGGTTGATCGAGGAAGGGTTATATGTTTAGGTTTTAATCTTTGGACTTTGGGCGTTTATTGGTTTGGGTATTGGACAATAAATTTGGGTTAATAGCTATCATAAAGAGGAGAAATTATTATATTGGGCAGAGTGGAGAATTATTGAATGCAGGGGTGTATATATTACGATGAATTCGTTGAAGCAGAGAGCATTTGGTAGTTAATTTCGATTCGAATGAAAATAAAAACAGCTACGTTTGAATCTGCAACGAATATCGAAGCAAACATTTTAAGCGGAATACATCGGGCCGTTTAGCTTTCCGGCTCACTCCACCTTAATCATTAGTCAACAACATACATCAATCATTTTCCTCTCATACTTAAACCTCATTGAAACTTTGCATGCAAAACAAATTCAAGCTCCACAGTCACCCCCACTCTGCATCTCCTGTAATCCTCTATATAAAACTCCCCCTTCCCCCAAACTTACAATTGTTTCCAAAACCAAACATATTCATAGAATATATAGCAACTCAATCAAAAAAAAAAAGAGATGCCTCAAAAAGGGATGAGGAGTTTATGGTTTTCACCATCAAGACCATCCTCACCTCCCACACCTCCACCTTCCTACCCTTCTTCACCATCAAGATTCTCCTTCACCCCCTCTTCGTCCCGCAGCTTCGCCGACGAAGTTATGGACAAAACACTCGAAAGAGCAGAACCCATGTTCAAGAAATGGGACCCTGAATCCACCTCCTTCTCAAAAGTCACTTCTCTTTTCCACCAAAGCCACCAAGAAGCTCAAGATTTCATCAAATGCATAAACAATTTGCAAAAAGCCATGCAGTTTCTTGCAGCAGAAAATCCCTCCTCGGAAAAACTTGCACGTGCACAAAATCTCATGCAAATTGCCATGAAACGTCTGCAAAAAGAGTTTTATCAAATTCTGTCCATGAACAGAGCTCATTTGGACCCTGAATCGGTCTCCATTCGATCCTCACGCTCCTCGGCTTTATCAAGCTTGTCTGATTCTGATTTCGAAGAAATTCAGGACCCTGAATTCGTTGAAGTCGAGGATGCTTCAACGATGGCAATGTCTGATTTGAGATCGATTGCTGAGTGTATGATCACTTCTGGTTACGCAAAAGAATGCCTAAAAGTTTACAGAATTATTCGCAAATCCATTATCGATGAAGGGATATATAAGCTTGGAGTTGAGAAAGTTCCCCCTTCACATATGCATAAAATGGATCACCAAGTTCTTGAAGAAAAAATCAAGAACTGGCTCAACGCCATCAAAATCGCTGTGAGAACTCTGTTCAATGGAGAAAGAATTCTTTGTGACAATGTTTTTGTCTCCAATGAATCAATCAAAGACTCCATATTTTCTGAAATTGCTGGAGAAGGTGGTATAATTCTCTTTAGCTTCCCAGAAAACGTTGTGAAAAATACCAAAAAGAGCAAAAAATCAACAAATAAAGTGTTCCATGTTCTTGATATGTACTCAACAATAGCCAACCTTTGGAACGAGATTGAATCGATCTTCGCTTTAAATTCAACTTCTTCAATTAAATCTCAAGCTATCTCTTCATTGATCAAGATGGGTGAATTTGTTCGGGAAAATTTAACGGAATTTGAAGCTGGAATTATAAGGAATAACACAAAGTCAAACATAGCTGGTGGAGGAATTCATCCGTTGACTATTGAGGTGACAAATTACCTCATTTTACTAGGTGACTATAGTAACGTGTTAGGTGACATCCTAGCGGACATGCCACCTCCGGTGGCATCATCGTTGCCGGAATCGTTATTTGGGATGTCGGATACCGACAACGAGGCGACGCCGGTGACCTCCATGAGACTTGCATGGCTTGTTCATGTCCTATTAAGTAAGCTCGATATCAAAGCCAAGAGTTACAAAGATGTTTCTTCGGCTTATTTATTTTTGGCTAATAATTTGCAATATGTGGTCGTAAAAGTCAAAATGTCAAACCTCAAGCATTTAATTGGTGATGAATGGTTGACTAATCACGAGAGAAAAGTCAACCAATTTGCATCCAATTATGTGAAGCTGGGATGGGGCCACGTCATCGGCTCGATACACGATCCAACGGGTGAAAAATCTGCTGGGGAAGTCAAAGATTGTTTCAAGAAATTCAACGGTCAGTTTGAGCAGGCGTACCATAAGCAATCTGTGTGCGTTGTAGCGGATCGAGAGCTACGTGATGAAATAAAATTGGATGTAGCAAGAAAATTGGTTCCAGTGTATCAAGAGTTCTATAGTAAGCATAAACTTGTGCTATCTAAAGAAAAAAATGTGCGATCTGTGGTTAGATTTTCTCCTGAAGAAATTGGAAATTATTTGTCTGATTTATTTTTAGCCGTTGGATCGGACTCGCCTTCGCCATCATCATCCATCTCAAGGGTATCTGGTGGATCGTCCCATTAAGATTTCTATTTTATTTTTTATCTTGGAATGTTTTTTTTTTTACTTCTTTGGCTCTGCATAGGACTTCAGAGATTCTCATGATTTCATGTTGTGAAAGTAATCACCTCAATGAGGAGTCGGATGCATGAGATTTGCCAATCAATGATGGAGAATTATGTTTGTGTTAATGTATGTGATTCAATAATCCACATGTTTGAAAATTGGAAAAATGTGTTATTTTCGACAAGAGTATATATCACCTCTCAAGATCTTAATAGTTAATCTACTCTTTTATTGGAATGACCTATGATTAATCACCAATGCAAATAATTCATCGATTAAACAAAATTTTCTAATTTAATTAAGACCAACAATGACATTTTTAAAATTTCGGCTATCAATGTGTACTTTTTGTAATTTAAGGGAACTAAAGCAGACTTGGAAAATAATTGGAACCAAAGTTCGATTGAATCACGATTAATAGTAACATTAGTTTGACAATTTCATTGAAGGATAAATTTCATACCGTCTCTTGATATGGAAAGCATTTTAAATAGGTCTTTGAAACGTTTTTAAAGGCTTTAGAATAATTAAATGCAGGGGTGATTTTGGAACGAACTTTAATACTTTGGCGTACGAGCTTTGAAAAAATGCTTGAACAGCATGGTTTCACATTTCGAATTATTACCACTCAATTGCGAGATATTAAACAGATTCGTTGGTGGGGAGTGATGGGGATAAGGTTGAAAATGATATATATTTTTTAATTGAATTAATTAAAATTGAATATTAAAGTATTTCGATTAAGAAATATTTATTATAAAATATGACGCACATAAAGTGTAATAGCAACCTAAATTTCTTGTTTTTCTTACTTAGGTTCTAATAAAAGTAGAAGAATTCAGAAAAAGATATTTTCAAAAGTTGAATCTGTCAATCACATGTACCTAACTAAAATTAAAATATTTAGGTGATTATTTGAAATATTTTTCATAATTCAGGTACCTGTATGAAATTTAGCCCCTTCGTTGAATGACCACCTTGCTTTCTAGAACAAATTGAGCAAGAATAATGACCACCTTGCTTTCAACATTTTTCCCATTAATCCGTTTATACTAGTGCAGTAGTACAAAAACATTGACACTTTCTGATTGCTTAGCCATATATTTTCCTTTTAATACTCTTGTAGTCTTGTCTAACCTCAAATAATAAATTATACTCCCTCCATCCCATAAATATTGTCCATTTTTTTTTATAGTTATAATTTTTAAGCTTTTGACATAAATATATTTGTTTATATTTGTCTAATATTTGATAAAAATATAATAAGAAAGAGTTTGAATATATTTTCATTGATATAGTTTTAAATGAGTATTATATAATATAGCAAATATATCCCAATTGAGTATATGAAAAAATCGAAAGTGGGCCGATGATGACATACAGGATGGAAGGAAGTACTTAATGCTCATTTACACTAGATTTTGTTAAGAGTCAATCAAGATATATAATTCAAAAAATGTCGAAATTAGATAATGGAGTAACATATTTATTTTATGAAATATTATCATTTCAAAAATTCCTAAGTTATATATTTGATGTGCAACTAAGTCTACAACATTTGATACGTGGCTCTAGACTCTAGTAAGTAACTATCATATATATGCATTCACTAGCCACAAAATCCAGATTATTAGCAACCACTACAATAATAATCAAATTATAGCAACGACTAAATTAGCGAGAGGTACGAGTATATTTCAAATGGTGACCACTTTCATTTAACAAGTTTAATTATTTTCACATGCATGTATTGAGAATTCGACATAAATCTTTCTTTGTCAAACGAGTTACATTAATATACAAGAATTATGGGGATTACAATAGATGCCGTGAAATAAAAACAACCCAGCTACGTAAGGTTTCATTAAATACTTCATAATTTGCATTGACATTTGACACAGGTAACATACATACTATTGTAAGCATGGAAAAAAAAATTGAAAAGGGCAGGATGCATGGGGATTGGAGAGTATAGTATTGGAAAATCTTAGCTTGAAAGTTGTTGAAAGGTATAAACGAAAGTTCCAACTGACAATGCAACAAGCAAAAGAAAGTGTGCATTGTTCATGAATAATACTAGAGGATTATTATTTTCTAGGTTTAATTTCTTATTGCTCCCTAAATTATGACAAATTTTTCAAATTGTCCTCTCATACTTTTATCTTGTTAATTTGTCTCCTAATACTATCATCTAGTCAAATTGCCCACTGAAAATACTCTTTTGACAATAAAATTAATAAAACTTCATTTCATGAGGAGTAAAATAAAGAAATATACAAATACTAACTTTTAAGTGCATTTTGAAATAACATAACAATTGGGCTTCTTTAATAATAATTACAAGATTAAATAAAAAATAAATATGATATACATCCATTCTCACCAGGCCACTCACTTCTCTCGCTTAATCTGCGGGATACACTTCCATGACCACCGTCCTCAGCTTCACTTCCTTTCGTCATTTATCCCGTAAGCATTGACTCCCAAACCGCCGTCGCCAGTTTGCCACAAGCTTGACCACCCCCGAAATTGCCCCAAAACCCTTTGAAATGACCCTCATACCCTTTCTGAAATCGACTGACCCCTTTCTCGAGTTTTGCCGCTGACCTTCCGCTCACGGTAATCGTCACCGCCATACTCACTGTGATCAGCTAAACTTGACAAAGCAATCTTTTTTCATAACAAATTGAGAATCCAAGATCGAGCCTATTGACAAAACCCAGCAGCTAGCAAAAACCAATAAAAAATGATTTTCATAACAACAAAATATAAAAATCCAATCTTTATCATAATTTTTTTTCAAGAACTAAGTTAAATGATCAAAAAATGAAAATGGGTTGTTCTGTATTTGGGTTGTTATTTTATAATAATGGAAAAAAAATGAAAAAGAAAACAATAAAATTATGTATATTACAATAATGGAGCTTTCTTTATATTTTTGGAAACGAGGTTGAGTGAGTTGTGAGTATTTATTTTGTTGGAGTTTTTGATATCTTGGATAGAATAAATTTTGAAACTTTTTAAATCAACCCTTCCACCCCTTAGATATGATTGGTAGATTTACTGTTGAGTCGGCGAAATGGGTCATGGCTGAAATGGCCTTATGTGGCTCGGAGATCTCAGCACGGATGCGAGAGGAGGCAGACGAGCAGATAAGCTGCAGAGGAGGAGAGGAGTGGTCGGAGAGGAGTTGAAGGAGGGGAGGTAATGATGAGAAGGGGGTCAAGTTGAAAGGTGGAGTTTTCGATGGAGTTCTTTGGAGAAGGTGGTGAGTATGGAGGTGGTGGATGGGGGAGAATCTCAGGCAGAAGGTGGGAGATAGATGGTGGAGTGGAATTGGGGTGGGGGTGATGTAAAGATATTTTGATTTTTTATTTTAATTTATTTTTTCCAGAATATTATTTAAAAGTCCAAATATTATGTTATTTCAAGAATGTACCCTACTTCTTCATCTGCAATTCTATTTTATCCTTGTGTTAAATAAATTTTAACTCATTTATTATCCATGAGGAACTCATGAAAAAAGATAAGAAAATATGAGGGCAACTTAAAAAAATAAGGATATAGTTTGAGGACAATAAAATTAAGCCTATTTTCTACAGCAATTCTGCAAATCAGTAGTACTTAATGATTGTTTATAAATTGGAGTATTTTATTGCTTTCACATTTTTATCCGAGATGTAGGTAATTATTTTTTCTTCCAAACTATTTTAATGACTGTTTATTATTTTATTATTTTTATATTATATAAATAGAGTTTTTTTTTCTTTTTTTATTCTTTTGAGGGACTACTTGATTACTGATGTACGAATTAACGTCTTGGACAAAAACTTGACGGCCTTGATAGCATAATAACAATTAGATAAACATATTTAGATAAGCGCATTAATAGCAGTCTGGCCAAAAAGTGTTGATAGGAGGAGTGGGAAAATCGTTACAGAAACACAATGTTTAGATGGGTAAACCGTGTTTGGTGCTAAAATTAAACTTTATTAGTTACTAAACTCCGATCGATCCAGTAACCTTGACGTGCCCTTGACCTGCAATTATTTGGTTGGAGTAGGGCTCTCATATATTGTGTATATTTGAGCTTTGATTTGTCTATATTATTGGATTGTCGCAGATTCTTGATCACGATTAGGCATGTCTGAAGCAGTACGGTGGGCCGTCCGCTTCGGACCGTTAACAAATGGGACGGACGGGGTTGATGGAGTTGCGTCCATGAGTCCTGGCTCTTGCAACGTTAGCAAATGGGGCAGACGGGGTGGCAGGTTGGGCACTGGCCGAGCCCACCGAGGTCGGTTGGTATTCGGTACGAAATTTCAGGCCACTTAACGAAGCGGTGAAATTTGTTTGGATAGCGATAGGCGTTTGGTATTACGTGGATGTTAGAGACACTTGTGAAATAGTGAATTGAACCTTAGATTTTTTTTTTTCGGAGGAGGAGATGTTTTTATAGATCATTTTGACAGATCGGCTTCAAGGCATAATATGGAGAACTGCGGTGATAGCTATTAATTTAAGCAGTTGGGTGAGCATGCAGGCATTATATTTGAAAGATCGATCTAAGAATCATTATGCTAAGTTGATGATATGTTAATATATGTATGATAATAAATCAAGTTATTTAACTTCAAATAATATATAAATAAAATCATTAGATTGATAATATATTATCTTTGAATAATAAAACATATTTCTAATTTAAAATATTTCAAAATATTGATAGTTAACTTAGATTTGGTATTTAATATATTATCTTTATTTGATATATTATCCTTCAAGAAATAGTTGAAATGATTCTATTTAAATCATGAGAGTTATTTAGTATTGTATAGTAAATGGATAATAACATAAGATTCATTAATATATAAATAGTTATTTTGTGTCAAATAATATCTTATTAAAAGAGAAATATTCATATATTACAAAGTAATAATATTGTATTCTAGTTATTTTAATTATATGATGAAAGTTGTTATTTAATGTTGAATATTCTTCAATGTATATGGATAGAGCATGAGATATTTATATAGTATTGAACAATATATGAATAAAATCGTCAATCATGATATATTATTTAAATAATTGAAGACTTTATTATTTAACTGCTTTGCTGTGATAAATGATATATTTCAAATTATCTCATTATGCAAAATATATTATTTAGCTTTCAAAACTTTATTGATAATTAAATATAGATGCAATTAATATATTATCCTTATTTGATATCCCTTTTTTAATTATATGATAAAAGTTGTTATTTAATGTTGAATATTCTTGATGTACTAAAATGTTTATAATATAACTAAGTAAATTAAAATAATTTACATACAAATGCTTATTACTTTAAATTTATATAGCAACAATCTAGTAATTAATTTATCAATATATTATTTAAGTCGAAACTTTATCGGCGATAACATTCAAATTATAATATCACGAAATAAGTTATATTTAAGCGTATTAGTTTAACAAGTATAACATAGAGCAGCTAATTGTGGTAAGTTGGTTTAATGATTGGTGTGCTTTATAACTACTGAAAAGTGGATATCGAGGTTCAAGCCTCCTTGTGCATTTTTAATTTTAGTACCATTCGCCAATTCTTTGTGTAATGCTTTATTTTCTATCAATTATTCTAAATTATTTTTCGTTTAAAATCAGCCAGAAACTTTAAGCCTTCGGCGTACTGATTATTAATTATTCTGACCCCCACGCCCACTGCCTTGACCCCAATCCCAATACCGTCGCGTCCCAGTACCCATGTCCTTTCTTATTTCGCTGGTATGCGACCCTTTGTAGCGGCGCGGCTTATTCGCGCCTGTCGCTACCAACAATCAACATCACCAAAATCAAACTGCAGCCCCTGGCCAAGCCGAAATTTGTAAGAGGAGGGAGGGGGGTGCGACAACTTTGAGGGAGAAGTCGGCAGAGATTGTAGCTTTTGTAGGGGAGGAGGGTCGGCAGATTGCGATGGGGATAGAAGCGATGAGAGATGAAAATGATGAGGAGATTGTAGGGAGTGAAGAAGCTAATGAGATAATGGTTGTGTGGTAGAGAATTAGTGATTTGTAGTGGTTGGTGGGGGTTGAATAATTAAAGAAGATGAAGAATGAAGTGGTTGATTTTAAATGAGGAATAATTTTGATAATTGGTATGAAAAGGTACCATTTAGCCAAAGAATTAAGGAAGGGTGTTAAAATTTAAAAAATATAGTCAAATGAATGCCATTTTCCCAATTTTCTCTAATTAATGAGTATTAGATTTGAATTATAACGTTGCCATTTATTATAATGAATTACATCTGGCTGGAGTCATTTAGAAATAATGATAAAGTATGTGTTGTAATGAATGAGTAAAATGGGCTAGCCATTAGAAATATTCGTACCTCCTGTAACTTGAGGTGTTTGTTAAGCTACGTTAAAACGTAGCTTAAACTTAATTAATTAGCATTTAATTTATTAAGTTTGTTACAATCTAATAAAATATTACAAGTGCTTAATAAATTAAGTACTGCTCAATCCTTAATAAAAAATTAAGTTAAAATTCTAACTTTATTTTTACCTCTTAATCAAATAATCTCCTAGTCTCCTCTTACACAATTAACGCAAAAGCAACTCTTTATTTCTTGGCATACGTATTATTGCCTACGATTTGCTCATAGGTTAATAATTTTTATCTCTTTCTATTCATTTTATAATATACTCGGATGTGTTATTTTTTTAATTTAATTATGCTTTCTATTTATTCAATGTATTGTATTGTTAATATGATCATTCATTACACTACATGTTTTGTTAGTGCTGTATTTTTAATTTAATTCTTTGTATTTTATTGATATATTATCTTTATGTTAATATTAGGATTTGTTATCCTATTAACTAGATAACTTGAGAAGTGGTTGGCTTTCTAGCATGTTTTTGTGGCTGTTGCATGTATTCATTTCAAAATAAAATGAAAATTGATTCCACTTTTAATATGCCCGTTGCGACAATTGTGTATCAGTCGTTCTTAGGGTTGGTTAAATACTGAATGCTGGGCTTTCTGATGTTCACTATTAATTATATTACTAGTGTGGGTTCATGATAATTTGAGGGGTTATGGCTGATTGGTAGATCTTCTTCATTATCATTATAATAATAATAATTAATTAAATTGTATTGTGCTGGCTACTATTATCACGAGCCTAAAAGGTCCTGCTCTGATGATATTGAATTATATTTCATACTGAGGAAATTAAATGAGACTTATATTGAAGAGATGTATCTCTCGATATTTATATTGATGAATATATATATTGAGTGAAGCATCAATTGGTTAAAGCTACAAAGTTTGTCCCAGTTAAGCAGTGAAAGTGATGAATAACTTGATAATTTGTTCGATAGTGACTCGTTAGTATTTTTAATTGAAGCATTATTAATTAAAATAAAACTCTTCGCTAGTATTTCGTTATTTGATTAGAAGCACATACTTGGTCTAATTAAGTGCGAAGTTAGGCGGTTTCTTAGCAGGTTCTTGGCGGTGGAAGTAATGACAAATAATTTAAAAGGAAGAGACGAGGGTTTTCATTTGATGAAATCAAAAACCGCACTGCTTACTTTGAGAAAGCCGCCTGCTAGAAATGGAAGAGAATTTCTCTTCCATTTTTGTTCCCTATGACTCTAGCGAGTTAAATCTCACGGATTCGATTCCCTCATAAATTGTGTGCGATCTAGAGGACATCGTTTTGGTGTTGGACGAGCAAAGTGGAGAGTTTACCGAGGTATTCACGTGAGGCATCTGCTTGAGGAGTTGGTTCGTTTACAAAACTAAACGAATGTAAGAACTCTTTTTATTCATAATTGTAATTTATGTGTTTAAGGTTAATATACATTATTTTGAGGATCAGGATGTATGAATTGTGGTGTTTAATCACAAATATAATTCATCTTGAATCTAACGATACAACATTGTGTAATTGAGATGTCGTTGATTGAGTTCGATTTGGTGTGGCATATGTTGTGGTTATAGTGGTTGACTTAATTTAAGTAAATTAGATAAATAAATTGGTTGAGCACAACTTTTAATGCAATTTATGAGAGCTTTGTAGCTGAGTGATGCAGACTATTTAGCAATAAACTGCTCCTTGTTTGTTTCTCCAGAGATGGAGGGAGTATGATGCCAGATCATTCATTTCTTAAGCTTTGATTACTCGGTGAATGTTGATGGCCATGTTTGTTTTTTTAGCAAAGGAGGATGTCTACAGATTATATGTTGAGTAAGAGCAGTGGTTATTTTCTTATTAATTGAAAAATTTGTAGCTATTATCCAATTTTCGGATGTGTCTTGATCGATTTATTGAATTTTATATATTTTTATAAATTTTTTAAATATTAAAGCCTTCTTGGCATCAGCTGAAGCTTTCATTTCAGTTTAAAATTCAATCGCTCAATTTTAAAAACATTTATTCATCCTTGACTTAGATAATTAGCAGGTGAATTAAAACCGTCAAAATGGCCGTCGAAACACTAACTCCGTGGGTATTTTAATCCAATTAGTAACTTTTAGTGAAATGACAATTTTGCCATAATGAAACTTCTAACTCTTACACTTGCAAATAGAGGCGTAATAGTCATTTCACAAGAGCTATTAGTATTTTAGCAGCCATTCTTGTCAAGGATAATTATTCAATTATTGAGAATGGGTGATAAGACAGGCTGGCGTTAAATTGAGTGATAGAATGGAGAAGCTTGCAGTGAAAGTTCGGTGATGGTTAGTGCGTACAGCCGCTTTATTTAATCAAATTATTATATTTATCTTGCTTTATTTATAATCTAATTAATAAGATTTATTATTTAATTATCAATATATATAAATGTCTTTATTTAATATATGATTAAATATATAAGTAAATGAATTAAGATAGGGGCAAAGTTGTCGAAAATAATTGATTTAATTAACTTTTTTAACTTTGACTGTTATCGAATCTTTTAAATATTTTGGTATTAAGTTAATATTAATTTAATTCATTTAGTTTTTACTGAAAGCTTGATTTTCAATTTAATAGACGCCTCTTGGGTATTCGATATTAAATAAACAAATAAGATTTTTTGTGACAAATCATAAATTTTGAAAAATAAAAAAATTTGGAGTAGTATATAACTATTCAATACGTCAACTTACTATTGAAATAAGTAGACATGTTTAAAGTGTAAAAGTGATCAGAATTAACAATTTAAAAAGAAGATTATTCTTTCTAATTACAATTTCATTCATCTCTTGCATATCATAACCATATTTGCAATTCCACCACTGCCCATCTTTCTCACTGATAGCAATCATTAGGCATATTAAATTTCTACCTCTCCAATACATGATAAGCAAATTGGACAAAACAAACACCAAGAATTCTTAATTTGAAGAGAACACATTGGTTTCTAACTGAAAAGCCTTGGTGAAAAAAGAAGGCCAACATAAGTAAGTTGACATAATGCTACTAATAGTAGAGGCCCCAATAAGCATATTCATCACAACAATTTGCAATTGAATGGCTTCTAATGGAGATGCACCTCCCATTATGAGTCCAGTCATTGCACCTGGAAGTGATATTAAACCAACTGTTTTAGCATTGTCCACAACTGGAGAAAGTGCAATCAACAGTGCCCTTTTAACTTGTTGAAGTGTTGCTTGACGTGGTGTTGCCCCTAAAGCCAAAGCTGTCTCTACCTATATAAAAAATTAGTCAAATGTATTAACAACTAATCAATTCAATAATGCAATAATAAGCCAAAGAATTTGCTATATTTAAATATGATTTATGGTTGTGACACTAATCTCTTGATGAGTAGTCTAATACATGTTGGATGGTTGATTGAGTAAATATTCTATAATATTACCTTTGACCGTATTCTATGATATGGCATCACCTATATCGAATCTTGATATTATTTTTACTACGAATAAACATGTCATCTCATAATAAAAGATTGGTGTAAGTGGTCTCATATTTATCTATATTAAATATGACATTTACGATTTAACAATACATACTAGTATGTCAGATGTTACAGTAGAAACTGTTACATAGCACTGAAGCTGAAGTTACACCGGAATAGTAAAAAAAAGATGGTGAAATTACTATTCTGCCCCCCTATATGTTAGTGTAGTATTTGAGGAAGGTTCATTTAGGGACAAAATAATAATTTCGAAGATTCTTAACACTGTTTTAGTGTGGATTTAGTCCTGCTTGCTACATAGGATCTGCTCTATTATTCTATACATGATGTTAGTAGTATTCAAATAGTCCGAGGCAACGGAGTTGGACTCATTAAGCTTCTATTCGAGTTCAAGCCTAACTGAGCAAGCAACTTGGTCTAGCCTAGATGATGCACAACTATGTCCACTATAATTTAGTGTCTCACAAGTTAGTTGATTAAACTTTGACATAAATGAATTCAATTGAAAGCCTGACCAGGTTCATCTGCATTTTTATGTCTTCTCTAAGTTTCTTCATTGTTACTCCAGTAACAGTCATTGCATTGCCAACCATCATCCCAGCAACAGGGATAATATACCTAGGAGTGAATGGAAAAACATTTAACACAAGAAGCAAGAACATTGTAATTGCTGTTCCAGCTAGAATGGACACTCCTGCGACATATTTTCCTCTTGGCACATGTTTAGCTCTTTGCCCTGCTGTATGTCCAGCAACAGAAACCTATAGGATCACAAGGGGAATTCATCTCAATTCATTAGCAAAAACATCATTTACATATTAATTCTGAATTATATTTTTATTATTGTAGCAGTAGATTATAGATAGTGTTTGCACTTCACTCTTGGATCAACTCGGAAACATCTTCTTGTTTTTATGGGATAAGGATAAGTACCATCCGACCCCTTGTTAGGCAGGAGACTCTTCAAAAGCATTGAAACATGTTGATGTTTATGGGTGACCATCATTTTGGCACAAATCATATTATTAGTTCACATTGACATCATAGCTCTAAGTCTTATGATTAAAAAAAAAATTGTCAAAATATTCATGGGAATTTCAGAAACAGGGGATGGGGGAAGGGGGAAAATTCAGACATTCTTAGAAATTACCAATAAAAAAATTATCAAGGGAAATAATGGAAGCTTACCATAAAGAGATAAGCTAGTATGATCCAAATAACATTAGATTGATCGAATATAAACTGGAGAACAAATCCAATAATAGATAGTTGAAGAAAAGCCCTGAAAACTGCATAAAGCATTTCTCCTTCTAATCCTAATCTTTGGAAATATGATAAAGTTACAGCCATAAAAACCACAGCTAGAGCTGCAACAGGCTTCACCATGCCTTTCAAGAACTCCCTTAGCCATTCCAACTCCATGGCAACAACCTTTTTTTCTTGGAATTTACTCAGGAGGGGGGGGGGGAGTTATGAAGGAATATGTTTTGATCAAGAAGTGTAGTGCTAATATATTAAATGTTGAGTGATGATACGATTATATAAGAGAAAGTACAACTGCTACGTACGAATTAGTTGAAAATATTTGTTATATTCCCTTCGTATAGTTTAGATTCTTTCAAGTTAGTTTGACCTTTTACAGTTAAATCTAAAAGAATCATATTTTATTACCTCAGGTTAAAATATTGGTTAAAAGAAGAATTTGTTGTGTGTTATTCTAAACTGGATAATTGGTTACTGTGAGTATTGAGATGCATTAAGATACTATGATACTATTATATTTTCATATTAGGAAACATTTGAAAAATAATAATTCTCATATTTCTAATATATGAAACTTGTCTCTTTTTTTAATATAATAGGATTCTTAATATCCCTAATATATCTTAATAGTGAAGGAATGGATTATGGATCTATTCACATGCCAACATGTATGTTTTTTACCCATTTGTGTTATACACTAATAGTCAACAAAATTACTATTGTACTACATAGTTTTTCTAGAACTTCATGTTCCTCGATTATCTATGGTTCTAAAAGATCCTTCCCCAAATAACACAGTAATCATAGTTTTGTTTACCACTCAAAAAGAATTAAAAGATGGGATGAAATCCATGATTGTGAAAGAATTAAAAGATGGGATGACACATGCAAGTGTGAATCTGATGTGTTATGTTTAATAATTGAAGGAGTGTGACGAAGACGATAAGTACCGAAGGGAGCAAAACACCTCCCCCGGATCCAAAATAAAGGAATGAAAATGTGTTAAGTAGTGGAGTTTCCATTTCAAGAATCGTATCTTACTCTTCTATCAACCAATTATTTTGTCAGTTGAGAGATTATAAAAAAAGGTTAACAAGGACGTACGTACGACCACATACGAATTTGGTCCCTCCATTAAAAAACCTTGAACTCCAACATTAAGGCCTCTAGCCAATCCTGTTATGGAGCTAATACATACACTGAGAAGATTAATGGGGGATGTGCACGGGAAAACCAAAATAATGACGGTATGTCAATCAATTTAATCGAAATTGACAAATAAATTTTGGAGTATCACAACCCAGTAATTATATGTAACATCTAAGAATCGAGCTCACAACGATCTTCAATACATATAGGCTTTTAAGTTTTACTCGTCAGCTCATTTTACCAACAACTAAGTAATGTCTCAAGGCACATTAATATATTGATTTCGATATATATTTATGATAGCGAGACATTGATTATCGATTATTATTGCTCCGGTTAATGAGCATCATAACAGGCTAAATGATCATCAAAATGAAATAAATCGTATGTGCTTCTTCTTATTAATTACAATAAACGTAATAAGTATGAGATATTTTATTGTTTTGAGATACAAACGTTTGGTATGTTCTACATAATTATACGAATTGGTTGATAATAACTCATGTTACATGCACCATTCCGAATTAAATGTAGATTGTGATAACTGATGGGATGAATTTTTTGAATTTGTTTTTGTGATTGTTTAATGGGTAGGAGTTACTCTTATTATGCATAAGCTTATTACTTATGCATCATACATAAATAAATTTCTATTTTTGATTTAAATGACATGCGTGTCTTTCATTCAATTACCCAATAAAACCAATCTCACAATCGCTCAAATCACATTTATTTCTTTCTTAACAAACTGATATCTCCACCGATTTTTCTCACAAAGTAGTTTCCTCGATCGATTTTTCTCGCGTCGTGATATCTCCGGCCGGATTTCCCCTTCCCGCCGTGATCTCCAGACAATCGCATATCTCTAATAGGTAATCATCTGTATAAATTGAATAATTTTGGTTCCAAATTTTTCTATTTATCTTATATTGATTAATTTCGCTTTTATTTTTCAATTAGTTTGAATTATTTTTATTTAATTCAATTATATTGATTAGTGTGATAAGAATTGTTAATTGATTTTTTTTGTTTTTTTTAATTGATTTTTTTGTGATGTAATTTGTTGATATTTTTTATTCAAATCTGTTTGTTTTGTGATTTAATTTTATTTTTATGCATGTTAATTATTTTGATTTAATTCAATTATATTGATTAGTGTGATAAGAATTGTTAACTGGTTTGTTGTTTTGATGTTATTTGTTAATATTTTTTGATGAATGTGGTTGATGCAGCTGATTTACTTTTGTTTATGCCTTTGTTTTGTGTTGTTTATTCTGTTTGTTTTGTGATTTAGTTGTTTTGAGTTTATTTTTTTGCCTAATTTAGTTTTCGTTTATGTTCATTTAAGGTTTCATTTGTGGTTTTGGTAGATTTGGTATGTACTTCATCGGGATGTTGTGAGCAATGTTGATAGTTAAATCGTTGGTGGATGAAGTTGTTGAATGTTATTCTCTTACCAATGAAAAGGCATGTCGGTCTATACTTGTTCAAAAGCAGTTGGAAGAAGTTAAGGATTTACATGAATTGGGTATGCGTATAGAAGCTGGTTTTTTACATAGAAATTTTTGAAGTCTAGAAACAATTCATGAAACAAAAAGTGCATTAGAGTCTGTATGTTGTTATGTGTGTAACAAACAAGGATTCAAAAAGGGCAGCCTTCTTAATCCTAAGAACAGACCTATATCAGACAGTCCCGTACTTGTTGAGGTTGAGAAAGTGAAAGAAAAACCCGAGGAAAGGCTTAGTTCTAAGGCTGGAATTTTTTTTAAGTTGGATGAGATTGCGAATGTTTACAAGAATCTTAGATTGTTAATTGATTTTGATGTTGAAATGTTACAATTGATTAAATGGGCGTATTTTTTAATTTTTAGATTGTTAATTGTTTTTTGATTGTTCATTTTTGTTATCATAATAAATTTAGGGTATATATTTGGCTATCGGCTTTAGTGGGTGCATTGCTAAAATTCTTGGCCTTGTGAGATATTTGGCCATCGTTGGCATTAATTTGGTACATTTGAACTAATTCGGTAATTTAGTTAATTGGGACAGATATTTGGCCATCGTTAGCACTAATTCGGTACATTTATAATTGATTGAAATTGGAGACGGAATGTTGGCCGTCGTTAGCCGTATTGACCATCATTTTCTTCATTTTCTTTTTATCTGAAACGATAAATTAGAGTAGTGGTTTAGATTTAGCCATAACATATAGAAACTATTATTCCATGATCTGGTTTGTCTTTGGTATATATTGTAATGTTAATAATTTTATGATATAACATCTTTAAACCATTAAAGACTTCACGATGATTTCATTCTTTTTATTAGGCCTTACTTTTCTTGTTTAAGTCTTTTTTATCATAAATTTTTAATTACTACCATTTGATGATTTCGATGGTTTCATTACGTTATATGTTGGAATGATTTAAGATTATTAGGTTCTTGGTATATTGTAATGTTAATAATTTTACTTTTGAAATTAACGGTATTTCTATATTGGAACCTTCCCATTCTTCTAGAAACTTCATGCAAAAAACTCCACGGCTATTTTTATCTGGCTGATTTGGCATTTTTGGTACTTCCCAACTGAAATTATCCCAAGAGTAAGGCCTTGCTGTTTGCTTAGATTTGAGAGCCACATGACATATTTTTATACTTTGAACCGATTTCAAATAGTTTCTCTCGATTGGAGGACGTTTTTGTTGCTTAAGCGAATCCATAGATGTTCTTTCTCAAAACTTTTAGTTACCCAATCAATGAAAAATGTATGTAATCTTGTCCATTTGCAAATATGCATCATTCCTCCAAAACCACAGTGATTCAAATTATCGATTATTTCATTCTGTCTTGTTTTCTTCTTTACTGATTCAAAAAGCTCATAAACTTTAGGTCTTTAGGACACTCATCTTAGGTCTAAGTCTTGAATCTTTTTGATGCGCCTCTTCTTTTTCTATTTGCATAGAATCGGAAACATCAGTGACACTATCTTCATTGTTCTGTTTTTGCTTCTTTTTTTTGTTAGCAGCCGTTTTCGAACCACTTCCAATTGCATCAGGAACGCTATCCTGCTTTCTTTTCTTCTTCTTCTTAGTATTGTCCATCTATATCAAATAAAAATAACATGTTTTTAAAACCATAAAACCTATATAATATTTCACACAAATAAATTGAATTAAAACTTATATAGACAATGTAATTCAAATAATGTTGTCTATTGCTCATTGTCACTAAAACTATAAATCATAGAATATGACATTCCCAATTATCCATTTGAATTTTGGATAAGAGGTTTTTAAACTCCAAATTTACTAATTCTAACTATCAAAAAACAAACAGCATGTTTTTAAAATCATAAAATCTATATAAGATGTTTTTAATGATTTCAACTCACATGTTCAAATAATTTCTACAGTAAGCTACTAACATCACTAATTAATTCATAAATTTTTAGTCATACTAAATTGTTCAACAATTTCAACAAAATAAAATGATTAACTAATTAAAATGGTTGATCAGAAGAGAAACATAAAAATTACCCAAACAATTATGCATAATTTTTAATTCAAAATTACATAATAACACTATTAGTTACTTCCTAAGGTTTAATCGTACAACACATGCAAAATAAAACCGAACAATTACCCAAACAATTTAATCATGCACTTTCATGAAACAATTACCCAAACAATTATGCGTAATCTTACAACACATGCAAAATAAAAACAAAAAAATTTAATCATGCACTTTCATGAAACAATTACCCAAATAATTAGCGCATAATGTTTAATTCTAAAATTACATCATAACACCATTAATTACTTCCAAAATCTTACAACACATGCAAAATAAACCAAAAAAATTTGATTGAATTCAAAAATTAGAACCTCATTTTTGAGAGGGTTATCCTAAATTGTATTACACTAAGGTTTTGGTGGGGAATGCTAAAGTAATTTAGAACTTTTATACTCTTGAAATTATAGTGAAATGATAATTTCAATTTTGTAGAGAAAATTGCTAAAAAATTAGTTAAAACCGATTGAGGTGAAACAGCATCAATAGAAAGTTTAGTTAGTTTTTGAAGTGTGGAAGTAAGTGGGCTTTTGGATCGGATTGTTTTTCGCGTGGCTCAGTCGTGGTTAATGGATTAATGGCTTAATGGACGTGCACGCACGTGGCTAACACTGGGCCGGACTTAAAATGTGCATAATATTCTACGCGACCAAACCGGACCCATTACCAGCCTGTTTGCTACTAATTTTTTAGCCACAATCGCCAAATGCATGCGCCATCATATTACGAAGTTTTGTGAACTTATTAACATAAATTACCAGAGCAGAAAAAAAATAACCGGCCAAATCCCTTTATTTTACATTCTTTGCTCGAGCGAAGCTATGTAATCAAACATTATGAAGCTGAATTTGTTAAGCAATATCAAAAAGCCAGAAAATGGTATCATCAAAAAGCCGGCTTCATCAGAATTCCCCACAGGACTCTTAGACTAGGCTTCCATCGGCTTGCCCTGGCCCGGTTTTGGGGCATTTTTGATCCGAACCGACCTCGGTCGGTTCGATGGAACCAAACTGTTCGGTTCCGCCGGTTCCGATTAAATCGGTTCATCGGTTCTGCTCCTGCTTCGGTTATTTTCGTTCCGCCGGTTCGGTTTTTTTTCGTTTTTCAAGTATTTTCGGCTTTTTTTCCGGTTATTTTCGGTTCTTTTCGTTATTTTCGGTTCTGTCAAGTTATTTCCTATTAGTATATATATAATATTTTATTTATTTTAATTTCGTAATTAATCGTTCAAGTTCGGTTCTAACCGGACGGCTTCCTGAAACTTAAATCCCAACCGAATTCTTTCGTTTATTAACCGAAATCCTGCCTCCACTCTGCTTCCTCCCAATTTCGCTATTTTCTGCCTCTGCCCGGGCCTGTTCGGTTCGATTTCATTTTGCTTCAGTTCTACCTTAGACATTATATATAGTATAGATATATATAGTATAGATTTATTCTTTGCTTCGTAATTTTGTCATATGTAATCAAATATTATGGAAATTGAATTTTGGGGTGAATAGTTACTAAAAGGCAAATAAATATCAAAAAAGTTTTCATTTTATTTCCTTCTAGAACTACCAATGTAACCCTGTACATTATATATATATAGATTCTGTTCTCGAGTTTCTACGTTATGTAATCAAACATTAGCTTAAGTTCAATTTTGGTTGGTTACATTAAAAGCGGTAAAATAGAATATCAAAAGTTGGTTTTGTAACTACCAATTGTATTCCCTGACATTATATAGTATGATATATATAGTATATATTTTATTCTTTGTTTTCTGTAGCTTTTGGTTGCTAATGTAATCAAATATTATGAAATTAAATTTTGGGTGGTTAGTTACTAAAAAGCAAGAAAAATAAGTAATATCAAAGTTTCTGGTTTTACTTCAGAACCACCAATAGTAACTCTTTAGACATTATATAGTATAGATTTTTAGCTGCCAATCACAAATGTTAAGTTATTTATGTCTTTAAATTTTTATTTCACAATTATTTTATTTCGAACTGCTTTAGATGATTAGATTATCGTTTATAGTAGTATTTCGATTTGATTAGTCTCATATTTGTATTTTTTTAAGTTCCGTCAAAATACCGGGGGTTCCCTATTCGGGGATTAAGATTTAATAACCAATATAAGGCAGACGTCCCCATGTAACAATTCTTATGTTTGATTTAATCTTAAATAAAAATATAATCACGCTCTAACCTCCAAATTATTATCATCCCAAATTACATGTTATGTCAATTCGATTTGTACGATCTTATAAAACATTCTCCTTAAAAAACTTTATTTTCCGATGACAAAAAACAAAAAAACTACATTGATGGTTGGTACTGTGTTGCATTAAACGTGATATCAAATTTGAGTTATCATGCATGATCATGTTAAATATTCCAGCCTCATATGTACCATTAAGGGAATTGGATTATACGTGTGCTTCAAGAGTCAATTGTCAAATAGTAAGGGTATTTGTTAAATCTATTAATCACTTAAATTTAAGCATTCCAACACTAATTTTATTAAGTTTATTTATTAATGAATTATTTTGGGTTAAAATCATATGATAAAAGTCCAAATTTTATATACTTCTCCTATAATTTTCATTTCACCCAATCCATTATTATTGCTATTAATATAATAATAATAATAGTACATTAATGAAATAATATTAATAATAAGAATAACAAAACAAAAAATAATAAATAAAAAAAATAATAATAATAAAATAAAAATAAAGACAATAATAAAAATGATAGTCAATAATCATATTAATAAAATAATATTTAATAATAATAATAATGAAAAATAATAATAAATAATAAAAACAAAGAATAATTATAATAATAATAAAAATAAAAAATAAATTAATAAAATAATAAGAATAAGAAAAATAATAATTAAAAAACTTAATAATGTAATAATAATAAAAAATTAATAAAAAATAAATATAAGAATAAGAATAATAATATGAATAATAAATAATAAAAATAATAAAAAATAATAATAATAAGAAAAATAATAATAATAATAAATATAATAATAATAAATTAATAATAATGAATAGAATAATAAAATAGAATAATAATAAAATAAACAATAAAAATATTAATAATAATAGTAAATAATAATAATAAGAATAATAATAAAAATAATAATAATAATATTAATAATTATATATAATAATAATAATAAAAAAATGATAGTCAATAATAATAATAAAATAATAACATATTGCACAATAATAAAAATAATAAAAAATAATTAAAATCAGAATAATAATAAATGTAATAATAAAATAATAATAATAAAAAAATGATATATCAACAATAATAATAAAAATAATAATAATGAAAATAATAAAAAATAATAAATAATAATAAATATAATTAAAACTTTAATAATAATGTAACAAAATAAATAAAATAATAATAATAATAAAATTATAATAATAATATTATTTATTATTAATAATAATAAGAAAAATAATAATAATAAATAAAAAATAATAAAATAATAATAAAAGTATAATAATATTAATAATAATAAAAAATAATTATTATTATATTAATAATTATTATTATTATATTAATAATTATTATTATTATATTACTAATAATTATATACATATTATATTAATAATGCATTATTATTATTATAAGAATTCATTGAATAATACCTAATTATAATTATAATAATAATTATTATTATCATAATTAAAATTAATGATAATAATAACTATAATGATTGTAAATAATTTAATAATATATTTTAGTAATTATATTTATTCTGTATTTATATTAATAATATTTATAATTTATTATTCTATTTAAAGAGATATTTCTATTTAATATATGATGCATAAATGTTTTAAAATAGAGAGGTAGAAAGTTAACTCAATTCTGTTTCTTTTTTCTTTGAGCTATTATCAAACAACTAAATATTTTAGTATCTCGTATTCAGCTTATAATTTAGCTTCAGCTATTCAAGTCATATTTAACAAATGTACCTAAATGTAGCATATGACCGGCCACTTTGATTCAAGACCGGCAATCGTAGTAGTAGTTACTGCTTGACCTCATAAATAATATCGCAATTGTCCTATTTCATTTTCATGTCAAACTTATAAACTTTCATCATTTAATTGCCACAATATGCAATGTAGGACTCATAGATTCGCTTTTAATATATTTTGAAATATCAACTTTTTATAATTTTCACGTACCGTATAATTTTTAGAGATATTTACGTTTTTAAAGTTCTCAAAGGCTCGAGACGTGAAAGTTTTAATGGGACAATCTTTTTAGGATTGAGATTCGTATGAATTTTGCAGTAAACAAAATTTGACTCCAGAATCCTCAAATTCAATTTGGTCCCAAATTGACTTCCAAACGATTTGGTCATAAGTTAAAATTAGAGGGAATCATCACACAAGCGAGATTGACTCCTATAACTCACCACATGCGGAGTGTTTCATATCAAATAAGAAAAGAGTCATCATTATATAAATCAAGGATGACCTACCTATCACCAATCGATTTTAACGTTTGCCTCTTTGACTCATAAAGTATGTTCTCCTTCTTCTAGTTTAATCTTTTGTGATCCATTTCAATAAACGCAGAATTATCTTGGAAATCTAAAGTATCGCATTAACTTGTGTAAGCTTGAACGCTTTTAAACCCAAAGTGCCGATAATTCGCCTGTGCATAAAACCCAAAGTTTAAATAAGAATGCTTTAAACTAGAATTACAACTTGATGTCATAACAAAGATACTACTTCGCTCATTAACGATACTATTTATTAATATTCATTAATCTTCATATATACTCAATTTTAATATAAAATCTCGGTGACACATAACTAAATGATAATACAATTGAAAAAAAGTGTACCAAAGTCATGTAATTTAATTAGAATGTGTACCAAAATTTGTTGAACAAATTAGTACAGGTTACCTAAAATTGAAAATAACCTTATATAATTGACATTAATGAATTTTTTTGATAAATCGCACGTATTAATAAAATATATCAAAAGAAAAAAAAAATTATAAAATGATATAATTTATACTTTTGATCATTAATAAATCATTAATGAACAAAAAATTAATGAACCGTGAACTTTCCACCATAAGAAAGCAAATTTTCTTTTTCACATTATTCGTTTATTTTACATACCAAATCGCCAAGTACAATAATCTTGTATTAATTATTACAAGTTAGAACTTAGAAAGATACTCCTTCCATTCCAAAAAAGATGGTCCCATTTCGACCTTCACATACCTTAAAAATGTAAATATCTCAAATTATACACGAGTGAAAATTATAAAAAGTTGATGTTTCAAAATATAATAAACGAATCTAACAAGATCCCGCATGCCTATATTATTTCCCATTACTTCTGCCACCTATAATTAAATTGCACAAAAGCTTTTTATAAATTTTGACTTAAAAATAGTGAAATCTACAATTTTTCGAATGGACTTCAAGATTAATTTCACTTTATCCTTTACCTCTCTCCGCTTCAAAATAGACATCGTTGTATACGTAAAAGCATTTATTGAATTGTAAAAAGATACATCAAAATGTAAAAACTACATCGAATTTGAACGATAAGTTTAAAAATCGTAAACAATCAACCATGCGAAAAAGAAAATTTTTCTAGAATAAATATCCTGTGCCGTTAGTAAACATTTTGTGCAACTTGAGGATGATAGCTTCTTGTAGTAGACGGTGAGGCAACCCCACAAGCCACCGCCGCCGGAAAGTACTTAATTTCACCGGCGGCCTGAAAGGCCATGCTCAAGTGATTGCACTTTGGATTTTTCAAGAACTTCACATAATGTATAGCTTCATCCAACATAGAAGGAAGCAGTGTCCATTTTTGTTCCACCTGGAACAAGTCTCTGAAGTATCTCATCCTTTCACGTATCCTTCTCCGGTGGCGGGCCGCCACACTTGAGGTCCTTTGATATCTCACATTCTTCCTTCGTGGCTTTACTGATTCAGGAGTCAATGTGATCGGTTGCATTGCTATGAGGTGCTATCATCTCCCCACAGGCCACTTGAGTATTTCTTGCTTACCTTTAGTGATGAGATACAGAATTTTAGACATATATATAAGAAATATGAAATAATGCATGCCTAAGTGGGTAATAGCGATAGTAAGTGAAGGTAACCTGGAACTAGTAAGTGGAAGAGCATTCGCTTCCTAATTTTTTTAAATATAATTTTCAAAAATTGCGTTGTTTTACCGCTTCCAAATTTTTTGTATTTTTTTCTTATAAATATAATATCAAATATGCAATCCAGTTCCAAGAGTCTCCCCATTTGATAGTGAATCTTTATCATATTATCATATATCCTGTAATATGGTAGGTGTTATATTTGCATGGAGTATATGATAGGGTAAAACCTCCCAATAAATCCTTTAGTTACAAATCTTCACTGATTACCCTGAATGCATGGTGGTGATGGTACCATGACAAGGAACTCATTGATGATATGTTTTCTTGAGGTGAGTTTGAAAAGAATATGGTAGTGGAAGCCATCATAGGAATTATCAAGAACTTATCATATTAGTACCAAAATTCATTTGGCATTTCTTGAGGTTTGTTGTCACTGGGGGTGGTTCAGGGAGTTTGTCCATTTGCATGAGCATCATTGCAAGCTGGGATCTTCTTGAATAGAGGTTGAAATAGTCAGCATCCATGACTAAATCTCTTTTATATATATATTAAGATGTTTATTTACTGAATATAAGGGGAATAAAAAAAAGAAAGATAAGAAGAGAAAGTGATGAAAGCTGAAAAATGGGGGATGGGGGAGAAATGGAGTAGCGGTGTAGACTTGAGTTTTATCAGAATGGTGCAGAAGTGTAGTGATAATGTTATGGAATGATGATTGAGTGAATTGAAAGGAGAAACGAACAATATAAATAGTGGGATTCCTGTAACATAATATCAAGCAGCTCAGCTAGTGAAGGGTATATATACATAGACTAAGTGGATTTATTCCAAAACCCATTTTAATTATCGTTTTTCTCCTAACAGTGTTTGAACTAATCCACTGATACCACATAACAGATTTCATCTACAACGCTTAAACAGATTACAAACTCGAGCCAAAGTGACTCGATTTAACAACTATGTGTAGTTGTGAAACAATCTTGTACACTAGATGCAATTTGCAAAAGCAACCGTATATAACGATTAGATTTATGGCCTCTTGGAGTAATTAAGGGTGATTATGGTGCGCACTTCAAAGACTGTGAATAATCACATTAATTCAAACACCCAAGAAAAAGAATGTAAATGCAAGAGTTTAGCTTATTGCCAAATTCTTACCATAGCTTGACGGTTAGGAAATCGAGTGTAAGTGGATCAAGTGAAGATAATAGGTTACAAGTAATCGCCCAAAGGCAAGCTGGTATAACATGATATTAGATTCATAAATACGCCTGCTGAATAATTTGATTGTACAAACTTTCAATTTATTACATTTAATTATATTCAAATAATATAAGTTCAAATATGTTCGATTGTTCCACAATTAATATTAGGATTAACTCGCATTGACATTAGGGATTATGGATGGGTTACTAGGGTCCGCCATAATCTATATATTAATACTTATGTCTCGGTTAAAGATAAATTAATAGGTTACTTCTTGGCTAATCGAATCCCAAGAGGCCACACACGACAACATGATCAAACTATACGGCTATATCTCTCTAAGTTAAAGCCAGAATCAGAAGCGAACTGGGCGAAATTCGTGACTCATTCCTTTATAGACATTCATGGGAGTTCCAGACCTTTTTTTGGAAGACAAGAGCTTCACCACATCTCTTTGTTTGCCTCGATTTTAAGGGACGAGAATTCGAAGATTCCTGTTTTATTACATCACCTTTTAGATGCCTACTTTTAAGTTTCTCGGCCGCCATAAAGCGCTAAGCCGATAATAAAAAAGTCAGTCTATTCATTATTCATCTTTGTAGAAAAGACGAAGAAAAACCTATCTCATTTTCCACCCTCTTAAACTGGACGACAAGAGAAGAAAAACACTAGCTTTTTCTCGCTCCTAAATCATTTTGTTCACTTTAATTGCTTCCTAAGAAACCGAACGGGGCTGATCAATCGCTTCACAGACTATTTTTTTGCATTAACCTACGTGCTTGGCTCGGAGCCTCCTCCGGTCATATTCCACTCTGAACTTTTTGGCGTGTAAGGTACATATGAAATCTCTTAATAAATTAATGTTTTTATAATCTCAGAAGTTCTTTAATTTTGCCGATCAATCGTAAAACCGGCCATGGCTTGGATCTAAGAAATTATCGGCCATGTCATCCCCCTATACAATCCCTGAAAATGCTACCGACACTTTTGTATCTAGGCTTGCATCGGGGCCTAACATCCCCCTATACAAGTCCCGATCATCCCAGAACATCAGCAGTAAACAACATCGATTCAAGGCACTTTTCCAACATAAACAAATGATGTATCACGATGATCTTAACGAAATTTAATTAAATTTATATATCACATAAAGTGTAATACTCGATCTAATTTCGTAGATTATTTAGCAGGAAGAAACAGCATCTACTTCACTGGAACGCATCTCGAGGAGGATCAAGTTCTCTGCCGCAATTCTTTTTTCATATAGTTGCAACTGCAAAATGCAAATCTGCAAATGTTTTCATATAGTTGCAACTGCAAATCTGATCTACAATTGTTTTCATATAGTTGCAGTGTTTGTGTTTTTCATACAGTTGCAACTTGCAAGTAGTACTCTGCAATTTTAACTTGATGGAAAAGCTCAATTTATTTTCTCCTCATGCATGCATATATCTTACAGAAGAAATGACTTACTCCTGTTACAAGCATAATATTATTCCTCTTTTAATTTAAACTTTAAGGAAGGGGGATGGTGTCCGAGTCCAAGATATGAATTGCAATTAGATTATCGTTAGCGTTTACAAATGTACTAATATTTACTTCATCAAGGAGACTACTCATCTATTGAAAAGATAAAAATGAACTTATTGTTGCCATTTAATGTACTACTCAGCTATCCACCAAATAACACCTCCCCAAATTCAGTATTAATGTTTCTTTACAGTATGCAAATTGAATGAAGGTAAGACCTAAGTGGCAATTTAATTGTCAATCAACCAACTACATATCTCTAGTTGGGGTTATTTTTATAGTTGGGACATCAAGTTGTATGAGATGGTGATTTTTCCCGTCCAATTGTCCAAGTGAAACAGTCAAAGTGCAAATTGTTTGGTTTCAAGTGTCGCCCTTTGTCCTTTCATTGTCACAAAGTGCAGTTTCCAAGAAAACAGATTAAAAGAGTGTAAAAAAAGACTTGATCCAAATAGCACAGAGATACACAGATACAACATAAGATAGCAATTGAGAGTACAAATACATGTGGTAGTCAATGAGGCTTTTGAAACATAAATATTAGGTATGATTCACACGACTCCCATTACATAAAAACCTCCATGCCTATGTATTTGGAGGATTGACACACAGGACATAGACTAAGCTTACTTTCACACTCTTTACACAAACAGAGATGCTTACAAGGTAGTAAAAGCATGCTCGCTTGGTTCACTTGGCAAACCTTACAAATCATTGACTCCTTCATTTCGTTGCTATCTTTAGAAAGTAGGTGGAAATCTAGGGGGCGACCAGGGCAGCAAGAAGCTGTATCATCGACCTCGCTATCACCACACCCTTCTTTACTGTCTCTAGTCTGAGCATATACCTGCTGTAGATTGAACTTCAGTGTGTTAATCATGTTTTCATTGTACTTGGCTCGGTGTTGCCATGCATTTGCTTCAGAAGCTAATTGTTCCATACGGGATTCAAGCTCCATATTTTTCTTGTTTATGTTTTCCACCTCTGCCTGTTTCTCACGAAGTTTCTGTATAACTCTATCTTCAATAGATGACATAAGTTGGAGTTGATTAGCCTGAAGTTTCTCCAACACAGCCTGCCTCATGCGATCGGCCTATAAAGACGCGAGAAATCGTCCATAACATATATTAATAACAAACCAAAGCATACTACAGCTAGCAGATGTATGTGACAAACATGGGCAAAATGAAAGACAGAGAATTTGTCTAAAAATATAGCTAGCAGATGTATGTGGTAAACATGGAAGAAATGAAGGACATGGAAGTAGTTTGAAGAAGCATGCCAGCTACAAGTAAAATATTTGAACATATAATACTGCAAAATAACACTCAAGTTCACGAGAAAAGGAAAAAGATAAGAGTGAGATGCCTGTTTCCCGAACACAGATTTATTATCAGCCAAATACGGGGATGCCAATTCCAAAAAATACTGAATTAGAGTCAGAAGATCAACTTTTTCCCACTTAATTGTGAAGTATATAGTTCCACGACATAAACCAGTAACTGTGGTAATCAATTTCAATTGACCAAACAAAACCATGTTATGCATACCTAAAGTGAGAAGGAAAAAATGATGGGTGGCATTTTCCCAGAATCATGAACCAAACAACTTATCACCCAAATTTTACACAGAAATGATCATGTGGAAACCAAAATGCCATCAAAAGGTAACTAGTGCTTGTATATAGAAGTAGACCTGTGTTTTCATATATCTATCCAATTCAACTTCTTGCCTTCTGAGCTCGATTTCAACATCATCAACAGAAAGCCCGAGGAAAGCTGAGTCACCAGATGAAGCCAAACGGCCATTGTCTAGTGACAACCCTAGGCCCGTGGACACTGATCGAGCCTGCAGGAAATCCACAGAAGATATCTGTGAATTATTGTTGTTGTTTGTCTCCAGAAAGTCTTGCTCTTTTGGCCGCTTCCTCAAGGGTTCCAGCCCGCAATTCCAATGCAGATCCAGACCCCCTCCTCCTTCCTCCAGTGTTGATGGGCCTGGTGCCAGACCCACCACATTAACTGCACCACAAATTAACAAGAGAAACAAGTAGACCTAAGTTCTTTTTAAAAAATTAATTTTGACTAGTTTCCAATCATTGGAAAATTCAATACATCATTGTGGAAAAAACATTGCTCTCCAGAACAAACAAAATGAAAGGTGCGAGCTCAATGGAAAAAGGTTGGATTGTCGCTTCTTCTTTGGACATACAAAAGTGAAACTTCCTACTCAATAAATAATAAATCCGAGTTCATCAGATTTAGCTTACTTTACACTTCGTAGTGTCATGCTATCTTTTACTAGATCAAAATCTCAAAACGACTAAGACGACATAGAAAAATGATCGTGATAAAGCCTAACCTCAATGAAGTTCATTTCCTGTTTGGGTAATTAATGTGAATGCCACCCCCTGGCTAACCTTAATAAAGAGAACAGTCTTACTAGCACACTCGGATAACATTCATCTGCCAAAAAAATTCTTGTTATGATAGTTCCTTTTGTCAACTACATTAAGTACCTTTATTTACTTCTGCTCGCTTAATATGATGATGCACCTCAAAATTGCCTTCCAACGCTCATAACAATCAAATCGCCCATAAACTAACAAATTCTTTACAAAAAATAAAAATTTAGTACTAAAACTTACATTATCTTGTTTATAATTGATTAGCAGCTTTTTTTATTATTGAACCCCTTATCTATTTATAGAACATAGTCCATAGCAGCTTTATATAGCCAATTGAGCTATTTCACGCAACCTCACCGGCAATCGATAACAATTTTGCTAAAGAAAGAACTACACCAGAAGGTCTGCTGCTAATTCTGGAAATACTGCACTTAGATCTACTAATTCATTTACTCAATCAATCAAAGCCGGCAAAATAAACATGAATACCTAACAAAGAAATGCAAACAGAACAATCAAGATTGACTTTTTAACCACGAAAAATGTACAGTCAATAGTCACCCAAAAAATATTCAGCAAATTAAGGGTTATATTTCCCCAACATAACCAAAAACTACAAACACAGCAAATAACAATCAAAGAGGAGGAAACAAAAATACACAAATGAAAATTTAAAACTTTGATAAGCTTAATGGACAACCATTGTGGGACAAACAATAAAAAAATAGAAAAAGATGGTTTAAGAGAATTTACAAGGAGGAATATAAGGAGGGTGATTAGATGGATCAGCAAGATTTTGAGCATTAAAATAATTCATGGTTGGAGTAATCTGATTATCCATGTTATCATATAATTCCCTGTAAAATAACAAAAGGAAAAAATTAGCAAGCTATCAAAATGAAATAATACAATAAAAAGTTACATATTTTATGCAAATTTGTGTCCTAAATTTTCAAATTTGTAACAAAGATACAGACTTTACCTAAATTTATGCCATCACTTTTCAAATTACTAATAAAGATACAGACTTTATGCAAATTTCTGCCCTAATTTTTTCAAATTAGTAATAAGGATACAGATTTTACCCAAACTTGTGCCCTAATTTTACAAGTTACTAATAAAGATTCAGACTTTATGCAAATTTGAGCCCGAATTTTTTCAAATTAGTAATAAAGATACAGTCTTTAAACAAAATTGTGCCCTAATTTTTCAATTTACTAATAAAGGAACAGACTTTATGCAAAATTGTGGGCTAATTTATGAAATTGTTAACCTGAATTGTTGAGATTGGTCTGGAGGTTGTTGAAGATGCTGTTGAAAGTTTAGCTGTGGAAAAGCCATACCTAGAGAGAGAGAGAGAGAGAGAGAGAGAGAGAGAGGGGTATTTATGTAAATATTGTCAGGAGATGGTTCTGGGAGAAAGATTATTTTGGGGGTTTTGCATTTTGGTCCTCCATGTATTGAAAATATAGAAGATGGTATGAAGGAGTCCAGTTTTGTGAGCTTACAAAGTATTTATAGGCAATTTGATTATACAGTTTTTGTATCATCTGATCGACATAGCTTACGTAATTAATCCCATTTATAATTAAACTGCGCTTATTTTTATCATTTCATATCTTAAATTAAGAGTATTTTAGCAATTTTACTTTCTAATATTAAATCTACAAGCTATGGTCATATTTGTATTAATCAAGTTTCAGCTAATAATGTATTGCTCTACATCTCGGTTGTTATTATCAATGTTTACTAATTTTAACTAAAATATTTAAATCAATTTCCATGATATTAACTAACCCCAAAACTGATGCATAATTAAACATTAGGTGCATTTACCCAGCCAATGTTTACACTCATTTTTACAAAAAAAATACTTAGTTTCAACATAAATCAGAATCATTACATGCATTTACAACAATTTATCATTTATTTTACCCAAAACTATGCTCTAAACTGTAAATTTACCAAATTCAACTAATTAATTAAGCAAAATGTTTCAACCATAAAGCTTCATAAATTTATTTTCTACTCTAAAGATTTATGTTTGATTTACACAAACTAGTAATCATATCATGCATGTATAATCAAATAAGTAAATGAAGTACCTCTTGAGTTCTTGTGACTCGTCTCCATTTTTTTATGAGTTCTTTTTTTTGCTTGAGAATTTTCCTTCTTAATAACCTTTCTTGTTTTCATTTTGTAGTTGTTGTTGTTGTTGTTTGGTTATATAAAGAGTCAGTTAAATTTTGTAGTTTTTTTGTCTATTTTCAAGCCGATTACAATGGGCGGAGCTGGGAAGTTGAGATCGCCTTCAATTATCATGGCTATACTAATGTACCAAATTATTGAATCAGTAATAAGATTGTGAGAGTGGGAAGTGGAGCTGGAGTTACATTAGGGCGTTGGTTAGCTTTTTAAAGTACCAAAGCTATTTTATTATTTTTTTAATTCGATTTTTTTTATATTTTGTGTGAAATTACTTTTTTACCCTTATATAAGCAAGGTGCTAACTATTTATGTGTAAGCTCTTAAACTATTCTTCTTCATATATTTTTAACAAAGTAGATATTATGAAAATAGAAGAGGATCATGATAGATATTTATGATTTTGTGATTAATTAAAACTAAATGTATGTATTTTAAAATGAAATTAAATTATAAAATATAAAAATATGAAGGATGAAAGATGATTTTGCCACCCAAAAAAATCATCGATTAAGTATAGAGAAGTTTCTAATACTACATATGACACCCACTTATGTCTTTAGTTGGATTGGGGGATGAAAAATGAGGGGGAGATATAATGATTGAATTTTGTTTATTCCATTTATGTTATTTTATTTCTTTGATCGAAAGAAATAAAGAAAGTGATAGACGATAATTGAACAATGAAAGATTAAATATACGTTGTATTTATATGATTAGAGAACATTGAAAGATCAAATATACATTGTATTTATATGATTAGATTATGGATAGGCCTAAATTCTTATGTACTTCATTCTTCCTTAAATTTATTCGATCATTTAGTCAAAAAGTGATTTTATCAAAATTACTTTAATCGCATTTAAAATAAAAAGACTTTATTAAATGATAAAAGTAAATATCAAGATAAAATTACATCAATTCTATATAAAGAATTAAAAAAGAAAGAAAAGAATCTTATTATATAATCAAGAAATTGGGAATTGGTGAAAATATACAGATATTCATATTATCCAACCAAACAATGTCATTATTACATAATAATCCATACTATTCATGTTATATCTGCTTAAACATTACTCATATGAAATACTTATGGAAACTCAAATGTCCTGAAAAATTCAAATTTTCTTTTCAAACTTTTCATATGAAACTACTTTACAACCGTTTACCTACTCTTTTAAATATCTCAAAAAGATCATTCAACATCAATTATAGTTTTATGTGACTTAAACAGAAAACGCAATGATCATCTCTTCCTGCCTACGTCTAATCATTTCACCATTCACAAACCTTCATGCAAACTCATATAACACAATAAATATCATTAACATCCTTACATCTTCTCTCCAACAAATAAAAAATTATATACTATAAAAGCAACATCCCCCTTATATTTATTTAGTACACTTTGGACGATCTGGATCATTAGAAACAAAATCATCATTTTGAAAAGAAAAATATTCTAATACAATTGCAATTCGTGAAGCCTTCTTTATCCAATGGCACAAACTACAAACATACACTACCCCTCGCAAAAACATGCGACATTCCCCTCAAACATTTACTATTGATCAATACATTCCCTTCACTCACATAAACATATTACAATCAGAAACAAATCATTTACAACATACCTTACTCTACAATATATTACAAATCACCATATATCTATTACGTGTATAAATGATAATCCAACTAACTTATTTACACATTCAATTGACATTCCCCCAATACAAACCTCAGATATTACATCTATCTAATATATTGTCACTCAAGCTATTATCTTTAGTCTCATACTATTGCAAAATTATCAACCATTCACTATACTCTTTATTATGGACATATCTATTTCGCAGGTTACATTTAGATGTTTGGGCTGGCTTTATTCCAGAGTAGCCATGGCGATAGCACGTGTTATTTTAAGCAAGCTTATACAACATCTTTTAAAGCTTAGCACAATAGCAAGTTACTTGGATTTACTAGTAGATAACCCACCTATAAGATCTAATTTTGCACCCCCATGGGGATTTTGTAATAGATCTTCGGATACTTTCATGCATTCTCCAAACAATATGTAATTTTCGGTTGTAATTATATGAAGGTAAGTATCAAAAAAATCTGCTTAAACATTACCAAGATTTATATATGTTACTCAATACTCATGTTATTCGTTTCAAAATTACGCATAAATAATACAGGTGTTACTCATCCACCAACGTAACATTGTTCACTATAGATACAAATTTATCTTATCACGGTTTATGGATTGTGCACAATTTTTTGTTCATGCACAATAACTCAAACCCTTTAGACCATTAATATTTTGCAGCACTCAAAAGTAAAAAACAAACAGGGACATCTATGTTTCTTAAGGTTAATACAACAAATCATTTCCATGACACTAAGTTCACACACCCCTCCTCTAAACTAGTTCAAATGGAGGTATAACACCTAATGCTCCATTAATATAAGTCCCATCTCTCAACAAGGAACAAACTATAACCACAAAACTTATACATCACTCCAGGAATATACTTTAAGCCAGCCTTAACACTCTACTCACTTATTCAAGTCTCCAGAGTCTTATCAAGATTAATGTTGGGACAAAGATTTGGAAGAAGAGAAGTGGAGATACAATCTCACAACAATAAAAAATAAATAAATAAATGAAGTGATGGCTCCATTGTAACCAACATTCGTAAGAACGACTAATGAGGTTTGAACCATATATCTACACGGAGTACACGCGACATAATTACATAAATCATATCGCTAGACCAAAGCCTCACCTTCAAGATTCACGTTAGGGTTAAAGAAATATCTAGAAGATTAAAGATAAATATCATCTGTTGAAAGCTACAATTAACAGAAAGTTACACACAGTATCATCCAAAAGTTTCCAAAGAATCCCTTAAAAACAATATAATCTGACAATATATAAATTGTCACCCCCCCCCCCCCCCCACAAAAAAAAGGATAAGAAAGAAAACCTAGTTGCTGGTGAAGTGATTATTGTGCCTTCTGCAGCACTGCCTTTCCTAACATTGAGGCATAGATGGCAATTCAGCAGCAGAAAACTAGGCGAAAAATCACTGCTTGATTACAGTGTATAATAACACCCCCCCCAAAACAAATGCCGGATGGGCTGCATCTCCATTTGAATAAATTCGACAAAGAATGACTCATTTATTCAGTCCGGTTGTTTTACAAATAGGACACGAATTCTTTTGCTTCAGCCATTGTTTGATGCATTCAGAGTGAAAATCATGTCCACACTGAAGTGTCCCGAGATCTTCACCATCTTTATACTTCTCCTGCAAATGATAACACAGTGCGAGATCAAGAAAATACCAAAATCGGGAAAGATTTCCATAGATGATTTAAACTGATTTTGATAAGTCGGAAGGGAAAGGGGGAGTGGTGCCGTGGAGGGAAGTTCCTATTTATGTGTTTGTTACAAAAACGGGAAGGGAAGTGAAAAGAGAAGGTATGGTGCATAAGTGCCCCTTCAATATTCATGTTAATGTGATATCATTACAGGCAGAGCAAAAGTCGTAAGCACCTGACATATGCAACATGGCTCTGCTGCTTCAGCGTCCCCTTCAGTATTCATGCAGTTATATTTCCACTGCTTCAATCTACTTGAAATGGTTTCCTCACTCAACCCAGTACATACATTTCCGATTCGTTCTTCCAGTGCCAGTAATTCCTGTAAGCACAGATATGAGCATCCACACAACAAATACTTAAGTTATATTATTGAATAGAAAACGAAGAGAGCAGCTAACAATAACCTCGTATGACATGTTGTCGACATCAAGCCGCATATCCCTATGGCGATCATGAAAATCAGCCATCCCGAAAAAGACCGACTGATCAAGGATCATCGCATCCTACCAAAATAGAGAACACAACAATCAAGCAATGGATAAATAGCACATCGGAGAAATAGCAAAGCAGAATAATGTAAAAAACGCCAACTTCAGTCTAGGTAATAATTACATTCTTCAGACCACAATATATGCAACTTAAATATACAAATCCTTGAACCAAATTTGTATCCTACCTATAACTTGAAGGCAACAGTACAGACAGGTATACCCTTATAGACAATAGGAACAAATTTTACCTCCGCTCGTAGCCCCTCGCCCCTACGCATGCGATCCAATACATTGCGGATCTGCTCAAAAATTAAGATAATATTTGGAAAACAATCAATTGAAGGAAGTATCTATTATAGCAGTTTGAAAAGAAAGACTGAATTGGTACCAAGAAACACCAACTACAAAGGTAAACACTGTGCCTACGCATATGTCAGTACACAATGTGCAATTATTATTGGAGCGTGAAATTTTGTAATTATTTATTTGGACATGGATGTTTGGTAAACTTATATATATATTGCAGATATTTTGTTACTCTGTACTAAACTTGGCCCAAGTTGTTGAGATGCCTTTTCAGGATCAAATCTCATCCAGGTACAATTTCACATGCACACACAAGAATAATACAATTTAATAAAACGTAGAATGGCAATGGGGAAAAGGAAAATTTTCTTCATTTGGGGCAAGCAAAAACCCAATTATACATACAACTCCACTATATAAATGAAAAAATAAGTAATGTATAAACTATGGTTTTATAAGTCTATTAAACAGAAAAACCATTGCTAGGGGTATGCAGTATTTGGAGCGGAAAGATTGACGTGAAGTATCAAGAAAAGTTTCTGTCAGACATATAGTGTGGAAAATTAGCAGGAAATGCATAGTCAAACATTCAAAACAATATAATGGAAGACTGACATAAAGGTGATGATTTGCAAGAAGCATGCAGGACATGAATAATTATGATATAACATACCACAAATGGCAGAAAAACCAGTAATTACAGTACCAGGAGAATTTTATTGACCTTGTATATAATCAAATTACTGAAATTACATTACATACCTCAGAGACCAGCCTACTTCTTCCTTCACCAGAAGCTGCTGAACTGCGTGATGAGTAAGGAATCCCAATAGTACTACCTAGGTGTCTCTCCAACAACAATGCAGCAGACCTTGAGTGCAAACGATGATGCCCATGATTAGAAGATCCAGAAGGAAGTGCAGTATCAGTCCAAGAGGAGGCAGGACCAGAATGTAATGAGTTATCATTACTATCTTGATTTCCCGTCTCAACACCAGGCGGGGGTATTAAAGACCTGCGACCAAACTCTGATGGCCTTCTTAGATAGTGTGGAGCACTTCGAAGGGGAACCAACGAAGGTGCAGTTGAGTTGACTCCTGAACTCAAACCAACACCAGATGAAGAGGCAATCCTTGCAGATACGCCAACATTTTCAGCAGCTAATCCCCAGTTGCCAGTGGTTTGATATGAATTGGAAATCTCAGAAGTTGGTATGAACATAGGATGTTGTGAAATATTGGATGGAATACTACCAGAGTTTTGTTCCTCATGCATAAAAGCTCTTTCGCCAGGAATAGCAGAACTTGAACTGGCAGTTCCAGAGCTGGGTGCTCTGTACCAACAGGATTGCGAATTCTGACGAGTAGCACTGGTGGGACTTTGGTGACTTCCATTCTCAGCCACAGTAAATGGACTTGAGTCCAATAAATTGCTAATAGGCGGGAGTCTCAGTCTGCGTTGAGCTTGAGCAGATGACACATTGGCATTTCCATGAATGTCCTGTGTGGAGGATATGCCACCAGGAACGGAACCTAGCTGATGTGAATTATTGATTCTCAAGCGGAAATTTCTGAGAGACCTTTGTGCAGCTTCTGTCGAACTTAATGCAAGTGGAACGTCAGAAGCTGGCCCGGCAACTCTTGATCCAAGCCTAGGATGAGACTGATCTGAGAGATTGGCAGTAAGAATATTTTCTGTGGGGACAGGTACACTGCTGGTTGTGTTGTGGTGAAGGGTCATACCTTGCCACAAACTGCTCTCAATATGCTGATCATAACTTGAACTTTCACTTCTAGAGGACTGGCCAGCACTTGCTTCTAGTGTTTTTCTTTTGCATGACGAACGCCTACCATCTAATGAACTTCTTGACCTTTCATCGGTGTCTTCCATGATAAATCCACCACTTCCAGAAGGTGTCCCAAAAGGATGGGAAGAACTGCTACTACCAGGACACTGTTGGAAAGATGAACCAGATCTAAATGTATCAACACATTCTATTACTTGACAATCGTCGTCATCGTCATCAATATCAGTAAATTCTAAATTTGTGAGATTCTGAGGTGTAGAACTTTGCATAAACAAAGGGCCACTTGCACCCTGCTCATCATGTTGATTCCTATTAACATTATCTAGTGAAGGGCCCTCAGGTGAAAAATATCTCCTTTCCCCCAACAGATGAGCAGATCTTGTGCCTTCGCTCACCGAATCATTTTGATTGACAAGATTATGTGCACCATTTGAACTACTTTCACCCAAAATCCGTCCACTTAAGTGAGTCCCTTCATGAGGCGCAGAGTTCTGGTAAGAATCATTTAGATTAACCCGACTATGTGCACCTCCTCTTAAAGTACTTTCACCTGAATTCCATCCTCTCGAGCCATATTCTTCATGAGGTGCTGAGTCTTGGTATGCAATATTAGGATTACTGGATAATACCACACAATCAGAAAGCTGCTCTTCGGAAGGATGTCCCATACTATTCCAGTATCTTTGGGGATCTACAGTTGAATCACATGTTGCAGAACCAATAGAACTCCTTTGCCCTTGCATCAGAGCTACGATAGTTATAATCCCCGAACAGACTCGTATGTCAACTGCAGTGGTTCAATATTAAATCAGCAGTCAGGAGATGTTGAAACAAAAGCCAATAAAGAACACAAGTATACAAATGAAGAAGCACATAACACCCGATGACCACATAAATGTTAACAAATGCCCAGATTGATCAGAAATACAAAGGTTTAACCACCAATGAAATTTACTTCATGTAAACATATATCACTCAATAACCTTACTACCAAAGACGAAACGACCCACCTTCCGAAATGAAATCATACAGAAAGAAAATCTTCAGGCAGCGGCTGGTCTTATACCTTTATTGATACATCAAGGATACAAGATACAATCTTTTTCACTTCCATTGATATTTGTTTAACATATCACAAGTTTAAGCCGTGGAATTTATTAGTTGTATTATCTGAATTATAAACTAAATACAAATCTTCAATACGATGAACATTACTGAGGAACACTATCCTTTCTAAGCAGATGCTACTCGCACCTCGGTACCTCTGGACAATGCTCATTCTTTTAACCTCAAATTCGAATCCTACTGAGAGGTCCACTAGAGATCAGAAATTGCTGAAGAAATAGTTTTTCTTTTATTTTCCATTTCTAAGTAACTTTTTCAAATTGCACATTTTGCACAATCTTCAATGTGAATCTGCCTGCAATCTGCATTTAGCTTGATCAATTCCATAACTCTTAGCCGGAAAACGATAAAGCTTTAACTATGTCAAAAGCATGAGCTCCAAAAACTAAGACATACTTAAACAAACATCCAAACTACCTCTAGGAAACAATTGATACAATAAGCTATCCCAGTTGCAAACACCAAAGCATAAACAGGATCAAGTATCAAACAAAATACTGCAACATCGAACTTACCAGAAGATGATAAAAACTCAACTTAACTGTCAGTAAACATAGTCTAATTACTACTCTTAGAACAATTAAAATGAAAAGAACGAATTATTCATATCATATTATCATGTACCATATAAATACATATAAATCTGAGATAGATTGCAGTAAGCATTTCAAGTTTAATAAAGATTCTAAAGAATGTGGTAAAAAGTCAATACCTCTATACTCTTCTCATTCCAAACATTGGTAATCTAAGCAAACTATATAAACAGTCTGTTTTCTAAACCAAATACAACTTCTAATTTTTTCAAGCTGAAAATGAAGTGGAAAACAAAAACCATTTTTCCATAAGCAAAAAAAAACCAAACTTTACATATAAAAAACCAGTGATTACAATAAATAAAAAATTAGATATTGAAACTTCATAACAAAACAGCTTAAAGAAAGATCAAACATCAAACAAAAGAATAACAAACACCCAAAATAAGTAGTATCTAATACAATTAACAAAGAAAAAGAGAGGAAGTAACCTGAGAGATTTTACCAGCCAAACCCAAATGACAGATCTAACAAAAAAGATCAAATTTTTATTAACAAAAGCATTAGCAATGATCATTAATACAATAAACAAGTAATTCAAACAACACCCTTTTCCCCTCTTCAGATTCTTTTTCTTTGTATACAAGAAACACAAACAATCTCACCCAATACTTGAATTATCCCAGTGACCACCAATATCAATTGCAAATAACGAGGTCTCAGTTTCGAGTCATTAGTCATTGACCAACAGATATTAATTGCAAATAAGAAGGTCTCGGTTTCGAGCACTGAATTATATATAAAAAAAATTCTAACCCAATACTAGAATTAGTCCAGTAACCATAAGATATTAATTGCAAAACAAACACTGAATTATATAAAGAAACAATCAAACCCATATACAAAAGATTGAATTTTACCTTAAAACAAGACCAAGAAGAACAATAAAATAATTAAAAAACAAAAATGGTGGATTTAGAGGTTTTAGGAGTTGAAAAGTGCAATAAAATGGTTGAGGTTGGGTTGTGTGAATGAATAAAAGTGGAGTTTATGTGGGAAGGTGTGTGGGGGGTCAGCTTGATTAATGCAAATGGTGAAAAAGATTTTAATAACTTTAACTTAAAAACTATATTATTGACTCAAATGATCTTCACAATCCCCCTCATTCCCCCCACATTATAATGCCCAAACAGTAGAGGAATTTGGGGTGGAATTTTCAAACTATGAATTCAATAGCAATCAAGATAGTGTGCACAAAATCCAAACCCATCAAAATCAAATAAAAAATAACCAAATTTTTTAGAAATAAATCGATTTAGGTACGGTCTCGTAAAGGACATAATTAATTTAGGTTCATGTGGTAAAATGTTGAATTGTTTCTTATTTGTATTTTTATTTGGTTTTTTAAATATATTTTATTTATATAAGTCATTTAATGATTAATGTCTTATGCTAGTACAATTATTAATTTCAAGGGATCAAATTAATTTGATAAAAATACAAATAATAATACCTACATAGACCATCTTCCATTTCCAATATGCCAATATTTTCTGATTTTTACTATAAGAATGTGATTAGCTATAAATATCAATATGCCAATAATACAAAATACATTGTACATGTTTCTTTTTATCTTGTGAGATATGCAATTCAAAATTAAATTGATGATGAATGATATATGTAATATATACTAATATTTTAGACACTGCTTAATTGACATACTTAAACTTATTAAAATTGTATGTTAGTATATTTTAAGGGTTAGGTGATATAATTGATTACCATTAAATCTGACAATTTCATTCTTTGGACAAAAAGGTAGAATTACAAATTTTTAATAACTCTTTATATACGTTTTAGTCGTTGGTTATCTCCGTAATTAAATTTGGACCGTTAAGTTTTGTATTTTATTTATTTTTGTTTCGATTACTATTAAAGATTATAAATGCCATGTTTGGATCTTTCACTCTAATCCTACAAATGAACGTTATTCTCTCTTATTTTCATAGTATATATTTAAAACTCAAAAAAAGTTTAAAAAACATATATATTACCTTTTGTGTAAAAAGATAAATTATAAAACTATTTAATGTTAGACATGTAAAATCAATTTGTTTCACCTCTAAAAAGCCTCTTGGTCTATAGGGTAAGATGACAAAAAAGGACCACCCGTTATCATTTATGTATTAAAATAATGTATGATAATAAAAATTTCGATTCTTGGACTAATCATAACAACCAAAGAAAACCTCAAAAAATTGTTCAAGTTATAATTTTATCCATTTTGAATTCCGACTCTTTCAAATTTTAAGAAGCACATGAAAATCGCTTTTGAAAATTCAATCACAATACATAAACCTCTTACATACATAATAACAAATCCATATAACTACCATATTTAAGTTTATTATAAAAGTGGTCTGGAATCAATCACCTTTGCCCCTATGTTTGAGTCTAACTTCCATACAATGGTGCATATGTTACTTCATACTTATAGGGACACTTGACCAAACAAGTATTTGCAGCTAAACATCACAATGCAAGTATTTAGTGCAAAATGGTAATGCCAAGTAGTATAAGTTTATTACTAACATTTTTTAAAATCCATGTGAATGTTTAGCTAAAATCAGTGGCTGTATATTTTCTATTTTTTGAGTGGTGTGAAAGTACCCTCAATCCCCAAGAAAAGGGGTAGAAAAAGAAATAAGAATCCATGTGAATCCCTACCAAAACAAGTAGATGAGACTCATGAGTTTGCTTAGGTTGATGAATGGCATATTCCCACCCACAAAGTAATGTGGTTAATGCAATGTTTGGTCCCTTCACCATATTTGATTCCAATCTCTCAACATCTTCAAGCCTGACAAGTTATTGAATCAAAGCAAATAAAATATTGGGAAAACATGTTTTGATGTTAATGCATCATTAGCATATTCCCACCCCCTAATATCTTTTACCAAGATGACTCATGCAAGCATGGAATTTGTCAACTATGTTGTCCATTTCTCCCCTCTACTCAATGGACAAAGGGAAGTGGCTGGGTCACTTGATTGTGTTAGGAAAACAATACCCAACATCTTCATAATTGAGTTAGGATAAAGAATAATCGAGGCAGCCATTTCAGTGATGGTTGAGAGAGTTTTAGATTTAAGGTTATGCCCAGCGCCAGCGCCACATAATTAATGAGGGTTTGAAGCGCATGATGAATGTCTTCGAAGAGGCTGAATCTGTGAGTATTTGAGGCATATCCATTAATTCTTACATAATGATGTGTAGGGTATAGCGGCCAGGGGCCATGGCCGGGAATGGTCGTTTTGAGTTAGGATAAAGAAATAGTGGTTTTCAACTATAACAAGAACTTCTAACTTACCATTACAGATTTCCTGTTAATTCAACTCAACACCATGTCAGTTACCTCAGAAATACTAATAATATGAACAATTATGAATGCTGAAAATTAATATGAGTAACTCCCATGAAGGTGGTGGGAGGACGACGAAAGCATTAGAGAAAATGCGGCAGAAGTGGTTCACAGAACAGAGACGAAATCAAGTGTGGGAACCCCAAAACAGCGTATCATCTCTCAAATCAAATGACTTCAAAGGTAAGTATGTTCATCAAACATTCCGCTACAACCTACAGCTCCCAAATCACAAGGAGTAATAATTAAGCATAGCAGGTTTGGAGGTTCTCCAGAAATAACAAATGACATACTATTGTTCAAGTAGAGAGTTGGAAAAAATTGGCATTCTATGAGAAGTTACTAGAATTGCCACGGATGCAGAAGCGTCAAGATGCGAGGTGAAAATTTCTCTATTGTAACATTATGAAGCCGCCATCTTGCAATATACTTACTTCCACAGGGGAAATGCCTGTTACTAAGGCATTTGTACAACTCTGCAAGAAAATATTCTGAAGTCAAGAGAAGAACAGAAGTTTTCGACTGTAAGGATAACTAGCAAAATCAGCTTAAAAACAAGTAATGCATGCTAGTATACCTTGAAAGGCTGGAGCAAAGCCATGACCCTGTCAGTCCATATTCGAAATAGTTATTGTTCTTTAACTTGATATCTTATTGACATTATCATTGCTGTCAGGCCACACCGTGATCATCCGTTTGAAGGAATCATAATCTGATCGATGCCTAACTCGTTTTATAAAGATTGCACTTGTCTCTTACTTTAAAGAGGTTTTCATCACCAAAGGTGATGCTTATAATAGTTTCCAGTAAGAGTGTTCATGTTTTATAGTTTACTAATCAATCCCCGGAAGGGGGCTGACAAGGTCATCTAACTCGATAAAATCATCCTCCAGTATAGCTAAAAGCCCCTGAGCAGTCAAATCATTGTTCAAACTCACCTGCATGGATAAAATAAAGAGCAATCATGCCGAGATAACTGCTAACAAATCTAGCAGCTCGATGATTAGTCCTCATTTAATTTTCTAAAGAAGGTAATAATATAACAGATATACTACTATCCTAATGAATGAAAAATATTTGACAATGGCTCTTCAAAATATTTCAAGAGTGCTTGAAAATTCCATGGTAACAATTGAGAGAACATCCCATTCTTTAAAATATTGATTAGGTTAATAATTTTCTAAAAGGGAATTTTAGTGATCAAAATGAGATTTACATACACAGCTACATTCTAGTTCTAACAACATCAGTTCATCCCCTCTTGAATGATATGCAATAGAGAACAGACAATATTCATCTCCTTTTCGGGACAAGTGATTTCAAGCACCTAAGATGCATGAATTTAAGTAACAATGAGAGTCTTAAAAGGATCCTACCTGTTCAGGATGGGGAGAGTTGTTAAACACATCATCTAACTCGCTAATTAATCTCCTTGAAAAGTTTGAAGCACCATTGTCATAATCATGAAGAAATTCATCATCAGCTTTAGCTTCAGCAATAGCCGATTCGTCAGTTCCATCACACTGGATCCCTACATGTCGCACTGTTGCAACAGTTTCTTCAGCACAGGAACTCAACGCATGCTCTAATAGGTTGTTTACATTGTGGGATTTGATGAATACTCGGCAAAGCACAAAAGAAGCCTACAGAAGAAGAGTATTAAGATTCTGAGATACCGGTGGTTTTTATAATTAGCATATGACCGCATTATTTACACTTTTCTGCTTCTCTGCATAAATAGTCAACATATATTCAACACTATAGGTTCGAAAATCTCTTACCAGACAGGCAGACACTGACTTACGTGTACTAAAATCTATAATTGAGAAAGCAAAAGTTCAAAAAAACTATGCGAGCAAGACCCCTGAAGAGGCAACATACAACCAAACATCATATACAAACTAAGATAAGTAGACCATTGCCCAACTCAAATAACCAAAATATAACCTACATTGATGACCAATGATGACTTGTGATATAATGGGAAAACAAGCATAAATTGGCTCTCGTCTAAAGCCCATTAATCTATCTTCATAACCATAAACTACTCGAGATTATGAAATTAACCTTCCCCTTGAAATTACATCATATGATCCCCAAAAGCTCAAACTTATATATGCAATTATACCAACAAACACACTTAGAATTGACAATATGACATACAATGCAAACTTAACCTTTATTACAAAATTTAAGGTTGTACGAGTAGACCTTAAACTGAAAGCGGGTCAAAGCCTCAACAAGGCACGGAAAGTTCAACTAGGAAACTTGACTCGGTGTAGTCCAAACCAAGTAAAATGTTACATTCAAGCCTGATCAATTTCTAGTGAAGATCTCTACTTTTTACCTTGATTTATATAATCTATAAGTATAGATTAATAATGTGAATTAATAATAATTATGAGTTTCTAATTTATACTTATGAGCACAAGAAAGATCAAGAACTTCTGGCTCAATAAGACTGAGCGAGCAAACCACCCTTTATCCAATGGCATGGTCTACAAATGCTCAAATCAAGTCGAGTTGAATAAGATACTCTATTTTCTCTCAATATGAGTCTAGTCAAATCGAGTATACATGTTAAAACTTGAGTCTGAGTCAGGAGGCACGACTTAGAGATAAATTATGCATATAAGTTCAGGCCAAGAGGTTCAATTATACATACCAGTATCAAATTCTGAGTCAAGGGTTCAACGACCAATCTAATCCGGCTCGAATAGTTTAAGGGCCACATATCATAAATAACCTAGAATGACAATTTAAACAAAACCATAACTCCATTGATCCCATTCATGATAAAATAGCCATAAACAGTATAATAAAAATACATTTTTTGGTACCTTAAAATGATCAATGAGGTCATATTCATACATAACCCAATCAGTCCTAACATCAAACTCAGAATCCGCAAACCCCACATAAAAAACAAACCTTCTCCTAGTCCCCACCACCCCACCACACCACATTCCGCTCCCTCCCTCTCCTCTTCCAATACCCACCACCAGCTCTCCTCACTCTCCCCCTCCCTCCCCTCCTCACATAACAAAACCAATGCCTCCTTCTCTCTCCTCCCATACAAAAAGCAATAATCATCAGGTAAATGAAAAGGGTCATAATTGTAAATATTTAATTCTTGAATTATGTTGGTACCATTGAGATTTATGTGGTTGTTTTTTGATGATAAATAGTGAGTGATGAGTTGTTGGTCAGAGGGGTAAAAACGAAAACCAGGCGAGGGTGGAGGTGGGGGGGTTAAACGACGTCGTTTGATGGATTATTTGGGTTGTTTTTTCTCCCATTAGGGAGAAATTTTTTGGGGTTTTTGGAGGTTTAAGGTTGTTTTTAGGGCTTTTGTGGGTTTTAAGGATGTTTTTCAAGAGAGAGAGGTGTGGTAATGAAGCTTTCGGTTGTGATCCAATTGTTCACGAGTTGGTTCGAAACAGAATTGATTTGAGGATGGGTTCGTATTATAATTGTGTATGAATTTTGCCTCGTAATTAATTCGAGAAATTGTTTGGTTTGAAGATCGAGTCACAAATATGTGAAACTGTTGGAGTATAAAGTCGAGTCTAAACAAATCCAAATGGACTCGAAATGAATCTGAATCGAATCGAAATGAAATGATAAATCGAAATAAAATTGGATGAAATGGAATAAAAAAGAATTATTGGGTAAATGAAAATGGTCATAATTATAAATATTTAGTTCTTGAATTATATTAATGCCATTGAGATTTGTGGGGTTGTTTGTTATGATAAATAGTGGGAAATGAGTTGTTGCTCATAAGGGTAGAACCGGAAACCGGGTGGAGGGGTGGGTTAAACGACATTGTTTGATGGGTTGGGGTTGTTTTGCCCGTTTGGGTTCTTTTTGGAGCTTGTGTAGTGTTCTATTGGCCAGTTCGATCTAGTAGCAGCGTTAGGCGCGCGCGAGGATGAGTTATTGGTCTGCACGGACCGGACCCGACACCACTGCACAATAAATAATTGGGTAGCGTTGGTCGAATAGTTTGATGAATACTTGGTCAGCTTTTTGAGCCAGGTCGGGTGGGTTCGATCCAAAAATCCCAAATAAAAAATCCTAAATAAAAAAGACCCAAATCAATAATTCAACATCAAAATATTTAAAATTAATATTGACATAAATAATATGAAAATTAAAGAACATCTAGAAATTGAAATCCATCAACATCAAAATCGAATTCAACATCCAAACAAATACAAATCAAATCGAAATCAACATAAAAATCGAATTGAATTCAAAATGAAAAATCAAAATTTTCTAAAACAATTGAGGGCTCAAATTCATTAACAAGTCATCATTGTCTTCAACATACGAATCAAATTAGAATTCAACATAAAAAATCGAAATTACACAAAAAGAATTGAGCTCTAAATATTTCGGAGGACAGTGGGAGGTAACGAGTCGGAGCAGCCAGGACATTTTGAGTCAGAGATAGTTCGGGACATAATCGGAGGGGACTTTATGTCACATTTGTATCAGTGAGGATTCTGCAAATTGAATTTCTAAATGTTACCTTTCAAAGGTATCCGTTGGTTGGTGTTTGGCATAAAAATAAGTATCTTTTTAGCGTGATGTTTATGATAACTGCGAGACGTCACTATGGTAATGTTTTATGCAAATTACCAGAATGTGTGGAAATCATGTAGAAAAATACATAGAAAAGCAAAGAAGAAAGGAGTGTCTGGCGTTAATTTTCGAGAAAAGTTATGTAGTTGCTACTTATATTGAAACCACTAATTTCTGAAACCATTTACAAAGGTATAAACCTTTCTCTTTTGCTTGTTTATCCAAGAAGGACATTAAGGTATGCCGAAATAGTTCTTTAGGAAAGTTTAGGGGAGCGACTCGAGGAATTTCATTTATACACATACATCACTTATTTTTATGATTTGTATTTTTTGAAAGTTCACAATTATATATCGATACTATAAAAAGAGCGAAAGCATCCCACTCGCGTGGCGCTTTTGACGTCGCATTGGTGCTTGAATTGTTTGTACCTCGTGCTTTGGTTTTATGCGTTTGTGGGTTAAATGAATTATCCATGCGTAAATGAGCCTTGCAACATTTGGAACTTCAAAAAATGAGTAGTAATAATGTAATATTGTCGTTGGAGGGTATTTCTTTACATTTCCTCTGCTCACTTAGACCAAAGTATTTTGCTTAGCCTGCTTGTTGGTTGCTTGAGCCGTTAGTTAAGCAATGGGGTAAGTGCATAGAGTGGATGGTTAGAGATTGAAACCTAAATTTTGATGTTGACCGACGGAGGCCGATTGAAACGATACTGACTTTCAAAGTTGGTGAAGCGACTAATGCGCTACCATTTAACGTATTGGTTGTGCTTAATTCGGAGAGAATTTCAATCACGGAGATTGATTCACCATGTCTGAATGGGCGTTCAATTGTGACTTTATATATTTGATATTTCAAAGGGGGTGTTATAAACGTGGATGAAAGAATAACACATCTTGGTTGAAATATTAACCATAGTTGAAGTATTAACCATATAATGATGACTAAATAGTATATGTATAAGTTAGACACTATACATGTATGGTGTTTGCATAGTGTAATTTCAGTTATATAAACCCCGACCATGCCATTTATATACTGAAAGCAAAGATCAGCTTCTCAAAAACAATCAAATAGTTCATACGTTTCTCTCTACATTGTTTCTTAGTTTAGTACTTTCTCATATTGTCTTACTCTTTCTATCTTATATATAGCATAGAAGATAATACTTAGTAATGGAAACCACGTCCCCAATTCCAATTATCTTTTGACGTCGCATTGAAACGAATTGTTGTAGTATGAATTTTATATTTTCAATTTATATTAAGGTTAAATGATATGTCCAGTTGAATAATTTTAATTTGGGTGAATTTTCTCGTGGTGCTCCTTCCCCATAGTCTTTAATAAAGGTTTAAGTATTAAATGTTGTAGGTTTATCCCCTCTCTTTTTGTTAGCCAGAATCTTGGTAAACTTGATTATTAGAAATTGAAGTCCTTAAGTTTTTGTTCGATGATTTTTAATTTCCGTTAGATTTTCAAATCTCACGTCTTTTTAAAAGAAGTATTTTTTGTGAAAACTAATTTTTTGTCTATTATTATTTATTTTAATTATCAGTTTGAAAATTTTATTTTAATTATCAGTTTTGAATAGAACTTTTATTTGAATCTTGGGTTGTATTTGAAAGCAGTGGCGAATGAAGAGGAGTGCAGCTTGGAGATTGAAAACAAAACTATTGTAATTTCATTTACCACCCTGCGAAATCTCTTATTCAAAATATCTTATGTAAGTTGTATGAATTTAATATTATTGAAAGTGAAGTCTACCCGTATTTCTTTCTTAGGTATTATATTATTATCTTTTTTCATTCTTGAGGCTTTTTTTGCGAAAAATTTAAATATCTAGCACTTTTGTTTAAAGTCATTTTATTCAAAATATTATTTTAGTTATTTGTAATAAGCGCGTGTGGCGATGTCAAATTTTGACGTGTGGCCCCGTGTAAATTTTGGGTGGAAGCGTCAGGTAGAACTTTTACAGTGAAATGCTATAAAGAAAGAAGTGTCTTGCTAACGTGAGGCTTGGCCGTCTGTCTTGCTCTTGAATTTGTCGTACCGTTAACCGTAGTTTTATGCGTCGATTGAATTGAAGTGGGTATAAAATGAGTGCTTTATTTATTTGAATTGTCTAAAAAGATTGGAGAATAATGTAATATTATCAATTGATGGGGAGTCGTTTTGTAGTACTTTCAGCATTATAGGGAAAGAGAGGGCGATAAAATATTTGTTGTATTTCAATTTCATATTTTTTATTAAAAATCTGAAGATATAGGTAAGCATTTTGCTTGACTCCTAACCCCTAAAAAGCTCCAAACCACATATTGGGTTTGACAAGGACATGTGGGTGGTGGGTGTGCTGTCCCTTCCCCATGAAATCGGGTCATCTCCGGAAATGAACGGTGGCGATGGCTTCTTGGACTATTTGTCCACATGATCCTATCATCCTACTCTCTAATATTAGCTCAATTAATGGGGGTTGGAAGATTTTGTGGCCACTCAAGGACACATTCATAATATATATACTTCCTTCATCTTGCTTGATACAAGTTTTGCACAAATCGGAACAATTCGATAATCAGAGTAAGCTTCTTCTTCTTACATATATGCATCATTGTTTATATCTTAATTGTTATTTCTTATTATATTCGATTGCATCCACTAAATTGATTGTTTAGGGTTTCAATTTTGTTGATTTTTGAAGGGACTGTTGTCGGATTACAACTCTTTACGAATTCAGCGTATTTCTTCATGCAATGGCAGAACAGCACTTCGGTGTTGTATCAAATTAGGTTCTCTCGCTTGAGCGCTGTGGCGTATATATAGAGCCGTTAAATGAGTGGAGTTCGGCGCTTTAAGCCCATGTAGCCTGAAGCGGTGCCATCGATACTAGCGTGGCTATTATTATCTTGAGGCTAAAATGCTTAAATGACTAAATGCGTCACGACTCCACGAGAGCTTCATGCTCGAGGCGTATCCTCCAGAAGTGCGAGATAGATACTACTGCGATTTGCCCGTACAGGGATGGAAAAATGTACTCAAATCATCTGGTCCCCAGCGCCTCTTGAAAACCTCTCAAAAATCTCGAGTAAACCTCGTAAATCCTGTTCCGGAGAAAATGGAGCCAACTGAAACCCCATTACGATCGTGATCGATCGACAAAAATCTTGTTGGTCACGAGGGGTGATAGTGGAGTTGGTGGTAGGAAGTGAGCGGACCCGACGATGCGTCACGATCGCTTTGAAATCCGTCGTTTAGGAAGTACCGGCGATGCTGAGAAAGACGAATAAAGAAATCCGTGAGTGATGTTCTACCGCGTCCGTCGGGGGAATCGGAAGTAAGCGGTCGGAAGTGGCTCTGTGAGCTTATGCGGGGTGTATATGTTTCAGTCTTCCTGGCCTGACAGGCCAAGCCTTTTCGCCTTGAGCTACCGCGTCTCTTGATAGAAGCCAACCTCGAGTCACCGATGCGTGCGTCTTTGGGATCATGCTATAAGGGAGGATTATAGGCCTCATCCAAGAATTTCCTTAGTGACTCCTCGAGAATACGGCTTGCGAACAACCACCGTTCATCCTCAGCGTATAAGTGACCGTGAAATCGATCTCATAAAATTTCTTGGCTCTTTAATGATGATATGTTCTTTTTGTTGAAACAAAGAGATTCGATCGAAAGTCTGGTCGAACTGTGGGCCAGCGACTCGCCCCATTTCTTACTTAACCTCGAGATCGCTCGAGTTGCTTAAATGCCTACGCTGGTTAACAGCGCTTTCCGCCCTTTCCAGAAAGCGTCTCTTCTGACATTCGCCTTCCCACATTCAGTAGTCACATGCATGATCGATAAACTCCGTGAAATCTCTCTGCTCAAATTCCCCGAGGTCTTTACTGCGTCGGGAGGTGATAAGTGTTGTCCTCATAGTGTTTTGAGGCCACCAATTCTTGTGTTATTAGGCGATGTTATTTTCACGCCCAATCCGATATAACTTCACAGGCGTTTCGTTTTTATTTTGAGTTTAAGCTGATTATCGGTTAAAGTGAAGGAATCGAGAACTTTGAATTGAAGATATGAAGCCGATCCTAAAATTTACATGAGTGCGTGATCAAAGAATAAGTGATTCGGCGTTAATATTAGAGTTATGATAACTTTATTAAAAGAGGAGGAGTGCAGTAAAAGAAGGGGAATCTACGTTTAGATCAAAAAGATTTATCATCTTGTTGGAGTTTTTGGGCTTTGGGGCTGGCGAAGCGTTGAGAAGTTAATTACGTATTGATGCCTTGAGCAAAGTTGGGTTGCTTTTTAATTGCTTAGGAATAATAATTCTAATTGAATATTTTTTATTATTAGGATAAATGCCATTAATTTAAGGCGCATTTGTTGTAACATTGAACTAATTTATTATTAGTGGGAACCAGTGTAGTTGGATCGGATGATTTGATTTTCTTGGAGTTAATTTAATTCTAGTTTTCATAATTAAGTTGTTATTAAGTAATTAGTATTTAATATCTTGATATAAGAAATGTTAAGTGATTCATATAAGTGATTAATTCTTTGAAATAGTTTGTCATAATAATCGGAACACATGTTTCAGTGCCATTTGAAATATGGAAAATAACATTAATTTCAATAAGCATATGTTAGTAAAGAGAGATATACATTTTAAGCTAACATAGGGGAATATAGTTAGTTTCTTAGGAGACTTAATTTGTGTTAGCTGAAGTAATATCAATCGTATGAGGAATGCTTTTTATTTATGAATTAATAAGTAACTACTAGGTAAAGTTGAATTTGACGATCCGATGAAATCGTGTGTCTGTTATACTTGAATATTAAGTAAGATTAAATTTATTTGTGCATTCGTTTAGTATTATAATTTAATTGCTTAATTCGATTTAGTTAAGTAGTCTAGATTTAAATTTACTCTTTAATTATTAGTTAATTAAAGGAATTAAGAAAAAAAAAGACCTAGTACTTAGTATATTTAGATTTGTGAATACTGATTTCTTCATTGACCAGTTGTCGAGTTGGGTGTCGAGGATAAACTCGAGATTCTTTAAATGCTACCTTTGGTTAACTTTGCTTCCCTTCTACTCAAAGCATCTCTTCTGACGTTAAAAGCTTCCCAGTGATGCTCGTAGTCACGTCGTGATCGGTGATAAACTCGTGTCATACGCGCCAGGTCAGTTCTTCCTGGCGTCGGGGTACGCTTTAGGCTTATGATCGTCATCGGTATCGGCTTGAGCAGGTAGTAACCATGACTTGGTATGAGAGAACCATTTTTGCCAACTCGAAGATCATTAGGTCGGGTAATTCCTCTTAGAAACAGTTGCCGGTGATAGAAGGAAGCATAAGCAATTACTCTATTACTGCATCGGCCAGCAGCCCAGGCCACGGTGTGACGCGTCATTTGTATATCCTCGGACACGGATGGTAGGCGAAACCGGTCGCCGTTATTGACTTTGCATGACTCTTTGAAGCGACTCACCGGTCACGCCATCCCGAATAAAGAAACGCCGCTAAGTCGACTTGTTCGGCGAATCCTTGTCAGCGAGAAGTCGATAAACCTCTGTAATACCGGGCGAGCTGAGAAACTCATAACTTTGTTGCAACAAGGTAGATTGCATTTCCTTATTGTTCCACGACTCGCCGGATAGCTGATATATAACATGGCCCCGAAGCGTACCTTTGCCAGCGATTTACACTTGGTGTTTTGGCGTACAACTTTGTCTTGATCTCGATACCTCTAACACCGCTGCATGAAGTGTCTAGTGCTCGCCATAAGCGACCGGTAGATCGGAATGTCGTCGATGAACGATTATGAACTTATTTAAGAACTCCAGACATACTATTCGTCAAATCCATGAATGTTCTTTGATGCGTGTAGTCGACCCAAATGGCGTCACCCACTAACTCGTAGTGCCATTACGGATCGAAAATCTTTGATTTCGGGAATGTAATATAGCGATCTCGGTGATGATAAGCAGGATGCAAATCAATCTTTTTGCTTAGCGTCCATTTGGTCGAATAAGATCATCATCCTCGGCAATGGATAACGGTTCTTGATGATCACCTTATTAATTTACTGTGAGTCTATCTGCTGACTTTTCGGCGATACCGTCCTTGCTTTTCCTGAATAAGGCTGAGTGCTTGAGAAAGCGCTCGGTCGATGGTCACTTTGCTCCAACTGCGGTTCTGTGGCGAAAGATGTGACTCTACCGACTCACATTTTGGGGCGTTCTATCTGTTGGCGATGAAATCGGCCACTGTTCGAGAAACTCCATGCCCCACCATTGATGGCTTGGCGGATCCTCGGGAAAAACATTAACGTACTCACGGACAACACGAACATCCTTGCGTCTGCTCGCTCTACTCCCAGTTATTCATGCCCCCGAAACCCAACCTTTCTTAGGTAAATTCACACGGCCTCGAAGTGCGAAAATGAAACTTCGATGGTAGGATACACTCGCTCCCACAAAGCAGAATGCTCCAGTCTGCCGGACTCCGCAGTGATCTCGCTACGGTGGAAGTCGTATTGGCGTGATACTCCCAGGCTTGATCCGTACCGAGATAAGATCAAAAGTCTGCTAATTGACGGAACAACGGTTACCTTGTGCGACCACGATGCAGGACGATTCTTTGGACCATTGCTCCTGAAATGCTCAATTCAAGGGTCCGTTAGTACCAACCGACTCGTAATAGGTCCCTCTTTCGCCCCAGCGAGGGGAGCAGCTAACTCGGTTAGGCCTTGGGCCCAAAACTAGCGAAGAATTCGTCGATGGTGGCGTGGTGGATCTTAAGTCGACCCGTCACGAAATCTGTCGAGTCTTCTGCGCCGATCGGATGCACGGTAGGCGGCCAACCATTTCATTTGAGGGCAAATGCATTACTAAATCCATGCTCTCGTCACAATTAAATGAATAAAATCACTCATAATAGCGACCATATGGGTACTCAAACGGTAGAGTTCTCCCACTAGATAGCTCACACAAAAGCGCTCAACGTAGATCCTGCCATACAGCGGTCAAGATAGTAAGTTACCCCAGCAGGTCGCGGCGCCTCGTGAAGTCTTTAAGTGATAGAGAACGACCACCAGGCTACGCCCACTTTATGCCCGTCGGCAAATATAGTCTCGTGGCTGTGGAACTCGATAGCCTCATTACAGATTGTGCAGGCTCCAGAATTTCGGGGAGATCTGCTCCTGAGGCGATCAGGCTGCAGAGCTGACCTCGTATTTGATAACAGCTGCAGGCATGTGGGAATCCTGCGACTACCATCCAGCGGCCAGCGGGATCAAATGGGGGATGCGAATGTACTCGAGAACTCTTGTTGTGCCTTCGGGCTAAATCATAGCTTTCTGCTCTGCCAGCAATTCGACCCCGCTCTGGCTACACCTCGGCGCCCGCCGATCACCAGGCGCTTCGTGGCACGAGTGGATCTACCCAGCGTGTCTATACTTTCGATGCGTCGCCAGCGATCAGGAAAAAGCGAAAGAAAAGATTCGGGGCCAAACGAAAACTCAAATATGTCAATACCCGTAGGCAGCTTGAAGCCTGAAGCCACGCGGGGCGAGGCGGCGAAACCCAGGCTGCGATGCTGAGAATTATAACGCGGCAGCCCAGTCGGGCCAGCGTAAGAGTTAGAATGGGTGAATCCAGGATGGTCGTGAGTAGATAAATGACTCGATTTGAAAGACTTCAATCACTTAAATAACCCGATAAATTAAAAATACATCTGAGAAGAACCGGTTTTTAAGAAAATAAAATAAAGTAGTGGTATTTCGCAACCCATAGCAGCTTATTGCTATATATCGAGAGCGTCAAAGTACAAAATGTCAATGATATATCGTCGGCGTCCAAAATAACCTGATATAAACATCGTTATTAGAAACCAAAACAACAAGAAATTTGTGAGGATCTACGGTCACATGCCACCAGCTGTATTTCAGGTCCGTCAGCGGCGATCGAGCGTTGATCTGTGGCGCAATGACTTGGCACAAATAAAATCTTGGCATGCTTGAATAGAGATTGTAGGCTGCAGAAGTTTGGTAATCTTTTATCTGATTAGTTGATAACATAGAATGATGGGATGAAAATATGGAATAATGAATTGTTGTGATATTGATATGAATATAAAGATGTTGAGGATTATGATATTATGTAAGAAGATGGCTTGTGATGATAAAGGGTGAATTCGGTTATGAAAGTTAATATGATGTTGAGATTATGAGTTGTGATGATATGAGAAGTTAATAAGAAGGTAATATTAACCTTATCTTAAAATGGGCCGATTGTACTGTGAAGGCATGATTGATAATAATATATGAAAAGAATGATAATATTGTGATGAGATATATGCATTGAGAAATAATGATAAAAGATGTTATGATATGTTATGAAATGATGAGAAATGATGATGAAAGTGGATATGATTTGCCTTGTGATTGGGAGGTGATATCTCTCCGATATTCTTAGATCGGCGGTCGCATAGGATCGTAGGTATTATGAATCGATGAAGCGTATTGTTCGGTATTTGTCGAGAATCAACGGCCTATATAATCCATTGAAAGGAATTGATTGTCGTATGATAGTCTTTATAGCAATCTGGTATTTTGAGATAGGTGATATATGTGATTATGTGAACTACATTCGATTTGGTGGACACGTCACTGCCCGAGGTGGTTTTTGGGGGTTGAGGTGATTGTTGTTGTATGATGTTGTTGTTCTACATTAGAGGGTGGTGTAGACTCACAATAGAGGCTGCCGGTTGTGGTGCGAGAACCACGTGGTGTAGAAGTAAGCGGAGAGTTATATTTTTTGTTGGTCTCGTTTGCTTGGTGTAGAGAGCGGCGAATGGCGTGGAATTTCCTACAGTAGGGTGGTGTAGACTCGGGGGCCGAATATAATTTGTTATTCTTTATGTGATATATATATATATATTTGGAGTTCGTTATTTTGTAGGTGATAGTATATTCTACTGAGCTATTGAAATTATAATGGGAGCTAATATAAATGAATTAGTTGTAAATGGATCGTAGTAAACAAATTGGAGATATTAAATTTTGAGGATCATATGGAGGCTGACTAATGAGATGAATAATTATGATAAAATTATAATGAAGCAATGACCCGCGGCGATACAATATTACATGTTTATATATATGTGTGGTTGAGTATGAGCTTTGTTATATGAGTGATACGTTGAGGAGGCTTTCGGTACCGCCCTTTATTTGGGGACCACAGTGTTTTTGTTGTTCGGGGAAAGTCGGCGTTGAAAGCGGCGGTGTGGAGATGAGGCAGGTAAATGTGATTCGAAATTCGGGTGGCTAGGATATCCTCAACAGTCTTGAATAGTCTTTAGTTGTACCCTATATTATATTAAAAGATGTATTCCGGAAATGTGTTGTATATTATTATATGTATAGATGAAATTGAAGTATAATATTTGTTGTTGTCTTAGATCACCATCTGGGCATAGTCGTGGTGTATTCTTCATTCTTTTTAGTTCGGGTTGTAGCGGTGGTGTTCGGATTGATGATGATTCCTCGAGGGGAGCCGACACAGGCGAGGTCGTTACAAAAGTCAACAAAAGTCAACTATTAAATTTTTGGAAATATCACAAAAGTTTCAAACTTTTCTTCTGTGAAGAGTAGAGGATGATGAAGGAAGGTGATAAAACTAACTTTTATATCTTGTTGCTTGAATGAAGAGGTGAAAATGGAAGAAAGTGGAAGAAATTTTTTTCTTTCTTCTCTAAGGGGAACTTCGGCGAGACAAGGGAAAAGCGGGGTTGAGGTGGGTTTTTGTGATAAGAATGAAATGATGATATTTAGAAGATGAGTTAAATTAAAGGTTTGGTTGCGTGTTATTTCTCCCGCTTTTTGTCGTTAAATTTTAATGAAAAGCGATTTGAAATGTATTATTTTCATGACATAAAATCTTCTTTCGATTAATCTGATGCCGTTATATCGATTTTTATTAGAAAGTATTTATACTATCTCCGGGTTCCACCACCAAAGATATATATAATATGATTTAATCACTTAGGCGTAACGGGTTACTTCATTTTGTAGTACGTAATATTATGTTGAGTTGCATTCCTTCTTGTAATAAAGGAATTCTAGAGAGCTTGTTGTTCATGGTATGAATTCTTGTTGTTGCTGAGCATGTGGATTTAAATTTGCACATATTATTTTGAAATGCTTTGTTCCTTTTGATATTTTTTTTCAGATAGGAAAACGTTATGAGCTATTTGAAATGGATGCACATATTGGAGCCAGAGAACTGGATTGACATGGAGAACAACCTCATTGTGGTTTTCCAGGGTTTTTTTAAACGCCAAGAAGGTGGCTTGCAAGGTTGCCTATAATCATTGTCATGTTACTTCTCTTGGACTCTAAGTAGTTCAAGTTTTTTTATTGCTTATTTGTGAACATAGTTATCTGGTTCTTGTTGTGAACCAGAATGAGACCTCTGAATAGTTTGAGATTCCTTGCAAGGAAAAATGCTCCAAATGTAAGTTTTTTCTTATACTATTTAGAGATAGTTGCTTCATCGTTGTCACTTTACAATCTTAAGCACCTCAAGTATGTATTTTTAGCTTCAAATATCCTCATCTGACATCCATTCTTAGATAGTAAAAATACTTTTAGGTCTTCTTGATATAGTTGATATAGTTGAGAATTGGTATTTGGAAAGAAAGTATTTTGCTGAGCTCGGTGGTGTAGATCGAGAAATGGGTAAAAATCGAGAGACCAAACAGTACAATATAGATGAAGTCTTATAATATCCTTCTCAATTTCCCTCTGATTCTTTAATAGCTACTTAACAATGCATTAGCCATTCATCTTTTATTCTAAGTTAGTTTCCTTATTTGCTTATTCTCTTTATTGATTACTAAAATTTACTATTTTTTCCTAGCCTAAAGCTTTTGTTTAATCTATTTATTCTTCAAATTCAGTGTTTGAGATGGAACGTCATGTCAGTAACAACTAACAATTTTCAGACATTTTCTATGACACTCGACTCTTCTATGACACAGACATTCTCCTCAAATTTGTGAATGACTGTTGTCAACTTGGAATAACTTGCCCATTTATTCCTATGATTTATTTCAATTAACACCTATTAAGGATTCATGCGGATGGCTGACTCTTGCAAAATCAATGTACATTATCTATGGAAAGCTCCTTCAGTGGAGCAGTATTTCTTATTTATGAACTTAATGGTGTTTCTCTATGGTTTTGTGGCTTTTGTCTCCTACTTCTACTATGCTTGTAGATGGCAACATTTTGGATTTTTAGGTACTCTCTGACTACGTTTTGTCGATAAATGTCAAAAGCTTTTTATGGTAAATGATTCTTCGTCTTGATTTTTGGATGGCAATAAAAAATGCGAGTTATAACATGTCTTTTTAGTCTATAAATAACAAGCAGACCACTCAATATATATTATGCGGGATGTGTGAAATATGAATATAAAGGTTTAATGAAGAGGGTGAGAGAGTTGTATGAGATAACTTAAATATGTAGTATGCATGGGAATCTTGTAGGCATTTGATTTTCCCCACATTTTTTTTTTGGTATTGGGTCGAGAGATATTTTCTTTGGAAATATCAACAAAGGCCAATGTTTTTTAACTTTATTTAATGAATGAATGTCTTAGGTATTGTTCCTCAATTTCGATTTGGACTTAGCCCGTATCAAATGAATTAAGGCAACACTATGTCTGGATTCATTTGACAGAATCAATTATTTTGATGAATTAATGTAAAACAAATTAAGTCATCATTTCTATGATTTTTTACTTTTGCTTGTTTCTTTGTTGTTCAGCTTTATAACTTTCTACCATTTTTACATATTTAGATGATATTTGCTTCAAAGAAAACATTATTCCTATTTAGTTTTGTCAAAATCCTTTTTAATTTTCTTTTTAACAATTCATACAATAATTGTATTCGATACGAAATAAAATAAAATCATTAAATATAAAATTGTCATTTAATTGGATCACGATGAAGTTGTCATTCAAAAAAATATTATTCTAAATATAAAAAAATTATTTTGACTATATCACCGTAGCCTCTTATTCTGGTCCTAACCTTTTTATAATACATGGATTTTATTATAATAAATTAATCTATTTTGACTTGGTGTATTAGAAAATATTATTGTAAATACATTAATTTTAAGTCAATATTAATTTCAGTCAAAAACGAAAAAAAAAAGTCATGAATAAGAAGTTTCAATTCAAGAACATTATTCCTGCTGTCTATTACTCCCTCCGTTACAATATATTTATCTTTTTAGCTCAATTTTTTTTTCTCAAATTACTTGTCGTTTTAATATAGAAAATTGTAGTTTTATATTTTCAATATAATTTTTATCAATTTTTTTGTTATTAAATTATTAATACGTCAATAATATAGTTTTAATTAATTATCATTATATATTTTTTATTTTTTATTATTTTTTATTTTATTAATCATATCTGAATGGTTAGTAACGCAAACAACTGAAAACGCTGAGGGAGTAAAATATTGCATGTCCTCTCTGTCTGGTCTATGCAGCAGCTGCCTTTTGTGGAACCAGTATAAGTCATTGCCTTTTCTACAATAAATCTTTGACCCTCACAAAAGTTCTTCACATTTCATTTCATAACTATAAAAAAAAAAAAAGGCAAATGAATTGAAACTAACAATTAGCATCCATCAAGAAATACTCATTTTCCAGTTGAAGAAATGCTAAGATGGTTAGAAATTGGTCTAGTTGCAGCATCAATAGTATTGGTTTTTGTTATCCTATTGAGTTTTATTCTACATAGAGTTTTTCATCAAAAAAAACATGCAGTTGATGATGTTAATCTTCAAGAAAGTGGACAAAATTTTGAGACAGGAATTTCCAGGCTTCCCCATGTGAGTATTCATGATACTAGTATTGATCAAGACAACCTTAACTTCATAAAAAAGAAAACTTCAAACTATTTTGTTCTGAGAAGAGGGTTTTCAGGTAAAAGTTCATTGTTTAGTTGGCAAGATCATCCTTCACTTGTAGCTGATGCTGTTGAAAATGGTTGGTCAAGTTTTGCATTTTCCCCTATAATTTCTTCATCTCAATCAAGGCCTTTGTTGGGTTCTTGTGTTGTTAGTGATAACCAATCCATTAGGGACATGGATATTGAGACAAGTTGGGAAATTTGTCAACAAGGGTCTGCTGATTTTGGACAAATACTTAGATTTCATAGTCAAGAATTGAAGAAAAAAATCAGCACAAATCATGTTGGATTTTTTTCTGTCATAAAAACATCTCTACCTTTGCCAGGTCCATCATTAGGAAATATTTCATCTTTTCCTCAGGAAAGTTATTTTGAGATTACAATTTTGTCTCTTCATCATCATAATGTTACTGGTCAAGAATTGAGTGGGAAAGTGAAGGGGGATCATGAAGGTGATAAAATTAAGCTAATGGAAGAGGATTATAATGCAAAGACTAATTATAGTTCTGAGTCATTGATTCATGTTTCAAGTACTCATAGATATGGAGACAAGGAAATTGATGAAATGAAGCATGCTAGGAAAGAGAATGAAAAGGTTGAAGCATCCATTATTTTGTCTGTGGGGCTTACTGCAGCAGGAGGGGGAGGAGGAACTGTACCTATCAAGCTTCCAGGAAGCTATCCAGGGTCCATTGGTTTCTATTCAAATGGTTCTGTTTTTCTTGATGGTAGGTGTTTCTGTTCATGTATCCTATTCATTTCACAATTAAATTAAGTAATGACAACTAGGACGAATAGGAGTGTTCGTCATACATGTTTGCTATCATTGGTGTTGGTGAACTAACGAAAAATTTAACAGTAGTATCAAAATTGGGCATTGGTTAAACATGAGTGATGAACCGAGACGTTTTGAGACATGTGATTATGACAAACATGTATGATGAACACTGTCTTTCACCGTAACAATTATGCAAAAAGTGTACAATATCGATTTACAGTATTATCAATGTTAGTTATAATTCTTGATTGAATGATTTAGGTAAGTAGTCATTCTGATTGTTGCTGATCTATTATAATAATTTAGTTCTTCATGTTCTAGAGCATTTTAAGAGACATTATCTTTTTATATGAATGGACCTTGTCTACTTCAAAGAAGGGTACATCACAAGAGACGAAGAGAAAATACTTGTTCATTTTGTGACAACTGGAAGACAAATCAGCATCGATGAGATGGAAATTATTGTCAAAAATTTTTGTTTGTTAATAGAACAAATGGGTCCTAAAGATGCATTTTTCTGGATCATCATGATTATGTCCAGTTGGGAACAGCCTCCTGTTATCACAGGAATAAGGTTGCGTACTATCGGACCCCCTTTATCCCACTTAGACGGGAGTCTCTTTAAATGCATTGGGGCATGTTGATATATTACGATTATGTCCATTCATCCAAATGGATTGCAATTTTTCTTAAACTTTCTTCTGGATCTGTTGTTTCAGGAATTAAACTGGTTTTGGAATCTCCAATGCAAGAATGGGAGAAACCAGAAAAAGTGATTGGTTGTGGATACAACCCCAGCAAGGGAAAGGTCTATTTCACCATTGATTCACAACTTATACATGAAATTCATTGCAAGTCCGATGCTTTCTCGACTCCTCTGTATCCAACTTTGGCATCGAATGCTGACATTACTGTTCTTGTTAATCTTGGACAATCCACTTTCAACTATGAACCAGCAAATCTCCAGAGAACTTCGAATCCTTCCTTCATCGGCCCTCTTGAAAAGTCGCCCACTCTTGGCTTTGATAGCGGGGAGCTTTTCTCGATGAGACGAGTAGATTCTCATCAGTGGCTTAACAGAAATGCAACTAGAAGCACGGCCAATGGAACAGTCGGTAGGGGTTTAGATTATGATGAGGAGTCGGACGGTGATTTGTTTGAAATAACTTTGGAGAGACCTGGAAGATCACCATATACATACCAATAACTGTGAGAAAAAATACAAGACACCACTACACCACAAACATCTCACATAGGTATGATGTCGGCTTGCTTGTAGCTGCAAATTTTTCATTTTGTCGATACATGGTGTCATGTTTGACGAGTGCTTGAGGTCGCGAATTGAGCCATCATTTTTTTATTCATGCAAATAGATGAATGTGGATCGTTCTTGTATCTGTGAAGATCAGTTAGGATAAAAGGAGTTGTGACTTGTGAATATACTTGAAATGCCTACCATTGTTGCTTGTGTAACATACATGGATTGTTGAAAAGTAATTAATACAATCATGTTATTGATCATTCTTATGACTTATGAGGATTGGTAACTACCCATGTTACTCATTCAGAGAGTTCCAATGTCACTGGATTTGATATGTGGACAATAACAGCTTTAGGAAGTATGGGAGCATAGAAGAGTCCAATGGATCAACGGACCTCCTTCAACCTTGAAAATTTTAGAGTTTACCATGTGATTATAAGTTATTTCAATCAAAATATAGTACTTGGTCCCCCTTAATAATAAAAAATATTTCATTTATATAACTTTATGTTTTGATCCGCTCAATATTGGTTTAAGATCCGTCATTGGCCGCCTTTAGGTTTTACAACAATGGTTACGTTGTATCACTTGTATGGTTGTACCTAAGCTTCTACATTGGTTTAGATTCTTTGGTTAGGACAGTAACAATATTTTTTTAGCGATGGCTTTTGTGTGTGTGGATATGTTGAGCACTTGAGCTAACTAGTTAGTTGACCTAAACCCTAAGTATATAATATTGAAATAGGATTTGTTACATTGTTTATATCATGTTATGCCTTGTGGCTCCCAATTGTGACATATGATCATAATTCTATCTGGAAATTATCCAAAATCAGATTAGCATGCATGGATCAAGATCAAACATACATCAAGTTTTGACATTAAATACTCTAAAATCTTATTTCACAAATTGGATTGTCTAAACGGTTGGCCTAACATATAATCGAAGTTTGGTGAGAGTTAGACTAGAAGGTCAATGGATCACCACCAAGGTGGATTGCCACGGCCACATCCGAGGGGCGAAGGAGGACTTCGTCCCTAGAATTGATAAAATGTGAATGATGGTTAAAGATTTTGCTCAAACACAGCATCATTTTAGGAAATGGAAAGATCTTTGGAATGGATGGAGTACAAAATCAATTCCATTAGGTCCTTGCTCATGCATGACCTTTGATTTTCTTGGAACCTCGCTGTATCGTGGGCACTGCGGCCATTCTTTTATTAAATTAAATGCTTTGATAAAACTGCCGGCGTAATAAGCGTCTGTGCTTAGTAGGATAAATACCTTTGAAACTAGTCACGTGTAATATCTTTCGACCAATAAAATATTGATAGGGAAATAGAACTCATGACCTTGCAATAGTTGTTTTTGATTTGATAAGCATCTCTACAACGAAAGCAAATAAAGACTTGCATTAACTTCTTGTATTTTATGTTAAATTAGCCATTAACACTTATTGTATCTTCAACCTTCATTAGGGTAAAGTTGGTTTATAATCAATTCATTGCTAGTATTACAAACAAGATCGATAGGAATGAACATCAAAGATCATTTTCTATAACCTCTAGTCCTCTACACAGAAGATGCAGCGATTTGAGCAGATGCATTATATTGATGCAGACAATGTATATAATGTATACTAACATTACTGCTTTTCTTTACATCTGCCTCCAGCATTTTTCACCAAAAGAACCATTTCTTTTTCAGGGTCGAATCGGAAACTGGATCATCTTTGTTCCTGGTCTCCATTCCCTGTTTCAGTGCGTCCAGTCTTTTCCTGCATGACCATATGTAACGGCATATTGCGAAGATGAAGAAATTAGATATGTTGTAGCTAACTATAAAAGAACAGAAAAAAGGGAACAAGGCAACACAAAAGAGGGAGTAAATGGAAAAACAAATCTATAGTAAAACAATATAATAAAGAGGACGAAGAAATGCTTTTCCCTTATCTGAAGAATGATGAGATATGATTAGACAATGATATGCAAAACTATAATCTATCCCAACAGAGAGGCTATACCATTATTAATTACTTCTTGTTCTATACATGCAATGAAGATAAGGGGAGACTGGCAGAGCCCGGATTCAATAAGAGGGGTGGGGCGAAGGGCAAAGATGTTAAATTTAGTTAAGTGCCTAATCATTGTTATATCATCAATAAAACATTAATTTGTTGAATGAAGTGAAATAAGTTTGTAGCTTATAGAAGTACATAATAATATTTCAGGCGGGGTAAACTTTTTATTCAAGATATATAATACTAGGGCGAAGGCATGGCCACCCTTGGCCCAAGAATGGCTCCGCCTCTGAATGAAGACTAGTTATATTAAATACTGTAATAAGATATCTCATTCGATAAGATGAGCATTACCTGGAGTCAAAGAGGCGACCATGTAAACTCCATCTTTGCCTGAATCCTTCCATACCCTCAAGTCCACTAGCCAGAATTAAGCGCCTGAATACAATGAAAACAATTGTCAAAATGTATGGCAATATATAAAGTCATTATTAGCCAAAGGTCTTTTTAAAACTCAACCGTACTCAACATTCTTAATGGCTTATATTTTGGAACCCCGAGAGACCTCAAGTATTTTTGCAAAAAAGTTGGTGGTGTATTTCTTTGGAATAAGATGGTTACTGTTTCTACCTTTCACATTTGCTCGTGGAAACAGCGTCGTGGTTTTACAGTTCTTGCCTATCTCATATAACTGACAATAGAGACAGCATTAGACTTCTTTTGGTAGATAACAGAGGAAATACTTCTAGTAGTAAGTGAGCAAAAGGGGATATAATTAACCACAAGATACTGGAGCAATCCAACTGAGCTTAAGACTATCCAAAGATGGGTTTGTTTATTCAACTAGTTTCCGAGGAATGGCCGTACTAGTAAATTGTTCAAAACTTAAGCTTATTTGATAATTGCTCCTCTTATAGAAGGTGCACATAAAGTTGGAAGTTACAGGTCAATTACGAAATGATAGTATGTTCTTAACATCATACTGCCAGAAGAGAAGGTTTCAACAAGATGTACAACATATTCATAGAGAAAATTAATGTCAAGTCAGTTGCTTAAGTGTGCATGCCTTACTCTGACTAAATCCATGAAAATAAGGATCTGATTAATTATTAATACCATGATCCCTTGCAAATGAAGTGGATCTTCTTTGTTGGAACCTCATCAGATAGTCTAATGGTTGAAGAATATTACCTCTCTAACGATGTAACTTCTGATTCAAGCTGAGTAGCTCTATCTTTTGCCTCATCTAACGGCATATACATTCCTAATTTATGCTCACTATCTTGAAGTCGTTGTCTTAGTTCTCCATCCTACAAATGCAGAGCCAGATAAGACAACTATGTAGTCAAATATAAAACAACTAGTATATATTGTAGCAACATCAACATCGACTGCATAAACATCAAGATAGAGAGAAGAGAGGGGGGGGGGGGGGGGTATGCCTTACTCTCTTCTCCACACACTGTCTGTATAAGGCAATTTCATCTTGACAGAATGGCTCGATGTCATTGATTTGCAAACCTGCAGATTGACAACAGAAATGATGATTCTCAAACATAGTTTTACAACTTCAGAAGAAAACAAAATATTAAGAGTAGTATACTCACACAAAAATAGGTTCCTTAAAATGCCATCACATAAATCAACCCCTTCAAGAATATGAGATGCGATTTCTGGAGGAATTATTGGTGAAGGAGGCCCTGTCATCAGGTCATCACCCACCAAAATGGTCTCCTCCATAGTAGGCAGTGAATCGACTGTGTGGATGCAAAAACAGTTCAAATGAATCTAAGTCAATCAACTCAAGAACATGCGAGGCAACTCCAGGATGAGTAACACAAAGATCGAAATACTATAATTTCATTTGGATTGATGGATTTGGATAGGTGGACTTCGAATCCCCCATCCCAATTTTATATGTGAATAATTTTGGGGCATATGAGCCAAGGATTTGAAATCCTCCCTAAGAAATTCAACCGCCCAAATTCTTGATATCCTAATCACAAACTCCAACAAATTCTGCCCTACTATTCCGTGGAGTTTGGAAGTTCTGAGACATAAAAAAGGTGTCCCTGGAGGCTACAATAGCCGAACAATGTTACATACCAAATTGTTCTATCATTTTACTTTGACATTAATGACACCTATGCTACTGATAACTAACACCAGAACACAATCCATGTTTCAACGTACAAACCGAGGGCACAAATTAGCAAGATGGAATGCTTAAATTTCTTCTAATCGTGTTAACAAGATTCAAACTTGAGTCGACTATAAGCCATCCCAGTACATGTTTTGTACTTCACTGATACACTAATCAAATAAATTAGACAATAGTTAGTCGTATACACCCTTCAAGAATCAGTTCTAAACATATGGCATAGAGAAACTCAAAAAAAAAATGTCTACATATATAAATTTCATACCTTTTGACTTCTCTTAGGCTACAAATCTGACCCATTTCTTCTTCATTCCCGAATGTTTCCTAGACATACCATTACTACTCCCTCCAATTCATTTTAACTACGAGGTATTTATTTAATGAAACATCAACCTACTTTTGAAGCTACAATTCATTTGCTTAATGTATTCATATCAAAATATTAATAAAATAGATAACACACTACACACTTGTGTTTTATCATCAGGGTCAAAATATTTAAAAAATACTCCCTCCACCCCATGAATGTCGTCTACTTTCACTCTTTTCTCGTTACTCATAACTTTTCCCATTCGACCAATGATTATATTTTTTTTAGGAAATAAGCCAACGTTAACTAGTATTAAAAACTCTCACACATTTTTGAAAACGTAGGGAGTATTAATTCGTGGTTAAAGTTGAGTAGTTTTTTATATCTAAGTCAAATCGAAATGGAGGTGGTATTTATCTTTCACTTTTCGAATTACAAGTCATGCACTCTCTGAAGTGAAACTACCCATTATATATAAATGAATAAAATTGATATGGAAAGTATAATCTTGAAATTTAGAAGATGTTTGAGTTTACCATCCATGATGCCTTCTAGTTGAAACACCCACAAGCTGTTTGTTTTAATGCCTGAAACACACAAAAAAAGGTTTATTTCTCTTGCCAGTTACAATCTTGTATGATGGAATTAAGATAATTCCTTGAATTGCTTAAAACTTTACCGCAAATCAAGGGTATAAGGAAGAAATGTAATGTAATGTAGTATCTTGTGGGAAAAATCGAGTTCGATTCGGTTCGAAAGAAGTTTAAAAATTCGAATTTTAATGATAAAATATGAAAAGAATAAATATATATATAAATTTATATATAAGCCTAAAGGCTCGGTTCCAACTTTTCGAACAGTAGAACTTTCAGAGATGCTTTTCTGTTTATGGATGTAATTTATTGAAGAGCATCGGCTAAATAACATTGACCTCATATGAAGGCCCTACGTATTTGTGGTATTACACAAAATTGAAACAGTAGAACGAAAATAACCGAAATTTTCGGAACCGATTGGAGCAATGATTTAGAGTTCGCGCAGGATAGAGCCAAGGCCCAATTTAAGGATTCGACACTTTTTAAGAATAATAAGGCAAAGGCAGGTTAAATTTTATATAGATTTCTCAATTTTCATTTATTATTCTTTTCAATATCTTGTAGTATTTGTGTGTTTATATTTCAAGAAGGTGAATTTTGATTTAACTTTGTTCATTATTAATATATTGTAATAATAGATATATGAATATTTATAGAAATTATGCTGTAAGACTACGTAGATATGTAAAAAGAGTGAGTATTATTGTATTGAATGTATACATAAATTGTATAATTAATCTTAAAATGAATTTATTAAAATTAAATATGTTAGATACAGTCATGGAGCAATTTTAATTTCGAGGCGATAGTTTCAAAATTGACTCAAAATCAAAATCGAACGGGGAAACCGATTGGAAGCGATACAGTTAAATGTCGATCGGAGCAAGACGATTTAGAGTTCGGTATTTGAAGAAGAACGAAAAAATAGGTTTGATTTGATTTGGAACAAAAGCCACGAGCAAAATAATTGTCGATTACATACCCCTACCTCATATACTAAATTAAAGAATGATGATGTTTTTCAAAGTAACAGATTATTATAATAAATCTAGTATTTCTTTTGTTTACGTTGCTAAAATTTCAGGTTCAGGACTCATACAGTGACACATTATGTAAAAAGAATTTTTTAACTCATTATTAATATATTTTCATTATAGAAAAAAGTATACAAAATTAAAAACAAATTCAAATTCTTCAACTAGAAATGCAACCCAGACAGAAGATCCAATCTTTTCATTTAGTTAAGGAAATCCATACATTGAAAACATAATATCATTTACAAGGAACTAAAATTGGATAAAATACCCTAACAAATGGTAAAGCACTGAGAAAAGTACAGTGGTATCATGCCACTTAAGCCCTTATGTTACATATACAACACTGAGCACCTTCCAAAGAGCAGAATAAAAATTGCATTAGAACTAAAAAATAATTCACTTGAATCCTTCAAAATCTAGTCTTAAGTATCCCATTACAAAATCCAACAACCTTCACTATCTCTAAATTTTTCTTAGATAAATCTTTCAATTTGTTCCAAGCATTTAGTGGCTCCATGATCGGTGTCATCAAGGTCTAGATAAGATAGCATCTGCAGATGAAGATGCTTTCTTCCCAGTGTATCGCTGCCATAGAGAAAGTAAGTTAAAGGCATAAAGGCTCAAACGTTAGAGTAGAGTAAAAGGGAACTAACATAAAACTATTGATACTATCAGAAGGTGGATGTCGTCGCTACCTGCTTGCCTAAGGTGAAGGGCACATACTTATGTTTGATCATGTGCATTATCTGCCTCTTCATCGTTGAAATGAAGAGCACCAGCCAGTAGAATAGAAGTATTGGCCAAAATACAGGCACATCGAATGCACTGAAGAATGTCAAAACGAAAGCAATGCAGATGGCTTTCACGAGTGAATGCCTGCATGGGTTGTCCAAGAAGTTTAAATATTCAGTAAGCATTCAAGAGATACACCAATTCAGCAAAAAAAAAATTATAACAGTTGAAAGCAGTAAAAATATATTGTGATCACATAGCAGCTAAAAATAAGTAACTCTTCCATCAGCATACATGTAACTCTTCCATCTTACATTATACATCAGGTGCACAAGGAATGACACAATTATGTCTACACTCAAAAGAGAGTAATTTTTTTGTGCCTCTGTGGGTTCATTCTCTAATCTCTATAATTCCAAAACCTAGATTTGACACTCATTCACACCATAATATATATAATACGGAGTAAATGACAAATCCAAATGTATGGATTTCATACAACATTTCAATAAAAAACTCCAACACCGGAACTCTTTTTATTTTTTATTTCAACAACTCGTTATTCAATCCAAATCAGGTGATCTACAGTTTTACTCTTTTGCGCAGTGTGCAAAGTCAGAGAAAGTATAACCATCTAATCCAGACGTACATAAAATAAATAATCACAATTGCGTGAATTGCCATAAAGGCTACAAAATTAGTGTATCTGTAAATTTAATCATCACTTCCACAGGGATATAAAAACATATGAATTAGGAAACTGCCAGCAGGAAAGCACCCTAGCATTTCTTTACTATTTGCAACTATGTGAATGGGAGAAAACTTTCCACTCAAATTCATATTCTCGAAGACTCTGACTTTCTGCAATACTTGGCCGATTAATATTATTCATATACAATTTCCAGCTCAAATAGATACAGAGTATTACATTGAATTCCCAGCATTCAATACTCGAGCAACATAGTAACAAACGGCCGAAACTCAGGTGAAAATGATCATATTAATAGTAAATAACATTAAAAATAGTATGTTTTGATCTGGAAAATAGAGAGCAAAGCAGACGCACCAGAACTTAAACTCAGGAAGGCGTCTGACAAAAGGCCGAAACTCATGATCGCCACGTGTGGGCAAACTAAGCCCCTCATCAGCCGGATCAACCTGCGGGGACAAGAAGGCAATAAGCAATTGCATAATATAATTTGTACAATTACAAATGCGAATGAACCTAAGTAATTGAATAATATAGATCCCCAGAGCGTAGGTGATTATGTAGAACCCTTTCACTATGTTCACTCGCACGCCGTATATCAGGGCTACTATCATTAGGAACATCCACCGCTGCACTATGAGTGGTGTTGTTTTGTCCAGGAGGTGCTGGTACCTCTGCCAGATTGTCAACCTCAGCCTGCTGCTGGCCTGCATTTTTTAGAGGGGGGGGACAATTGGTTGATTCCTGCTCCACCCACTCCTCCCTTTATCTATATACTATTAACTACTTGCATTTTTTTATTAAATACATATCTCGCTGAGCTGTTATACACACACCCCAAATGGTGTCTACGTGAAATGGTATTTTGCGCCGTTTGCGAGTGTATTAATTAGGAAGTTTCGTTAAAAGAGCTGAAATTATCGTTTACATTCTGAATACTTATTACAGTGTGTGTATAGTGTTCTCGCTATCCTCGTAAATTATCACTTTATAAATCGTTCTTATATACATCAATTAAATTTTGTTGGAGTTTAACAAATATTTAGAATAATAAAAATATTGATTTTGTTCTAGGTTAAAGGGTAGTCTTATATATCAAATATAAGATCTTTTAATATATGTTTATATGTATATATTTGTACATTTTTAATGTCTAAATTTATTCTTTTAATTTTATTTTTATAGACTTTGAACTCTTTTCGTATTTTATTAAAATGTGCAATCTTTGTGTAGAATTGCTAGTAGCTGTAAATATTATTGGAGTAAAAATTTATAAATAATTAAATTTTGATTTATATTTGAATCGGATTCGAAATAAATAGTATATGATTAATTGTAACAAACAAGAGAGATATATGTACCATTTGATGTCTCATTTACTTTTATGAGGAGATTGGATTACCAGGTCCTTTCTCGGAGAATTATTTGGTTAGGTGGATTGTAAATCGAGAGAGACGGAGGGAGCTTACGAAATCAATTTTATATTTTTTAGTGCCAAATGGAAATGTAATTATTGGTCAAAAATTGAATCTGTAAAGAAATGAAAATAAATACATATTGAATTGGAAGTAGTAGTACTAAGAGGAGACATTTTATCAAGTTGTGTAATATTTAATTGTTGTGAGTATCAATTTTTTTATTTGAACTCGGAGTTCGGGGTTTTGTTCAAATATCGAACCTTAATGGATCAAAATATAAAAATAATTATAGAAACTTGGAAACGGATGTTTTATTAAATTGATTTTTATCCGATTATAACAGTCCATAGAGTGATACTCCCACCGTTAGCATTTGTCATGGCTGCGCCGCTTCTTCTCCGTGGCCTACCTTTCCTCCGCCGCCACCACCACCTCCCCCTCATCCCCACCTTCATCCTCCGCCGCAGAGCTCACTCTTCATCATCACCCACCACCACCAATCTCAGCCGCCTGAAGGAGCCGCCGCCAAAATACCCGAGAATGGACGACCCAGATTACAACAAATGGAAGGATAAAGAAGCTCTAATTCTCCAAGATGTGGAGCCCATTATTCAACTCACTAAACATATTCTTCACTCTCAGAGGTATATTATTCTCAACTCCCTCCAGATAATTGCACAAATAATGTTGGACTTTGATAAAAGTCAATAGTCAGTCCCAAGTTTGTATAAATGCAAAGTACTCGAGCTTGATATGGTAGCTATTTAATTTACAAACTAATTGCAAAAAGTACCGGACTTTGGAATGGTAGTTACTGAATTTACAAACTAGTTGCACAAACAGTATCCGAGTTTGGAATGGTAGTTACAAACTAATTGCACAACAGTACCCGACTTTGGAATGGTAGGCACTGAAGTTACAAACTAATTGCACAAAACAATAGCTGAGTTTGGATTGGTTCAATGGTAGTCACGCGTTAGATTATACCCTTAATGCAGGAAAATGAGCATTTGAGCAACATGTTTCGAACTCCGGCTACTACCATTGCACCAATAGGAACTCTAGATTATGTCAAACTCTAGGAACTGCAATTAACTCTAACTCCGTGCATTCGTATTTATTTATTGCTTTTATTGCCTCTATCCCAAAAACATTGTCTAGTTTCGAATTTTGATGATTGAATTAAATCTTTATAAATGTTGTAGAAGATTTTGGTGAAAAGTATACATTTTTAATATAACCATTTTGATTCAAAATTGATTTTATCTATGTCAATTAAGACTAGCTAGTTTATTAATCTTGACCAATGGAAATCGAAATGGACAATCTTTTGGGATGGAAGGAGTATTTTTTCAGTTGGTGGTAATTTCATGTACCTATAGCTGGATTATTTTGCGTGTATTCAAAGTTTTTTGATTATGATGATCTTAATAGACTCTTATCCAAATTCGTGGACTATTAATGAGTGGTAGTAGTGTTAGTTTTAATGGTGATATATGCAAAGTAGAGTTGAACTTTGGAAATGATAATTGTTGTTGTTAGAGATTTGGGATGCTGATATTTTAGTTGCCTATGGATGATCAAAATATACTAAATCTTCTATATGGTAGTCTCAAATCTCGACACTATGCAATCTGACGTTTTTTTCTCCATCAAACTGGAATATGATAGCTAGTTCTTTTTAATTTGATTGTTTATGAATACTTATTGACTCTATCAGCTTGGTGATTTGGTGAATGCTTTATCTGAATTTTAGCTATCTCAGCATGCCTAACACTGATTGAACAATAACTTCGATCTAGTTACCACTTCTTCTTCTAAAAATAAATGTTCCCGAATCTCTTAACACCGCATTGTTTCCAAGCCAGTAACAGTGCTGGAATGAATCGTTCTGACTTCTTGTTCCCAGGTATATGGATGGAGCACGTCTCACAGTTGAAGATGAGAAAGCTGTGATCGAGAAGCTTCTTGCTCATCATCCACATTCTCAAGACAAAATTGGATGTGGATTAGATTCCATTATGGTAAGATAATTGATATGTTTACTATTAGAAACGTTATCGTAGCTGGATTTTTTCCTTACACTGTTTGCAATTGAATTCTCAACATAGACTTTATGCATCAATGTTCTGTTGCAGTTTATCTTATCATTCCTGCATATCCAAGAAAGTATATAACATCTAAATATTCGCGAGTCATCGCTAGCCTTAAGGATTTTGCCTCAATGGTAGAATTTGTTTGAATCTGTATGTTTGCTGTGTTCTATCCTGGTGTACAAAATTTGCAGGATCAGATATGCTTACTAGTATACAACCTTACGCTCTATATCTTACACTCTTTTATCACTCGTTCTACACATATTTTCTTATGATCGCGGATTGCCTAATTGAGGACTCTTGAGATTGAGCTTTCTTATCGGTCAAGGATTTTAACCCCATGCTGCCATGCTGGCAGCCAGCAGTTTCATTGCTGTAATGTGAAAGCTGTACTAGACATATACAGTTAGACTTTTCTAGTATTCCTATGTTAAGTAACCAATTGGCAATTGATGTTTCAATTTAATGATCTGGTAGATGATAGTAGTACCATTCTCTTGGTGATTGTTCCTTTTTTAAAAGGTCTTCATATATTTACAAGCATTAATATGATATCAACTGGTGCCTTGTGGACAGGTTGATCGGCATCCACAGTTTAAACATTCAAGGTGCCTCTTTGTTGTGCGAACTGATGGTGGGTGGATAGACTTCTCTTACCAGAAATGTCTCAGAGCGTACATTCGCGATAAATACCCTGCACATGCTGAAAGGTTTATAAAAGAACATTTTAAACGCGGTAGCAGTTGAGATTAAATAGTCTTGAGATTTTACTCCGAGGTTTGGCGCTGTTATTTGCTTCAGTAGGTAATACTCTGTAGACATGACAAAAATAATATTTATTACCAGATTGTACTATTATCTCAATCTTTATGCAAGTAACTGTTGGATGCTTTCCAAGATGCATTCAATCTTTGTAAATATGAGAAATTTTCTTCCAACTTCCATTGATATTGCATTGACTGTAGTTTCACACTGTAGAAAAGGATCCAAGTTAAGACTTGGTTTTGTTAATTGTTATTCCCTCCGTCTCAAAATAAATGATCATTTAGATTAAAAGTGTTTTATTAAGGAATATTGAAAAGTTATATTGAGATTATAAAAGAAAGGCTACGTTGAGATTGGCAAAAAAAACTAATTTGAAATGTAAAAAGGGCATTAAAAATATAAACGATCGATTATTATAAAAAAAACAAATTTTTTAAATGATAAATACATTTTTGAGACGGATACATTTTTTGAAGACGGATCGACTATACTCAAATTGAACCAATTAGAATTAAAATATCACTTTTACATGGATTACTATGATGATACTTTCTAGTAAAAATACATATATAAACGCATTTGGATTAATATTCACAAACCAAAACTCATATAGGATAACTATTTAGAAATACAAGTAAATTAGTATAATAAACTCATATAGGATAACTATTATTTAGAAATAGAAGTAAATTATTAATTATAGTTTATTGAAGCAAATCTTTTCGATGACTACCATCACACAAGTCAAAGAAAGAAACATGAATGAAAATGAATGTAAGCATACCTCATAATTTCTCTCATTGTTTATTACAAAGTAATAGATATGAATTAAATTTAGGATTCGGAGGATTAATTTGAGAGAGTTCTAAAAACATGAGTGAAATTTTAGTGAAATGATTTTGTGGGTTGTAATTGCTTAACTATTATATATGAAGGAGTATAATTGTCGAATGTCCGGTATAGGAATAATTTTTTATCGGTGCAAAGAATAAGCACTTTTTTAACTTTTGAGTACATGCGTAAATGGTTAAAATGAAAAAAATTTATTTCCATTCCGGAGTTGATTTACCAAATGCGGTTCTAGAAATTTAATTAGAGCATATAAAATAAGATTTTATTCAAAATTAAAAACAAATATAATTGGTATATGATATCTACACTTCAACTAACCAGAAAAGTTTTTAATTCTAATTGTTGTCCATATCAATTTTTATTGAGTCAGCGTTTTAGCGGCTATTGAAAAATGAATGCGATGGAATTTGAGGAGAATTCGATGGGCGATTGATTGCAAAATAGGTTCGTGATATAATTTCAATCAATCATCAATATACTCCGTATATGATATTGAACACGAACCAATTTAACACTCTAATAAAATTGGAGAAGAAGCGGAAGAAATTTTCACAAAATAACAACTACTTTGTATCGCTATTAGTTTTTAAGATTTTACATCATTTATCAAATATTTCTTACTCACTTAAGATTCTCTTTTAGTTGTCTTTTTATCTTTTAATTTTTTGTTTAGAAATATTTGTCCTTCAAGCATAAAAATTATATTTTAATGTATTTTTGGCTACTTTTTATTATTAAATTATCATTAGCCCAATTATATAATTTGAGTTAATTGATATTTTTATATTCAATATAATTTTGGTATATTTTCTTTTAACTTGTCATGTATAAATTAGTAGAAAAACTTTGACTTAAAGGAGGAACAGAGAAAATATTATACTCGGTATATACTATTTTCCAAAACATTTGCAGATATTAATTTTATTATTACAAAACTATATCCAATTTTTGGAACTTTAAACCATGTAAACAACAGTGTCTGAAGATGAAATAGATATTTAACGAGTCTGGAAGCAGTTTGAGTGATCTTGTAATAACAATAATGGCTCCTTTAACATCTTCAGACTTGAACTATCTCGTTTATCGTTATCTTCATGAATCAGGTGCCCCCTTTCTCATGTCTCATCTTCTTGTTTCTATTATTTTATTATTATTATTATTGCTAACTCAAAAAATTACTAGGGTTTTTTTGTTTATATTATTTAATTTTGGAGTTAAATTGAGATTTCGAGCATACCCATCTTCAGATTAGTTGTTCTATATTTCAATAAAAAGATAAAGTTTTGAGTTTTAGTTGAAAAAATAACTAGCTTTTTTTCCCCTTACTTTCTCTTCTCTAATTTTATTTGGTTTGGTTGAATTGGTATTTGGAGCATGCCCATGATCAGATTTTGTTGTTTGTTTCAAGAAAAAGTTATGAATTTTAATTTAAAAATGACTAGGGTTTTAGTTTTGTTCTTTTCTATTTTAATTCACTTTGCGTGAATTGAAATTTAGACCATGCCCATGATCAGATTAGTTGATGTTTGTTTCAAGAAGAAGATAAAGTTGCGATTTTTAATTGAAATATTAGTAGGGTGTTATTTTTTCTCTTCTTTCCTTCCATTGACCTTGCTTAAATTGAAATTTCGAGCATGCCCGTGATGAGATAATTTGTTCTGGTTCAAGAAAAAGAAAAAGAAAAAGTTGTGATTTTTAATTTTGGATTTATATAGTTATGCTAATTTCCATGGATTTTGTTTATAAGTTGACTTGTTAATAGGCTCATCTCAAGACTTAATCTTTATTTGTTGTTATTTTGTAAGGAAAATAAGCTTTGGTAGAGTGGCAGTTTTAATTAGGTTCCAAATATGTGAACCGAGTGGTTAACGGTAGTTGTAACTGGAGTACAATAATTGATATGTCCATACCATTTTGTATTTGGTGTAATGTATAGTCAGTTAAGTTCTTCACTAGTGCTTCATAAACTTCTACATGGCAGAGATTGAATAATAATTGAGATATAATTGGTACATAATTATTTTTTATTACGGGCTAAATATAAGCTGCGTATGTAGCCTTAGTATCTTTTTATAGCAATTGGGGTGGAAGGGAAATGGGGTTGGAACATACAATTCATTAGTTTGGTTGGAAGGGGGGAAAGTGGGAAGGAGCTGGATTAGCTGTTCTTCAATTGACAATTTGACATTACGATTGTTGATGATGAGCCTCCTTTCCCGTTTTTCCGTCATGCCAATTGCAGAAAAGTAACATATTCACCTTTCCCTTTCTCGTGCAAAGGGACTCACGCTAGTGGAAAAAAAGCCTAAGGTATTAGGCGACCAGGTTCGACATGTATTCTCTGTTTCCATCTACATAGTAATTTGTCAGTTAATACATGTGTTTTTAAGTATAATTGAACACAGTGATGCTTGAGAACGAATAAGTATTTTTTATTTCAAATTCTTGTTATTTGTTGTTTTCATTTTGAAAATATTTTTCTCAGTTAACGTGTGTTGAAGTAGAATCGGACATGGTGATGATTGAAAGTGATTTTTTTTTCCTTCTAATTTTGATGTCAAATTCTTGTCGAGCTCCCTCACTTGTTTTCTAATATTGATGTGTCTTTACAGGATTTACACATGCAGCCTTTTGTTTAGGATATGAGGCTGGGTTGTTGAAAACCACTATAGATGCTAACTTGGTTCCACCTGGTGCTCTGGTTACATTTGTCCAGAAAGGAATTCAGTACCTTGAATTGGAGGCGAATTCGATTAATGTAAGCATATCATTATATTATTGAACGCTTGGGGTTTGATATTATTGACACTGTTTACTAATTTATCCTTGTTATGATCTATAGGATGATGCAGATGTGGAGGCAGACTTTCAGTTTCTGCAGCCTTTGGATCTCATAACAAAAAATGTTTCTGAACTACAAAAGATCATAAAAGAGAGAAAAGAAAAAGATTTGAAGGATAAATCCAAAGGAAAGGAAATACATTCTGCTGAAGCTGACCGAGAACTCGAGAGAGAAGTTGCTAAAGAAAGAGAGAAAGAGAAGGAGAAAGAACAAAGGGAGAAGGAACGCAGAAGGGAAAGAGAGAGGATGGAAATAGATAAAGAAAAAGAAAAGCCTCGGGAAGTTCTTACTGACACCAAACACAATGAAGAAAAAAGGAATAACATTCGCTTAGAGAATGGATCTGCTGAAGGTAACATAGAATGACCTGAGGTTAACTTCTATTAAAAACTTGGAAACTTCTTACTAAAGCTATGCCTTGGTCTATTGGCAGAGGCAGAACCCATGGAGATTTGCACAAACTCGACACTCTTGCCTTCTGAGTTTTCAAGTAGTGATGTGTTGGTTTTAGAAGGCCATTCCTCTGAGGTTTGATTGCATGCTGAATTTTACTTTAATGTTAGGGTGATCCTTGCTCCTGCTTTATACTGCCTTTCTTCTATTAGTAAAATGTGTGTAGATACCTTTAGCTTCACTGATCATTCCTTCTTCTCCTTTGCAGGTATTTGCATGTGCTTGGAGTCCTGCAGGACCACTTCTTGCTTCTGGGTGTGTTGATAACGTTTCTTTGTATATGTGTCTTTTTGTAGTCAGTAACTTCACATACATACTTGAAAAATATATATAATTCTATTAAGCAATTTTTCAAAAACTATAGACTTTCTTTAAAAAATTATGTTGTCCTCCCCCACACACACACAATTTTTTCTTATTTGTATGGTATCAAGTTATCCGCCCCCTGGTTGGTACCAAAATCCGGTTCCTTCACTGGTGGTGCTAATAAACATATTTCTTTTTGTGACCCAGCTCTTGTTAGTTTTGCTTTTATAGACTGCAATTGCATGCCTTGTCTGTCTTTTTAATCTAAAAGAACCCTTAGTGATCATTGATGGATTTTCAATAGAACCTGAGGGACTGTATCACAGGTTTATGTTGAAATGAAACCAGTCTTCTCAAATTTAGCATCACACCAAGTTTTTATTGCCGACCGCTATTCAGGCCCAAATGTGTGATCCATGACTAGTGCTCATTTGCGGTTCAAGTAGTTACTCTTTCAGGGAAAAGAGTAATTCAGTTGAAATATCATCATCTTATATTTTTATAGTAGTCTAGAAAACTTTTCTTTCCATGCTCGATGGAGTCAAAGATTTTATATTCTGGCTCTTGTATATAATGGAATATATCAAAATGGCTCGTTACACTATCTACACGTCTTATTTATTGTGAAGTAGTAGATAGTGTTTGCACTCCACTCTTGCATCTATTCGGAAACAGCCTCCTTGTTATCACAAGGGTAAGGCTGCGCACTATCCGACCCCCTCCCTCACCCCGCTTAGGTGGGAGCCTTTTTAAACGCATTGGGTCATGTTAATGTTAGTGTAGAAAACTTTTATTTCCCATTAATTGTTTCTAATAGTAATTATAAAAAATAAAGTTTAGGCTTCGGATGGAATTTAATTGAATTACAAGAATGGTTGCGTTGTCTTCTTATGGCATCAAGTGTTCTTCTTGTGACTTGTGAGATGAGATAACATTGGAAATTACGTAGACTTTCGAGAAAAAGCCGTCTAATTTGTAAAATGTATAACGTAGGCTGAGTTAATTTGACTAGGCGAGGAAAATACGTCATTTAAGGCATCTGAACTACTCCTTCCAGTATAGGTCTATAGGAAGATATTATATTCATTGTGTTTATATGCCAATAAGAGATGAATCTTGTTCTTATTTGGGTTAAATTAATAAAGGAGAAAAATCATTAAAGTGTCCTAATCATCAAGGTGGCAGTTATGTGATTAAGATAGAAATAAGTTTTTCTCTGATTTATCCACTTCAGATTTACTTCATTTCTTGAATTTGTGCCTGCATTGTAATTATTGCAAAAAGTGAATGACTCGATCCTCATGTGATATCTTCAACAAAGTTGTGAATATCCTCATGCATTATAATTATTGCAAAAATTGTGATACTCCGAAAAATTACCACTTCTCGACACCGCGATAGCTTTTGGAGCTTTACCGCGACGGAACGCGAAACGCTATTCCCAACTTTGTTGAAGATTCTGTACTACAGAGGTGGGATTGTGTAATCCGGCACACATTTGTTGGTACTGCAAATGGAACTTCAGGACTTGAGCTTGTTATTAACTTTGCATATTGGCATTTTTTTTCCTGCCAATTTATTAAATTTCTAAGTTGTTTTTTAGAATAAAAAGTACGAAGTGGAGTACATCATTCTGGTTGTCTTATTATTTCTCATTAGTGTCTGCAATATCTTTGCAGTTCTGGTGATTCAACAGGTCGCATTTGGACCGTTGGAGATGGACCATGTGGCTCAAGAACCGGACCTCTTAATGCTGTGGTGCTTAAGCATTTCAAGGGCAGGACTAACGAGAAGAGCAAAGATGTCACGACCCTAGATTGGAATGTGAGTAATTTTCAAGATTGTGTGCGACTCTTGAGCCTTTACCACAAACTTTCATTTTGATTTTTAAGTTTCAAGCTCTTCCCTTTAACACAATTCTATTACTAGTATTTTAGGAGTGGGACTAGTTTACATGTAATTTGGCACATATTGTTGATTGACACATCTTGTTTGCAGGATGAAGGAACGCTACTCGCAACTGGTTCATATGATGGCCAAGCAAGAATATGGAATCAAGAAGGTAAATATTACTCTGTGGCACATCAAGTTGTGTTATTGAATAGAGTATACAAGTAATTTGCATTGCACTTCTGTCTAATTTTATTTTTTCTTTAGAAAATAATTATACGTGAAATTTAATAAAACATTTTAGTGGATCTCAATTGTTACTTCTATTTGCATTGCACCACTTGGTCTTTCTGATAGTAGTAGTATTATTATTGGTATTATTATTTTTGTTGTTTTTTGGTATGAAGAGTTTCATTTAATCAATAGAGGAAAATGGTGTTAGCAGTTAGCCTAATAAGATTATTATTATTATTATTATCGGTATTATTATTTTTGTTGTTTTTTTGGTATGAAGAGTTTCATTTAATCAATAGAGGAAAATGGTGTTAGCAGTTAGCCTAGATGTAAGGCTAATAAGACTAATTCCCTTTAGTCTATCTTCGAGAATTAGTAATTTTTAACATATTTGCTGAAAGCCAGTTAACATGCAATTCCCTTGAGGTGAATCTAACCTTCTAATTTTTGTGCAAATGTCTTTTCAGGGGAGTTGATAAGTACGCTGAACAAACATAAAGGACCAATTTTCTCTCTGAAGTGGAACAAGAAAGGCGATTATCTTCTTAGTGGTAGTGTAGACAGAACAGCTATTGTATGGGATGTGAACACAGGCGAATGGAAACAACAATTTGAATTCCATGCAGGTTATTGACATTTTCTTTTTTTCCTTAGGCATTTCCCATATCGTTCTCTTTATACAAGAGTGGACAACTTGTAGTGTCCTATCATCTTACTGTCCCATATACTAACATAGTATTCCTGTTCAGCCCCCACCTTAGATGTTGATTGGCGTAACAACAATTCTTTTGCAACTTGCTCCACGGACAACAAGATATATATTTGTAAAGTCGGGGAGAATCGCCCAATCAAATGTTTCACAGGACATGAGGTAAGTTCTATTTCTGATGCAATTCCTGTTAAAAAGCATGTGTATGTTCGCCATTTTCATCGCTCCTAAAGTAATTCAAAATCACATCAAGAACAAGAAATTAACACGGGTTTTTAGTGCAATCACTGCTTATTATATCAGACTTTACTCGGAGAATTTAACACGGTTTTTCAGTACAATCACTGCTTATATCAGACTTTACTCGTCGGAGTTAACAAAAAATGCATATGTATGTCTAAATTATTATTTGGAATTTTTTTTCCATCTTCTACAGTGTCAGATATTTATTCTTTGCTCTTGGATATAATGGAATAAATCAAAATAGCTCATTACACTATTAGTGAGGTAGTTGATAGTCTTTACACTTTGGTGAACTCCGAAACAAACTCCCTATTATCATAGGGGTAAGGTGGCATGCGATATGATCCTCCTTACTCCGTTTAGGCGGGAGCCTCTTTAGAGGCATTGGGGCATGTTATTGTTGTCCGAGACTTAAACTTATCCTCAGATGGGTGACACAAATTATTGTAGTAAGCTGCTCTCAACTCTCGTACATCCACCATATCTACTTATGACTAATCTGTCACTTTTGACTTTAGTTAAAATGAAGGAATTCAATTGAATAAGTCTACTGCACCATAAATGTTTTAATTTTTAGATTTCTTTTAGAAGTATTTACTTAATAAAGATCAAATACATGAATTAATATAAGAATAGAACATGAAGTTAATTATTTAATTTGGAAAGATGGCATATAAAGTGATACCAATTTGGTATTTCTTATCTATTATGATGTGGTCAGAATTTTATCTGCACCTTATGTTTTTCATTTGTTGCTCATAGTAATTACAATATAATTCAGAAGCACATGCATGAAGGCAACAGATTACATATTACCTGAAGTCCTGAACATGACAAGAATTTGCTTTTTATTTCTATTTATCCAGGGAGAAGTAAATGCTATCAAGTGGGATCCCACAGGGTCACTGTTGGCGTCATGCTCTGATGACTTCACTGCCAAGGTCAGTGGTTTTTGCTAAGAGAATACTATTCCTCCCCTTCCCTTTATTATGGTTTCTTTATGATTTATTATGCATGTCAACTTTCTTGCTTGTCTGGAATTGTGTAGCATGTTCTATTACTATTGTGCACTTGTTAAACGTCCTCCTGCTTTTGTGAGTTATACAGAACCGTTACGATATTAAGAGTGGGAATTCATTATTTACCTGACCATTGACTCACAAATATGTTGCTAATGACTCGTTTACCTATGGAGCAGATATGGAGCATGAAGCAGGATAACTGGGTGCATGATTTGAGGGAACACACTAAAGTATGATTTTAGAATCTTTTATCGTTTAACACTTATTATTCCTAATAGATTATAAAATGTAACAGAAAATGTAAGGGGAATTTCTTGAAAGATCAACATGCTCTGGCTTCTTTACCATCCATTCTTGATTTTCTTAATGTACTTCCAACTAAGTTTTGACTTGAGAATTGAATTTTGTAGGAAATATACACAATTAGGTGGAGTCCTACAGGGCCTGGCACATGCAACCCTAATCAGCAACTGGTGCTTGCAAGGTGTATCCTCTACGCTTGAAACTTTTACCTACCTTTTTAGTGTAATCGTCATATTTTCGTTTTGTAAAGATCCTGAACCTGTCCTTTTTTAATAACACCATAATCAAGTCATGGTTGTCATATTATAATTCATAAGTAAAAAAGGAGTCATTTTATATATAAATAGAGTAAAAAAATGCTAACTTATATGGGATGGAGGGAGTATTAATATAGTTATTAATTGGTGTTAAGAATTTTGAAATATCTATAGGAACTTTTTGTTCAGCCTGCTGTAGATTACAAAAGAAGTATCAAGTGTGCATATATATATATATATATATGGTTTTGTCAGGGCAAGTGTTCATAGAATCAACTGTAATATTCGTTTAAAACTAGTCTTATTACTCCCTCCATCTCAAAATGGTTGATTGTTTTGAGCAAGATTACTTTATTAAGGAACTATAAAACTTTCTTCTTTTGCGCTGCGTTAATTAAAGGTAATCATTGCACTTTATCTTGAGAAGTGAAACATTATAGCGACAAAAGTATAAAGAAAATTTAAAAAGTATCAAACGAGTCCCCTATAACATCAAGTAAGAGAACACACTTTTATTCTAAACAATCAACTATTTTGAGACGAAGGGAGTATTATATGAAACATCATATGAATTTGCTTGAATAACATTATTGGAGAAGTTGTAATGAAACTCAGCTAAAACCCAAGTTGGCAGGTAATGTTCTGTTATTCTGGTTAGACGAAAGCATTATTGTCCTATATGTATTGTGAAAACAATTTTTGTCTCCAATATATATTTTAATCTAGTGGGTTACCTTTTCTTTTTAGTGCCTCATTTGACTCCACAATAAAGTTATGGGATGTTGAAGCTGGAGGCCTTCTTCATAGTCTTAATGGACACAGGTATGAACCTTCGAAGTTTAGTCCCAAATTATTTGGGATGTCACAAACATGCAAAATGCCCTCGTTGAACTGCAGACATCTTACATATTGTCAAATAGTAGAATGCCGGTGGGAATTTGTATTTATATGTATGTCCTCTGTGATATAGCATGTATTGTTATCAGATGGCCATTAGCAATAGCCATTATACCTATATGACCAATATCTTACTGGCATTTGTATGATGAGTTACTCTCTATTAAACATTCAGGGAGCCAGTCTATTCTGTGGCTTTTAGTCCTAACGGTGAGTATCTGGCAAGTGGATCGTTGGATAAGTGCTTACATGTATGGTCTGTGAAGGAAGCCAGAATAGTGAAGACATATTCTGGTTATGGTGGGATTTTTGAAGTATGTTGGAACAAGGACGGGGACAAGATTGCAGCATGTTTTGCTAACAATGTAGTCTGTGTATTAGATTTTCGGATGTAAACACAAAAATTTATTTATCGCACTCTGGCTAATGTAGCATGTAGGAAATGTAACACTCAACCAATACTTTTGCTTGAACACCATGTAAATCATTGTCATGTCTGTAAAATAACATCAGATATTAAGTGCCACTCAATATGCAGTTCCAATGTCATTGTCATAGGCATTCCTCTGAATTCCTTGTTATGATCTGATTATGAGCAGTCCCATTGCATTGTTCAGTACTTTAGGTAAATTTAATCGCGCAAATGGCTCTTTCATGTAACCTTTTCAGAGAAAGCTTCAGCATCTAAGCATGAAGCTGATGCCATAATTTGGTTTGTATTAGCTGGCCTGGAGAAGCAACTAGGGGATTTGCAGGGTAAGCAAGCATTAATTTGGAAGATTATGGTCTTAATGGACTATAAAGTGGGAAGTATGCTATTGGAAAAGTATGAAAAGGTTTGTCAATCGTGTGCTTTGATGACTACCCAAACACCTACTAGAATTAAAAGGTGGAACTTTAATTAATCTGTCTGTTATATTTTATGTGATCGGCTTTTTTATCGCGTTAAAAATTAATATTGTGATGGCACGTGTTATATTGTTATATTTAAATTAAGCTTTTTAAATCGAATAATAAGCATTCGTCGTTTAGCAGATGTCGCGTAAAATATAATAGGAGATCCTTCATGGAGAGGTGCTATATTGAAGAACTATACTCTATTACTTTCTATGTTGTTAGCCATCACCTTTTAGATCTTCCACTATGACTATATTCCCTAGAGAGTAGAAAAGGGTGAAATTTGGATAACTAACATTTTTTTAAAGTAATTTTAATTTATAGTATCGTTTTAAATTTTTTTTTGTTTTACAGCGTCGTTTCGTGCAAAATCTTAAATTGTCGCAATTAAGCAAGCAGGCCGTGCTTGCCTCAGACCACCCAGTCCGCTGACCACCGGTCGCTTCCCGCTACCCCGGTCATTTGCCACTACTCCTTATCCATCCCTTTGTTGCCCTCATCTCTCTGTGGCCTCGCTTTTTCTCCACTCCTCGATCGCGACCCCCAGCCGTTCCCACTTTCTCTCAAGTGCGAAATCCTAGGGAGGGGGTAGGTAGAATCGTGGTTTTATGAGGAGGAGGGGTGTGGAGTCCTGCAGGTGGAGGAGGAGGAGGGAGATGGGTCGCTTGAGGTAGGAGGGTAGTGGTGGAAGGATCGGGGTGGGGGAGGCGATGGGGAGGGGGGTGGGGGTGGAGTTGTGGTGGTTGGTGTTGGTGTTTGGAGGGTGGTGGTTTGAGAGGAAGAAATGAAGTGTTTGTTTGCAATAAAGATGATTTAGTATTTTAGTAGAAAATGAGTCTTTGAAAAGCGAAAAATTTTAAAAAAGTATTTCGAAATTAAAATTAACTTTAAAAGGATCTTGAATTATCTAAAATTTACTTTAAAACCAATAAAATGATATATCGATAATTGAATTGTAAATTTGGGTGTTGCCACACAATGTTCCTCACTTCCTTAGGAGATAGTGACGTGAATATGTGATAATATTATCATGATCTTGTTGCTAAGGTTATAATACCTCAAAGATTAATTTATGATCAAAATTTAAATTCAAAAAATCATATACGTCAATCAAAATAAAATGAATTTGGAGCGAGTATTGAACTTATTAAACTTTAGTTAAAGGAGATATATACTATGTTACAATGAATCCAATTTGTTAAAGTTGAAGTGCAATATCTACATGTCTTTCACAAACAAGGTAATGGGTTGCGTAGATGATGATCATATTGTAATAGCATCATCATTACGCTTTCTTCAACAAATCCTATAAGTACTGCACATGCACACGATGAACAACCCAACCCCACATCTGAGCTGTGAACTCCAACGTTGATTCATTATAATCGTATTTATATTAAGGTTCTGACAATTTTTATGTTGGTTGTCGAGGCCTAACGAAACCTTATCATGTATCCGTTCTTTCTTGGGTCTGGTAGTATAAATTCTCCAACGTTTATGGTGGTTGTTGAGGTCTAACGCTATCCTCTTTTTTTGTCCATCTTGGATCCGCCCGTATAAACTGGAGTTTCTTTGAAATATAGATTTTAAACAACTTATTCATCAAGAGTCGACCCCATTTAATGGCATAACGTTTGGTTTGATTTATTTATCAAGAAAATAGAGATAGTCTCATTGGGAGCATACACCCTTGTTCCAGATTCAAGAATGACCTCAGCTTCACCTGAAAATGCTATAGTACCAGTCCCTAAATTTACCTTAGACGATGTTGATGAAGAAGAAGAATCTCATCATTTGTTATCAACCACTCCATTTTCAGATTCTGGTAAAGTGGATGATGTAGATGATGAAGAAGTTGCATATGAGTCACGTGAGAAGATTTCTGTAGTTGGTTTTGATTCAGAATTATCATCATCCAATGGTTACTATGATGATATTACAAAGATCGAAACCTTTTCATGGAAAAAGCTGTGGCTTTTCACAGGGCCTGGATTCTTGATGAGCATAGCTTTTTTGGATCCAGGCAATTTGGAAGCTGATTTACAGTCTGGAGCTATTGCTGGAAATTCTTTATTATGGTTGTTAATGTGGGCTACTGCTATGGGGTTGCTGATACAGCTGTTGGCTGCAAGGATTGGGGTGGCGACGGGGCGGCATTTGGCTGAGCTGTGTAGGGAAGAGTATCCATATTGGGCTGGGATTTTGTTGTGGTTGATGGCTGAAGTTGCACTCATTGGGGCTGATATTCAGGAGGTGATTGGTAGTGCTATTGCCATTCAGATTTTGAGTAAAGGGGTTTTGCCACTTTGGGCTGGAGTAGTCATTACTGCTTCTGACTGGTATGGATTCTGCACAATTTTCAGTGAAGTAAATATTGCTTTAATTAATGAGAATTATGATTTTATCAGTGAAAGATAGTTCCTTTACATGTTAATTTTTTTTTTTTATATTTGTATTACTATTATATATTTATATTGTTAGTGTAATCAAACAGTATATATTGTGAGAGTTTGGATTTGGCCTGTCAAATTTCACATGTAACAAACATGGGTGTTAAAGATTGGAATTATGTGCATGGTCTACCAAGGATGGTTCCATCTTCACTGTATAATACTAGTAGGTACTAATGTTTCTTGCAATCCTAGTTATCGGCTTCTAAAGCTTTGCTTTAAGGTCGATTCTGGATTTTCTAATTGGAACTGTTTAAGTTCGCTGATAAGTTCACTGATGCTTTTAATTTACTTATCATCATTGGAAACATTGGTTAATGACTCGCGTTAGTAATTTTTCTGAAATTGAAATACATTCTTTGAATAACCAAAAAGAGGTGGAACCAAAATTAGATTTTGTTGAACTGTAATGCACTGCAGTTGTCTTTTCGGCTTTTAGTTGGAGTGCTTCGGAAGTTAGTAACAAGAAAGGAGTTGTTTTTTGCACTGAATCACTTGACAGTAAATAATATAGCCAAGATTCAGCAGTCCACAATCTTTGAATATTTGTAACTTTTTAAATCTAGGGAATGTTATCATATAATGTTTGGCATCTATAGATTTTAACTCCGTGTGTTCCTATCTTTTAATATTTGTAACTTTTTAAATCTTTGATTCCTCTGTTTCTCTATACAGTTTTATATTTTTGCTTCTAGAAAACTATGGAGTGAGGAAATTGGAAGCTGTTTTTGCAGTTCTTATCTCCACAATGGCACTATCATTTGCTTGGATGTTTGCTGATGCAAAGCCTAGCGGAAAGGAACTTCTAGTAGGTAATGTCACAGTTTCTTTGCAAATAGTACTAAATCTTAGATTCGTTTTCAGTTATTCATTAGGATTGATCAATGCCTCCCTGCAGGTCTATTGGTACCGAAACTTAGCTCAAGAACAATTCGTCAGGCTGTTGGAGTAGTAGGGGGCGTGATTATGCCTCACAATGTCTTTCTGCATTCTGCTTTAGTGCAGTCGAGAGAGATAGACCCCAAGAAGAAAGGTCGAGTACAGGAGGCCATTAAATATTATTCAATTGAATCCTCCATTGCTCTCTTAGTCTCATTTGTGATCAATTTGTTCGTTACAACTGTATTTGCCAAAGGATTTTATGGTAGCAAACAGGCAGATAGCATAGGCCTGGTAAATGCTGGCCAGTATCTGCAAGAAAAATATGGTGGCGGAGTGCTTCCTGTTCTGTATATATGGGGTATTGGTTTGTTGGCGGCTGGCCAGAGTAGCACCATAACTGGAACTTATGCTGGACAATTTATCATGGGCGGTTTCCTTAATCTCCGTCTGAAGAAATGGCTGAGGGCATTAATCACTCGGAGTTGTGCTATCCTACCCACTATGATTGTAGCCATAATTTTCAACAGCTCGGAATCATCGCTTGATGTGTTTAATGAATGGCTGAATGTGCTCCAGTCAATGCAGATTCCTTTTGCTCTTATTCCGCTGCTTACTTTGGTGTCGAAGGAGGACGTAATGGGAGTGTTCAAAATTGGGCCTATTCTGGAGGTATGTCTCAAACTGCTCAATGCATTGCTCTCTGTTTTTTTATAAAAATAGGAAGAGACCATTCCAGAGTTTAAAATGTTTTTCGGATTTAGTTGGCAATTTGAAACCAAAAAAATCGTGATAGTTGGATTCCTCGGATAATACCAAGTCGCATATTATTTACATGATCGTATATTTGTATGACACATTTTAGATGTTGATTCTGAGGGTTACCACCTTCTATATTCTGCAGAAAACTTCTTGGACTGTGGCTGCTTTGGTGATTGTGATCAATGGATACCTTTTAATGGACTTCTTTATTTCTGAAGTTAATGGGGTACTCTTTGGTTTTCTTGTCTGTGCTGTAACTCTTGCATATATAGGTTTTATTATGTATCTGATGTCGCACAGTGGTGCCCCTTTATCGGCTTTTGTTGATCTAATGGTCTCCAAAGGGTATTCTTACATAGGAAAATGATGCACCAAACTTCTATGGTTGTTTGATATCGAATCTCTCGGATTGAATGTGAAAAAGCATCGTCGATTAGTGTACATGACCATGATTCAAAGTGTCATTTGATATGGGCCGAATGTTAAAAATAAGAAATGCTTCTAAACATTACGATACATTTCTAAATATTGTAAAATATTGAATCTCCAAGTACCTTTCGATAGATCCAAGGAAATGCATGTGGCAAAGGCTGAAGACAAGTGATTTCTTTTTAATCAATTACTTAAAATCGATTATTAAAAATCGATCCAATTAAGTCAAGCCATATTTAAAAATAACTCATAAAGCCAATATATATACTTTTTATATTCGGGCTCTGTGCCACTCTATTAAAGTTAGATTGCAAGGTGTCAAAAAGATTTTTTTAAAAAATTCAGTGATTAAAAAATCACCCAAAGCGCCTGTAAAAAAGCTGAAAGTGTGCTCAATTATAACTGCTTATTGAAGATCCTACTTGTCCTAAGAGGAAAACAAAAATTACGTAACGTTATTGTTATATCCTATAATAGACCTCTTCAACCTACAAATTTAATCTCGTCTCTGATGCCAAACACGAAGAAAATAAAGATCGAATCCATTCTGGTGATTCCCGAGATATCAATGTTCTCAAGAGAACCTCAATTTCAAAGTTCCCTTTTGGCCACCATACAATTGTGATGGATCATCCTTTGGTTCAAAATCTTCAAATTGGAGACAGCATTACACAAAGACAATACACGTCAAGATCCAAACGTATGAAGATTGAGTATCGGAATTCTGGTCATATGCCCAAGATGTATGATATAGATAGAAACAATTAAATTAATCGCCACACAACGCATTCTAACGAAATTCTTGAGGATGTCAAAGAGCTACCGCTGAAAAGTGTTACTATATCTTAAATAAAACGACTAAAAAATATCTCCCAACAGCATTTCCAATCAAGCATCAAATGAAAGAAAGAAAGCAGCATCTGCCTACAACTTTACCCAATCTCTGCATCCAAGCACTGCCTCTTCCCATCTCGACTATTCGCGAATCCTTTTCTTCTAGCCCTTTCATAGTCCACGTAGCATACCACATAATTATCCTTTGAAAAGTCCTTCAATGATTCAAATCTACAACATGGAAAAACTGCTGAAGATGAAAACAAAACTTCCTTTGAACTCAATGATTTAAAGATTAATATTGTGAATGAATATGAGTCATTGATCATGACTATTAGCTATGAAACGTACTATGATGATAATCTCTGCTAGTCCCTATGTCAGCTTCTGCTAGATTCTATGGAGGGCAATTGAAAAGTTTATTTTCTTGACCCATGACACAGCTGAAAGTTCTGCGTAGTCAAATTTTTCTACTGGTTATCTTCAAGGAAGACATTTTGAAGACTACTCATTTCTTTTGCAAAAAAATGGCAACGGAGGAGCATATAGAAGATTGATCAAATCAATTCAACAAAAGGATTTCAAGGACAAGGTCTTAAATTGAGTATTTTTACTGCTTTTTCTTATACAACTTCAAATATTATTTCATACTATAATCACTTGTGTCTCTCGATTCGTATAATCTGCATCACGAATCTCAATGATCTTCTCCCTTACTAGTATTTCTTTAAGGATATCATATTTAAACGATTCTATATCGACATCAGAAAAATATTTACATCCGACATCGATGTTAAGTGTTCTCGTAATCTCTCTACCTACGCCAAACTTCTACTTTCATTGCACACACACTGCATACCAATCCACAATCGGCATGAAAATTTTTCCATGTCGACAAACGACGTTGGTAACCTTTTTCTGCATGCTCACGCCGTGGCTCCTCTTTCACGCTGCCTTCTCCTAATTCATCATATTCTCGCTTTCTTCTTTATATCTTATCGCAAAGTAGAAGCGATTTAAATACGTAATTAATATTTAGTCAAGGCGAGTATCACAAAGTGGGATTCAATAATAAAGCCTACATCTTTCATGTATGATTCTACCCACTACACGATATTTACAGACAAGCCAGAAAACCTCACTGTCAAAGATTTTTTGTCATATGTATGTTTATAATATGCATTTAAATCGTTGTTTCAATAATAATATAAGAATCATAAAAAACAGCCGCCAAGTGATTCATTTAAAATATTTTATGTCTCGTAAAAATGTACCACGGTTGGTGGTTTTGCATTTAAAACTACTCTATAAAAGGTCAAAAGAAAGTAGGCAGTCGTACGGTCATATTAATTGCACTGGAGCTAGAATACCCATCTGTTAAAGAAAAGTGTGGGATGAAATTGGTCATTTTACCCCTATTTGTTAATATAACATTTGAAGAAATTTCATTTAAAGGTAAAATAGTTATTTCATTATTTTTTAATACTGTTTCGATGTGAATTTAATCCTACTCATTGATACTCAGTAGTATTTTAATACGAAGTACAAACTGTTATACCATTCATCATCAAGAGTACAAAGGACCCAAAGGGCTACTTATTCCACTAGCAACATCATCAACATTCAACACACACCTAATAAATAAGCTAATGATCCTCTTATACATCTCGAAAAACACCACCATTGGAAGTGTAGATGTATCCATTATTCTAAGGGCACTTGGGCTTTCCCTTAGAGTTCTTCTTGTCCCTATAGCAAGCACACTCATGCTTGTTCCCATAAGTTCCAGAGGGTACACATTTGCATTCCGCACAACAAATCCCACAGTATTTCAAACACCTATCCTGAACTCCTGCCTTGGCACACCTGGCTTCACATTTTGAACCGCAATAACCTGACATTAATTTGTCCCAAAAATGTAAATAAATTGTTATGTACAAATAAATTATCGTAAGATATATATTTGACTTATCATTTAAATATTGTCACACTTGAGTACTTGACATATCAATGTTTGGTTATTTAGGAGACTTTAGAAGGTAATTTATCAATATAAATGATTCTATAGACTTAAATTACTTTATTCAATATGTATGCAATTTCTTTTTCTTTTGTTTTTCATTAATTAGATATAATTATTACAATTTAAGACGAGAAACAAAACTTTATAGGATGGAAGTACAAATATAATGAATAAGAATTAATCATGTTTAAAGCAATCGAGTCTCTTGAGTCTTCAGAAAAAACATACTCCGTTTCAATTTAATTTAATTGATTATGAAGAAAAAATACTTTATTAAAAATTAAATAATATTACTAATATACCTCTAAAGTATTTTATCATTAAATTATAGTAATGTAGATAATATAATTAAAACTTTTCAATTTAATTGTTATATTTTAACTTCCTTTAATATATTTAAGAACTAATTGAGGTAAGGGTCTAGTCAATCTTAACGTGCCACAAGAAAAAAAATACATATGTTATTTATAGAAAAAAGAAACTGAACTACTGGACAATAAAAATGAGAAAATGTAAGTATTATCTTACTAAAAACAGCTTCAGTAGAGTGGATGAAAGAAGAACTTAGAACAAGAGCTACAAGAACCAAAATCACAAGGGAAGTCTTCATTTTATGATCTTACAAAGCCAAACAATATTTAGCACAGTGTTTATCAAAGTGAGTGAGCTTAATTTGTGAGGAAATGCTTAAGTGAGCGAGTGTATTTATAGTGGAAAATGGTTAGGTGAATTTAGCAATTTTTCAGTTAAAATTTAAGTAGGCATAAAAAAATTAGTGGAGAACAGACTGTAAGGAGTTGGTCACATCTGAGTTGTATGGGATGGAATTGATCAATTGGCCGACTACTTTGTCCACATTTATTGAGTTGTGAAAGTATATAAATAAGAAGCTTTTTATTGCATACTAACTCTAATAAGAATTATAAAGATTGTAGCATTGTTTTCTTTCTTAAGCGACACGTTGCCCTATAAATAGCTCAATTTTCTATAAATACCTCTCTATTATTCTTAAGCGAGGGTAACGCTTATAACTCATAAAAATTGGCAAGCTTTTATTTCCCCGATAAATTCTAACTATCATCGAAGGACATGACGATTTCTGGCCGCCTGCATCGTGAGTTAATATCGGCATTCCTCGACAATCGGGGCCGACATTACGAATCAAAATATCAAAATGCCTGCACTCAACACCGTAGCTTAAAACGCCAAGTAATGACGCACGAATTTACCCCACCCAATCCAATCCTTCCAAAGCACTAACCAAAGTCCTCGCACGGGAGAATTCAACAGCAGGCGAGGTCGAAGTTTTGGACCCTCGACCATCCAAATGACCAAGCGGAGCGGACGTGAAAGAGCGACTTACCACCCAAGGCGGTCTCGCCAAAAATCTACCATATCAATCACCATGGGATCGATAATCCCCTTTACAATCATCGACCATCTCGAGCGGTTCACGCAGAACCTGCATCTATTACTCCTCAAAAGGACACCTGCTCAAAAGTGTTCCCATTCACCGTCATACGCCCGACAACCAGTCTACCACAAGAACTACGCCGAAGACGTTGTAGGATAATACCACATGGCAGTTACCCCCAAGTAGTCTGTCGAGACACGCTCAAGCCAGTCCTTACAAATCGCCATCCGATTCCATCGACATGGCAAAGATATAAATGGGATCTATTCATGACAAATTCGTAGCATCTATAAGGCCGATGAGACGAAATAACCCTCAGCGGAAATACAAATGTTAATCGCGGATATCGGGAGGTGCCTTCACCACCGCATTTCAAGAAAGGGCGACCAATATCCCGAATGCAAGTCAATGTAAGTTACAATGATCTCATTCTTCCATGGATTAAGATACGGCCCTCTCAAGGAAAAATTGGTGTTGGAACCACCTAACACCCAAAACGAGTTATCCAAGCTCGTAATCCAATACATCAAATTACAGGAGGTAAAGCTCCTCTGTGATGAATATTCGCTGCTCTGAGAGCCAAGGAGACGAATCATAAAGTTAAATCCCTGCAAATAGGTCGAAGGGATCGCTTCTAAAAGCAATAACCCAGGCGAAGCAAGACAAGTGGCAGCATCCTGCGATAGGACGAAGCAACAGAAGTTCCGTGAGCCCGCATCATATACAACTGGTGGCACGCGGGAAGCACTTACGCCAATCGGTGATGCTATAATACCCCTGCACTCCAACAAAATAAAAATCTCCCAATGCAGTGGGACGGTACAAATATCATGGGACTACCACAAAAGACACGGCCACATTAATCACGAATGCTAAAGTGAGATCGAAAAATTGATCACCGAGGTCAAATCTGGGTGAGTTTGTGAAAAGACTACGAAGCCTCGCGCGGGTGAGTGACTCCTCTCGCCGCGATATCCGCCTTAATAAAGACGCAATGGCAATTCTCGCATAATGTAGCGGCGGACACCATTTCTCAGAGGCATAGCAAGGACAAGACACCTCGAACGCCCGAAGAAAAGCATGCGAGGAGATCAGCATGCGGCCCCTATAATCACTCATGTAATCGGTACTTAACACTTCTTTAACACAGCTCGCGATCGAACTTCCTCATTACTTCCATCTTTCGTCATCGCCCCATCATCGCTAATTTCGCGGGTTGCCCTGACAAGCCAGGACACTGCAGCCTAAAGCGACATTCCTTATTTGCAAGCTACGACCTAATCGGGCTTCTCCGCAAAACATTTCAAACCAAAGATTCACCCCTCACGGGGTTCACGGGGCATTCAGCATACCCCATCTAATAGCAGAATTAGACTTTACAATTGGCGAGTTCCCAACTACCTACGTTAGCAGCTTTTACGGTCGACATTCCGATCCTTCTACAACCGACTCATTGGGCGTGCCCCTTTCAACGTTTGGCGTATTTCTCCACTTAAAGACGGTTCCCTACAAAGTCGAGGAGCCGAGAAATCTCCGTGACTGCACAAAGGCTGGGTACGCCATCGCCGATACCGGCGGGCGCCTCCCCTTAATATACTGTTGTAATCTAAGATTAATTTCATTTGTGATAAACACCAAATTCATACATCCCATCCTCAAAATGATATAAATTTAATCTAAAACACATAATTAACAATTACGAATAACGTGAAAGACTTACGCCGACGCCAAATGGTGCCTCTATCAACACATTCTCTTTCACCTAGTTCTCACTAATTCCAAATTTGGAGCACTTCAAACGAAGGCCTCTAGTCAGTCAGACACCCGCAGGTTAATCCTACATTTGTGCTTCAAGGAATGTCGATTTGATGAAAATCAAGAGAAGAATTTTCACCTCTCCCTTGATATTTCGGCCATACGCTGGTGAAAGTTCTTGCTTGCTTTTCTATCTACGAAACGAAAACTTATGTCAAACCTAATGCCTGACATATATGTCAAACCTAAAGCCCAACCCAGCAGCTAACGAGACAAATTGCTAAATTTAACTAAACCAAGCAAGAAAAATCAAACGTACTAACACGTTGCTAATAGTACCAACAAAGCTTACTAACGAATTAACTAACTATCGCACTAATTCAATCGACTAATTAATTAATTCTAAGTATTCAATTTCTATTTTACATTGTCAACGTAAAATCCCAATTGAGAATATTCGCTCAATTTAGCAATGCAGTTTAATTTCATACATTTAAATATAATCCAACGTCATCAGACATTCTTCTAGGCTCAGATAATAGTAGTTTGCACACACCGACCAATTACTATTATAACGATTAACGAAGAAGATTTGAAGAATCGCCATAACCCCTTAAATTATCACGAGAACCCAAACTAGTAATATACAATTACTAAGGTGAACACTAAGTTCAAAGAATCACATTTAACCAACCCTAAATGAATCGACACACAATCACGCAACGGGCATAATAAAGTGAATCACTCACGATTTCCAACACTCCTACTGCCTCGACGATTACCACACCCCTTTATCACGCGATCTCTCTCAGTCGAGGCTGTCCATAAGAAGTTGCGGTCAAACACCCACAACTTTCTTTTACTCGAGTATGAACCTAATAAAGATTTACGGTCTCATAAACCAATCAAGCATCAACCATGAGGGCCTCGAGATCTTCCTCAGATATCGTTGACGGATAAATCCTCCCAATATATCAACATCTATCGCTATACCACCGGCACACCCAACATATGCCGTTATAATCCCCGCCAAGCGCATTTCGTCATAGTCAAAAGTACGCATTCATATAACAATGTATAGCTATATATCGTAGTCTAAGAATCGTCGAATCCCAAAATTCTAAACAAATATCATGTGACACGTATATACATTATCTTCTATGAATTGCTTTCGTCATGCCAGCCACTGCACTCCAGCCCACGACATCTAAATTCTACAGCTAACGCGATCAATCTTCGATCACTAATCAAAACACCATGTTAGTCATATAACGCTTGTCGCCTCTAACTATCAAGATTCCGACCAAGGCCTTTGGCTATCCTATGTTTCTAGGCTCAAGAGCGTAATCAACAATTCATGCCCTCTGCAAAGATGCATCAACCTAGTGGGGATTTAACTTTTCACTCATCGAGGATACAATAACATGTATATTATATATTTCAACTAAGATGTGAAATAAATAACGGGTAACTATATGAACGGATCAATGATTCATGAAGTTTAGTTAACAACGATTAAAATACAAAGGAACTTTGCTTTAATTGATTACTAACTTATCTCTTGAAAAGCGGAATTTAATTAGCTCCCAATACCAGTGCTCAGCCTCTTCATTAAGCTCGTGAAAGCAAACTCGTTGAATCACGCGGTGCTGATCTCAACTCCGAGATGTACGCTAAATCCATACACGGATCCTTTAAGCTTTCAGATGCATTTCTGTATCATTTCACATACGTGAAAGAAGAGCGATACCAGACATAATCACATCCTTTACCGAAATACTACTTACAAAGCGCCTTACATTCATCGGCCCGGCTCCTCAACCAAGGAATCATTGACGACTAAGATTATCTTGACATAATACGCACGACTATGATCAAAATGGGTTTCAACCATTTCTGTGGTTCCATCGGCAGTTTACAACACAACTCGAAGTGTGTTAAAACACATCTGCTCTTTATTAAAATGCATATTGCTTAACAACATTACCAACAAATGCATTGACCGGTCAAGCTGTAATACCGGAAGTTCAAGTTTCCTTTAGTTTACCACCGAACATACTGCATCACCCTATTATGGAAATTCTGGCTAATAGCTTTTCATATGGTACAAATGTCCATAATGCCATTATCACATTCGGCCATGTGTCAAGATCAACCCGATCCATTCCATGTAACTATATTTACCTCTATTCTTTAAAGTTACTACTGTCGTATTCCAAACTGCGTGAATACCTTTAAAAAACTTCACACCCAATCACGAATCATGCCACGTCATAGTCAAAGGGGTACACAACACATGACCTCGACGCCGGCATACTGCGGAATCATAAGAATGTAATGCATTTCAACCACTCACACGCGAGGCCCTTACTAGCGGGGACACTCCTAACGGCCGCTTCACACAAGTTATAACTGCCTATTTATAGAATTTAATCTATTATGTATTTCAATCACTGAAAGCTTTTGGCGACATCTTAAACTTAACAAAGGGGGGTCGTCACGCAGTTTCACATATATAATGTGATCGATCATAATACGTGTCACATATAGTAAATGGCTCACAAATATACAAGAATCTAATCGCTACTATAAATTTTAAGGTCAGAGGAAGATTTCTTCAACATTTAAAGGTATGTTCTTTATTTATGCAGCTTACGCCCTACTAACCTTTAAGTGAACTGAAGGTTCTTCATCACTTCGATTCTTATTGATTTTCATCAAGCATCAAAGTGAAGAATTTAACTCCATTATACTCAATCTAAGTTTACAACTTAGATTCTAAGAGTATGTAAACTTTCTTTTACATTCTCGCCGAGATGCTGAGTTCCAATAACAATGTCAGCATCCATCATCGCCGATCATTACTTAGGAACATTCTTTGGATAACTTGCTTAGACCCACATGTTAAGCAATCCTCAAGGAATAGCAATAAAGAAAAGTTTCAAATAAAGATTTACATTACCAACCAACGAATATGTTTAATATCGCTTCTCAACCAAAATGTACGACAAACGCTCATTCACGATCGACGCTTCACATTTAACGGTAATACATTTATTACTCGGCTTTATCTACCATCCGCAAAAGCAATATAAGATGCGCCTACTCCCCGATTTAATCACCATCCGTAAGATAAAATGCAGCTTATACTCAACCTACGCGGCTCACATCTTATTTCACTTAAACACCTCAAGTCATTTATCAGAGTATTTATTCTGTTGTCATTTGTATCACTCGCATTTAGCTTAAATGCATCAAGAGTGGATACTCCTGATATAACCTAAGAGTTCTAATAATGATTTTGCAGATCTCCTACTGTCTACTCTCAATGCATTCAAGTCACATTTATTTCTACTATTTGTACTTCATAACGAAGACTCTATACGACAATAAATCGCAACACTATAAATGATGGAAACAAATACCACTTTCTAGTTAAACACCAAATGTGATAAAACACCAAATTCATACATCCCTGATCCTCAAAAATGATATAAATTTAATCTAAAACACATAATTAACAATTACGAATAATGAAAGCACTTACAAAGTGACGCTAGCCGAAGTCTATCAACACATTCTTTCACGGAAGTTCTCCTTTGAATTCCAAATTTGAGCACTTTAAATGTGAAGGCTCTGGGCTGGTCAGCATACCCGCAGAGGTTGAATCCTACATTTGTGCTCGCTGTAACACGAGTCGATTTGAGAAAATCGCCAGTAAGCACCCTTTCTGCTTCCCTTGGATATTTTCGGCCATACTTTAGGAAATGAGGCTTTGTTTTTATTTCATTTCATGAAATGAAAAACTTATGTTGAAACCTAATGCGCTTCGATTATATATGCCAAACCTAAAAGCCCAACCGGAAGAAATAATGAAAGCCACTGCTAAATTTAACTAAACTGCTAAGTAAAATCAAATACTAACACGTTGTTAATAGTAACCAACAAGTTACTAACGAAGCTAGTTCAACTATCGAATTAATTCAATCAATTAATTAATTAATTCTAAGTTCATCCACTTCTATTTTACATTATCAATGTAAAATCCCGATTGAGAATACTCAAGTGATTACAATCAACTCTCAATTTAGCAATGTAGTTAATTTCATACATGAAATATAATCCAACGTCATCAGATGCAATAAGTGGACCTTTCTGTGCTCAGATAATAAGAGCTGTATAATAATAATAATTGACCAACACTACTATTATTATAACGACACGAAAGCAGCATTTAGCACCGCTCATAACCCTTAAATTATCACGGTAACCCAAACTAGTAATATACAATTACTAATTTGGAACACTAAGTTCCAACAATCACATTTAACCAACCCTGCAAACGAATCGATACACAATTGCCGCAACGGGCATAATAAAGGGAATCAATTTCATTGATTTCCAACATATACCTCCTCGGAAAAAAGAACTATGGACGCCAATACCCCCCGCTTTTTGGGTCTGCCGTCACCTATAACGCACCCCAAAGAAAAAGAGAGAAAGCCGAGGAAAATTTTATATCGCACAGGAGTTAGCCTATCCTTTCATGAAGAATAAGTCCAAGACTTTCGAAAAGTGCACAAAGCTCGCCATCATGGCGATCTTATACACCTATCGCACAAATACGATTTGCATCTTCTACGGGGTCCAAAGGATACGCCGCAGTGTATTTAACTCTCTATTCATTGTCTACATTCGACACCTCCTTTGTGTCTATCAAACGTAAAAAGAGGAACTTTTCTCGCATCTAAGCAACTCTCGCTACAAAAAGTGAGGTCGGCGAGTCGATAATGCAAGGCGCGATCCGAGAGCTTCAGCCTCTAACGGAGGCCAATGTGGTTACGGTGAAAAAGTCCAACAATAAATGAGAATGCGCACTGATTTCACCTCAACTCGAATGAAGCGCCCAAAAAAAGACTATTATCCACGCCATGCCCAGAAGCGTCGGGTCACGAAATGCTTCCATTACTTGGCTTCGACTTCCTCGGACGCCCCCTTGGTGGTACCACCAAGTATTCTTACATGACGACGACCAAGAAAAAATGGCCTTCATAACGGAGTATGGCCTCTATCATGGCAGTAACGTCTTTCTGGCTTCAAGCACGCGCCACCTATCAAAGAACGCACCTGCTTATTCAAAAAGAGCGCATCGGTAAACATGGATATATATGTCGATGACATGCTTGTAAAGAGTCGAAGGAGCGAGGATCACCTAAAGAATTTGGAAGAAACTCTCGAAGTATTGAAATTATCGCGCCTACGGATAAACCCTGAAAAGTGTTCCTTCGTGTTACCGAAGCTTCCTGCTTCATGATAAACCGATGCTGAATCAGCCCAATCCTGACAAGATCGAGGCAATCCTGAAAATGAAGCCTCCCACCTCTTACAAAGAGGTCCAAAAGTTAACGGTCAGTTTCAATGGGCTTGAGCGCATTCTATCTCAAAAAGTCAAGCGACAGAATTGCCATTTTTCAGAAAATATCAGCCTCCAAAGAGCTTTTCCCCGGGACTCGAATGCGAAAGCAGCCTTCAAAGAGTTAAAAGATTATCTAGATCTCCTAACTTACTTACAAGGCTCGAGGAGTCAAGAACTACAATTATACCAAGCCTGCGGGGCGCGAAAGAAGGCCTGTCGTGACGAAGGGTACTGTGAGGCCTATTTACCATGCGAGTCGCCAGCCCTCCATAAAGGCGTAGGGTCATACCCCTTGATCGAAAAATTTGTGTTTGCCATCACATCACCGCATCTAAAGTTTTGCGAAATTTCTCTTGAATCACATCCCATCAAAGTATTAACGGATCAGCCCATCAAGAGGATCATGTCTAACCAATCACGACCGGGAAATCAATTCACTGGGGCTATCGAAATAAGAGAAGCTCAAGCCTGGCTATTCCCTCAAGAATCAAAGATAAAAGCAGCTCGCTGATTTACCAGGAAACGCATGCACGATCCCTAAAAAGACCTGTGCTCACGAAGTGGAACCCCTACGAAGTCCCTCGGATGGAAGTCGACACATTGCTTGTTAAATTTGGTACAGATTCTGAAAGGTGAATTTTATGTAAGTGGCCTCAGGCGGTGTATTCGAATATACCATTCGGTTCTCTTTAAAAGCTACCAACAACGGCCGGGCTTGAGGCCATGGTCACGACTCAAATAGCTCAAGTACTCAAGATTCACGACTATTAGCTCAAAGCATTCAAAAGCCAAGAATCTAATGCACAGGTGGAGACCATACAAGAAATGTAGACACCACTAAATATCATTCCCAAGGCATCGGCCTCGACAAAGCAATTCTAATATATCTCGCTTCGAACACATACCCAAAGTCACAAAATGAATACGGACCACCTCTAGGGCCATATTTGGTGACTTACCTGCAGTGTCCATACAGGTCCGAGCATCTTATCCACAATGAGCGTAATACCTCTCCCATTCTCGGGAAGAGGTACCGCACTCTGAGGACCCCGATAGTCGGCATATGCCTAATAAGAGAACTTCCGGAGGATAAAATTGGAAGTCATGGAAGCGTAGTCAACAAGTTACCGCCCGAACGGGTACAAGACGCACTGTATGCTAGCCTCACTCGCCCACCTTTCAGCTTCCTCGAGACCAATATCGACGGACTCGCATTTAGGTACACGAGGGATACTTAAGCGAACCACATAAAGCAGGCATTCATTGGCCTTAAAATCACTGTATGGGTACTACTATCGCCCACTATCAGCGAAAGATTTAACGGAGCATGCAAGAAGCCGCTACGTATGTCGAACGCACTGCTCGACACTCTCAAACATAAATCTCCCCCGTAGTTTGCCCAATACCTTCTAAGGCATAGACCTCAAGGGACACCCTCAAGCCACCCGCCTCAAGATAAAGACGTTGGTTGCCGCGCGACTATTTCAAGAAATTCGACGAGGCTACCTCTGTAATCCACTACAAACGAGGCGATCGAGGAGTCTTATATGAAAAATATCATCACTGATACGAGTTCCCGATCTTGGTTCTTCCTACAACGGGCCAATTTGATTCGAGGTTCATCAAGGAAATGTAAGGCCGACAGAATCGGCACCGATTTGTCGTTTACGCTATCCCCAATATAACGGACAAAAAGGAAAGGATGAATCAACCATATCTACGGGAATCAAGAAGAATCTCCTCAAACAAAAAGAACGGTACAAAAGAGTTAGATAGGGTTCTATGGTCTTACCGAACGACACCCTCTAACTCAACAAAGCACTTCTTCAGCCAAAAAGATACTTGACTCCTGGCACTTTCGCCGTATACCGGATCGACGCATTGCTAGCGAGGAAGACAAAAAATGACGATCGCCTAAGAAAATTTTACCCGCCGATGAGCAGACAAGCACTGATTCTGGATGCAGAACATGTTGTTTATACCCGATTTTACAATCGGCGGCAATGTGCAACAAAAAAAGAGACTGCATAAGAAAGGCATAAAGTAATGTACCAAGAACCGCACAAACTCAACTTAAGCTGGAAGCGGCCTTACCGACAAACCAGCATTAGAACCCATGAAATGAGAACCTCGTACACCTCACAATTCGCACGATTTACCTCAAGAAATATTTCGCCTAAAAAGCACTCTTTCATAAATATCTATTAAGATAAGCAAATGCGTCGAAGTAATTTCAATCTCTTTGTAAAATGTTATTCAGCAAATAGTTATACTATTTCCCCTCGCTCTCGTATGTGTGGATTCATAAACATATCATTATCAAGACACTAAATAGTCTTAACTATTTTCGCCGCTTTCCTGCATGTGCGATGATCTTATAAAATGACTCAAGATTCAAGACACTAAATACTCTCAACTATTTCCTATCGCTCGCACGAGGTTGATCTCACAAAATGACCTTGTCATTTAAGATTAATTAAATAAATACAACTATTTCACTCTCTACGCAGGATTTATCTTATAAAATGACATTGTCATTCAAGACACCAAATAGTTTCAACTATCTCCCCGCCGAACCGGCGGAAGTCAAGCAAGCCATTTTAAACTAAACTCGCACGCGGTAATGTGAAATGATATTTAAATCCTTCAATTGAATCCGCCAAGTCCCAAAGTAGGTTTCTTTTCGAAAATCGAGAAGAGTTCAAAATCATACATTCGACTAAATCATCTAGATTGTCTGGATAAATGAATAAACTAATTATGCTACTATTGCGAGGACTTACTAAAGATTTTAAGTCAACCCCTCACAATACAGGGGGCAATAACGATATACGAGAAGATTATATTCAAAAGAAATAAGAAATGATGAGGATAAGATTGTGAAAATTTTAAACTTTATTGAAAAAGACGAGACTGAAAAGTCGAGATAAAGGTATCTCTATTACTAAACAAAAGATAATACAGCACTACACGCACTAATCTGGATAGCCCGTTAATCATAACGCACATAAAAAAGCTCTGGGGTCCTATACAAAAGACTACCAAGAGAAAAAGAAAAGGCTACTTCACGCCTTCATCACCCTCGTAGACTCACTATTGCCTCAAGACTCCATGTCTCGCTATCTTCATCGTGATGTCGCCAAAGCCGATCGCATAATCCTCCCCAACTAAACATATTCCTCGGAAGCTGGGAAGATATGCCAGGAAAGTCTGAAGAGACCTTTGGACGTAAATCCCTCAAGGAGAGCAACAGTTGCTCCCTCTCACATACTCACTACTCTCCTTAAAGTCTTCTACCGTACCCGAGTTCTTCCGCTATAAAAGAGGCGGGAGTTCATGCTCTCCTTCTCTGCAAGACAATCTTCCAAGCAGGACCTGTCAATACCGGCCTTTTCCTTCTCGACCGAGGGCAGCCTCCGGCAGCTCTTAGGTGCCGACTCGCATCTAAGCTCTTCACGACGGAGACTAACTTTTCAAGCATGAGAGGTCATCACATTCCTCACAACCTTCTCCTCTCGCTATGCCGAGTCCCCTTTCCTCCCTTATCTCCTAATCGAGTCCCCTCGATAAAGGACTTCTCCCCGCCGAACTCTAATTTCTCCTCCGAACTCTTCATTCACCGCATTCAAATTTACTGGGTGACATAAAGATAGCCGCTTCGATGCCTAAAATAGAAGTGAACAATAATGACGAAAAGAAGAATAATAGAAAGGGAGAAAGTTAATAAAATTCATACTCCTCAATTGATAAATGGACGAATTAGCGTGTTTCATGGGGATTTAATTTCAGGCTCCGAGCACCTCCGCTCAACAATAGTTCTTCAAATACGCCCGCGGCTGTGAATGTATAAGTCTCTGCATCGAGTCATCTGGCCACCACCCTCAGCCGTTCTCTATACGGTATCCAATGTAAGAAGTGTGATAGTCACTTGCACTTCTTCCGGATCGGCTGCACGAAACCCGGCTTGTGCACAGACGACGGCGGGGAATGGCCCGTGACGCTCAGATACGATGGTCAGACCGGCAATCGAGGGGCTCTTCTGCCTCCTCCCAAGATCGGGAACCTCGATATCCTCATGCATATCTTTACCCCTGATTGGGAGGGCGATTCTTTTCTAGCCTCCCTTTCACTAAGTATCACGAGGGACCGGCCGACCCGAGGATTCACCGCTTCAGCGAGGCCCCTGCTACTATCAGCTCAGAAGTTTACTTGGCCGTGGTTAAAATATGATTCCATTTTAGGGAGGAGAAAATCTCCTGCAACCAAAGGAAGGACTGTTAGTCATTTGGGATAAAGAATTAAAAAGACATATTAAAGAATATGATCAGCGACGAACCTACACATGCTTGGGGTAAATGGGTTGGGTCCTTTCAGACAAACTACCTTTTACCACCACCTTAGGATCGTATGCCTCGTGAGGCAAAGGTCAGGGAATCCATCCACCAGCCTTCCTCAAACTCGCGCTAAAATCCTGCACTTCGAACTCTGCATACAGAAATTCACCAAAACTCATGGGACATCATCGGAGAAGGCATCCTTTACAAAGAATAAAAATAAGTCACCTCGGCTCACCTTCCCCCGCTTTTCAGAGTACATCATGTTCTCATCCTCGATCTGACGCGGAAATAAGTCAGACCTCACGGACAACGCCAACATCCTCGCGAACAGGTTCACGCTAGGCACCACCCGACTGATAAGCGTCCTACTTGAATGCAAATACTGACTGTGCAGTGACCTAGCTGACCAGGGCACGCACTAAATGCCGTAAAGTTAGCAGAGTCTACAAACGGGTGATGCTTCTCAACCGCACTGCAGTTCAAAAACTCCAAGATCGGAGCGTGTACTCTTCCATCGTAAAGACGATCTGCCCCGCCTTCGGGGACCTCATCGACACCGCCTGACTACTGTATCAATGGTCTCTAAGGTGCTCCAAGATGGCCCGTCGCAACCCACTCTCATGGTTCTCAAGCCGAACCCCGAGGTCTCTTGAGTCCTTCACCCCGGCTCATTTACACGCCCCCGACCCCTCGATCAGCCCACCGATCTGGGGAAGCTCCTTGGCTCTCGGGCTTCCTCTCCCTCTCTACTAGATACCTTCCTCTTCTCGATGATGACCAGACTCTCGACAACAAGATTGCCTGGTCAGACACTGCAAAGAACACCTTCGCCGGCCCTCTCGTGTGATCCTTCTCATAGCTCTCTAGATTTTATGCTCGCATTATGCCTGCCGAATCGAAAAAATGAAAATTTGCTTAGACGAAAATACACGAGGATTGGGGACAAGGAAAATGGAATTAAACCATTGAAATGTATTCACCTCAAGGGAGTGCCACGAACAAGAGTCGCATTCCTCATCGGCAGTCTTCTATTACGCCCGACGATAGGGTTTGGCTTACGTGAGTCTTTTCCGGCCATGAAAATTTCTTCTTCCGTGATTCAAAGTAGTAGAGTACAAGCGGAAGTAGGTGGTTTTACTCTAGAAAGATAGAAATGCAGAATATTTTTGGGAAAATGAAAGCAGTAAAAGATGCATAAAAAAAGTACCTTTACGGGCAAGAAAGAAAGATACGGTCGTCTCAGGAGTCGAGGCTAAAAGGATGATCGTTGTTTAATTTAATCTATTTAATACGTAATATTCTCGAACCATTTCAAAAAATGGCGGCACAATAAATTCTACTAATAGCAATCGACATAAATAAGAGTTTTCTATCAGCCATTTCGCAGCCCACAAAAGAATCGTAGCATTTGCTGAAAGACCTTTCGCCTCATTCTTTAAGGTGCCTACACGGCCCCCCCATAAACCGCCCAATTCTCTATAAATATCCCCTTGGTTATTCTTATGAGGGTAACGCTTCTTACAAAACCATAAAAACCGGCAAGCCTTTATTTCCCCGATGTACCCTAACTTTATCATCTGGAAATAATCACACGACTTCGATCTCGCGTAGGTACTGTGAGCACATCGAGACTGACACCGGCCGACATTATGGAATCAAAGATATCAAACAATCTGCGAGTCGCACTGTAGCCTCGAGCGCTGGTACGGATCGGGACGCCACTGCACTGACCCAATCCAATCCTTCCAAAAGACCAATCAAAGCCTCGGCAAGTGACACTTCCCTTCACCGTATACGGGAGGCCAAGTAGCTTAATCTCTACCATCCAGCCGACTAGCTTGTTTTACGCGAGAAAGAAAGTGACCTCGGCCCAGTCCAAGAAGAGCATCACCAAATCTACCACATCAAGAGTTCTTCCGCACGCCACCGCCACCTATTCTCGTGGGTATTTAATTGCTCATATCTCGCTATTTACCTCTTCCAAGGACAAGGCAATAGCCAGAGCGGCGCCTACCATAAGGGAATGATTGTTGTTTTTTGGTATTTACTTAAAAAAGAGCATGCTTTCTGTATCCAAAATTCACAATTTGGTACAGATTAAACCACGATGATTTAAAATTTAAATATTAAAAGATCAACATGCTATTCACAAAAGAGTTTACTTAATATGAAACTCTTGCCAAGGATGTAATCGAGAGCAAATGAGAGAACCATCGAGAGCACTTCGAGACCGAGATAGATTTAAACCTAGATTTCTAGAATACAATATGTTGATACCTTTATTAATAAGCTATGCCCGTATATGCAACTTATTCTATTTACTTGTAGTCCCTAGAATAACCATATTAGAATAATCTAGCATTTGGATGGAGAACTCAAATTTGATGTCTTATTTCGTTATCACAGCATTTGATTTCGAGCCGAGCTCAAGCTTATATTTTAGCCAAATTTGTCGGTTTGGCTTAGTAACATGAATTGTAAGACAATTAATAGATTCAATTTCAGTCGATTGTGGAAGTAAGCTTGTTGGTGACTTGTGAGCTATTGAAAATCATGTTGAGCAGGTGTTACTAATGAAATCGATCTAGAGCAAGTAATCAATATCGCGAGGTCATGAGGTAGCGTTGAAATGTAAATTCTATTGGATTTCAAATTTACATTCTCTTAGCGGAAGTTTAGAGGTTATGATTAGTTTGACGAAACTGAGATCTGTATGTAAAAATAATAATAGCTTGGGAACTTACATGACTTTTTTATATGCGCATTTTCAATCATGAAAATGTGATCCACCTTGTATAAAGTTGAAATATATTGCATATTATATGTTGATAATTGTATTGTTCTCTTTGAGTAATATCTAATCGATAGTCCGTACAATTGCGTCTATAGTTTTCCAAGTAACGCCATATGATATGACCATATCACTAGCGTGTGAGATGTCGGAGACTCGCTAGATGTTAATATAGAGCATTCTCGAAGAAAACACATTCCTGTGAAACGTCCTTTTTTTGTAAATTGCTTACTTGACTCGAATAAGCTCAAGTAAATTAAAAAATATACTTCATTAGTATAGATTTTTTTGGAAAAAATTGGCAAAATACCATAAGTCAAAGATGATATTTGTCTAGATACACTATCTTTTTTATTTGAAGAATACCATAATTTGGCCATGAAATGACTATTATACTCCTCATTAAATAATACACATCTCTTTCCTTTCTTCATTATTTATCTTTTAATTTCACTTTCTCTTTTCAACATAAAACAAAAATCACTTCTCTCACTAAAAATCCATCTCATTAATCCTCAATTCTTAGTCCAAAATATTGGAAATCGAAGTTATATCATTGTACTATCTTATATAATACATTATAATGCATTATAATCAATCATTATAAGTTATAATACATAATGATTCATTATAACACATTATAATTTATTATATTGTATCACAACTTCATATAATCTACTATTGACATCATATATGAATTTGAAATGATTTATTTCTCTATATATGGATGGCACAATTATATTCCCCAAAATTTTATTTATGAAGTAAGATATGGGATCATGTAGTGTGTTCTTGTATGATCAAGGTAATAATTGACAATTTCATCGCAATACCATTGTAATGATTGATAATAAATACGCACACAACAATAACTTCAACACACAATATTCATAAACATCCATAATAATTCACAAACATCCATATTGTTCAAAGAATCATCATCATTCACTTAACAACATCGTAATCAATAAACAATAGACACGCTTCAAAAAATTTCAAATTGACAGAACCTTCTTGAACTAAGTTTCCATCGGGAGTCTTAACCACTTAAATAGGTCAATAACGAGCTTCTCTACATCGCCTTTAACTTTCCCAACTGCTAAATTAAGTGCATATCCTCATTTACAAGCATAGAATCCACAATACGTTACATTTGGTTATTAAAGACATCCACCATGTCATAACCCGTAACACGATATCTTTCATGATCACAAAAACATCAAAGTTTAAAACAAATAAAGATTAATCATGTACTAATCAGTAACTAATAACATCTTTATATCAAGACAAATAATCGACACAATGTGGTATAAATCTATTATATTTATATAAAGTATATTATAACGTGATATAATCGACAGCAATGCTGCTATAATCGAGCATATCAGATATACTTAGTTATACCTAATTATATGAAGCTATATTGTATTATACTAATTATAACAAGTTATATCGTCTTACATCGAATTATAATATACTATAAGGTATACTAGTGTGTTATATCAAGATATACCTAATTATAATGTGTTATAACAGAACATAAGGCCACATAAAGTAAGTCAACACAAGTCAAAATTAAAAAGATTCAAACTTTTGTTAAAGAAACACAAATAACATCAAAACTCCAAATAACACAAATACAACACATAAAAAAAATAGATTCGGGTAAAATATAGTTTTTAATTCAAAACCTTGCTTAAATTAACAAAATTCAATTTTTTTTAAAACTCAAACTCCAAATAACTTATACAAAGTTAATTACACGATGTTAAAAATATAGTTTTTGGAGGAAAATTACACAAACATTTGTATTAAAAAAAATGTATTTCCTTCATCACTACCGATATTAGCTACAAATTTTAGGAGTGGTAACTTACATTTAAAGTCTTTAGGTTTTTAGCGGTTGTATGAAAAATTTAGAAAGATAAAGCTGTGTCTGTGAGGAAAGTGGTTTTGAGCCAGATAAAGTTTTCGAGCGTCAGATAATAAAAAGGACAAGCTGTCAAATTATGATGGTGGCATAATAAAGAGATGTCATCATTTTACATGCTAAAGCCACAGATTTTATTAATAAAAAAGACATACATAAGTAGCAAAATACCAATGGTCAATTGCATGGTATTTTTCCAAATTTCTCTAGTTTTTTGCCTTCTTTTTATTTTGCCCCTGAACTATCGCTATCTTTTCAAGTTGTCTCCTGAAACTTTTATTTTTTCAAGATTGCATCATAAACTCTCCTTCATTTCAGCCATTCCCCGAACTATCATCTTTTAAATCCCTATCATCTGGGTTCGGCCAAATCGGGAATGTCGTTTAACATATGAACAAATTATGAATTACCCGTATATTTAGATTTTGGAGATATTTTTTAAATACAACTAAACATGTGTAATTATTTTAAATAACCAAAATACGTAATTACTCCCCCATCATCTTCACCTCTTTCCTCCCTCCCCCCCAACCCCACCACCCATCGTCTTCATACACAAAAGTAAAACCCACCACCACCTCAATCCCAATATGTGACTCCACATGTAGTGGTGGATGCGATCTAAATTCTACCCTACCCCATCATCTTTTTCACCTCTTCCTTTTTTGCTAGCTTCTTGACTACGATCCCCATACAATATAACATTCAATCCTAATATGCTCAATCCCAAGAAAAACTCACCACCACCCATCTTCTTCAAAAAGACCCCCAAAATTTCTTATATATATACAATTCCAAGTTTATCTTCGTGTTAAAAAAAATTCCGTTGACTTTAGCAAAAAACTTGACTTGTAAGAAATCAGTGCTAAGATGCTGCTCGCGAAAGAACTCGAAAAGATAAAGATAGAAATAACTCGAAAAGATACGAGAATTCAAGCAGACAATCATTCTCAACCCCCTCCTACAACGAAATTCAACCCTTAATCTCACGATCAAGACAAGGCTACCTTAACCGCTGTAAGATTCGACATTCCACTAAGATACTTGGGCCATACAACAATCAAAAATTAAGCAAATTTACAATTTTAATTTATATTTATAATGTTAATAGTAAAATAGATTGTAAATATTTACTTTTGATCTATTTTTCATCAAATGATATACGAAAGTACATAAATTTTAAAAAATTAAATATCAAAATTTACAGCAGGGAGCATCAGCATTGGTTACACGTGACTAACGGTTGGCCGACTAACACGCTCATAAGTACCTGACGCCAACGACTCCATCCATGTCCAACGAACGGTGACTTTGTGCCGAACGCCGAACGACACGTAGAATTATTAAGGCCTACTACCTACTGCCCACTAGTTACAATGTCGACCCGACCCGTCAGAGACCACCTGACCAAATTAACAAGGCCATGAAGCGTGAGCAATTATTCCTCACAAGGCATATATTTACACTATCAGTAAATAAAAACAAAACATACACATCCATAAAATAAACCATAAGTATCTAAATCAAAATTCAACAAATTAACAAAATAAACTTCAATTTCATAGTCATTCATAGGGATAAGAAGACAAGATCATCAATTTCAACCAGCACAGTTAATAAATAACAATACCAACAAAAATTTTTATCAAGAATATAATAAAATAATAATTATCAGATCAACATCCAACGCAACTTAATCGAAAATATGATTAGATGCTAATTCATTCTAAATTTTCGACAAATAACTTGTTATCCAAGATTTACATCACATCAATTCGAACATACAACTTTCATAATCAAGTAGTAGCAACCAAAGCATTATATATTTCTCAAAACAACCAATGATTTATATTTTGATGTGATAAATCTAAAGAAAGCAGTAGTTTTTTATTTATGCAAGAGGGAAAAAGTTTAGTTTTTTGTGAACCTGACGTCCGCTAATAACAACTATATCTTACTCAAATTTAATATGTTAGTATCTATCCTGCTACACAAAACGACGCCACATAATAAAGACGAGGTGAATCCAACTTAGCAAGTGTACTGACGCCCTATGACCAAACGGACGCCCTACGTTAACGAACCACAATCCACACAAAGTCGAACCGTCCAATCGAATCCCTAACGAACACGCTGTCAGATCTAACTACTAAAATCTCAACCCACCCCACCTCATTGTAGTGGGCCAACGTTAACAAGGCTTCCAACAAACTTGCCAACCGAACGACTAACGAAATGGATCAACGAATCTTACCAATCAACCTCAAATTTCACTTGCCTAGGTTAGAATAAATGGATGGTTTCGTTTCTAATCTATTAGATTAGTCCTAAGCCCAACCCAACATGGTGAAATGCTGAGTGGGTTGGTCCAAAAGATGAATTGTGACTAGAAGAAAAACGGGCCAGACTTAAACTTACCGAAAATGAAGGTATTTTGGTTTGGAATTTCGATAACTCAAATCTGATTACTATCTCACAAGTTTTTTTTTTTTTAATGATGGAAATTATAAATTATAAAATATAAAATTTTAATTTAACGATGGGGGCATGCAGAGCTGGAAATCTCATATGATGAGTGATTGAAATTTTATGTCAAGAGTTGAACCATAAATTTCTTTAGTAGAAGCTCTGATCAGGTATCATTAGACTATTAAGCTATTAAGTCATTTGTACTATTTCACAATCCATTTATTTTATTTTAAATTAATATATCTCTCCTTCATTACTAGAAGTTCCCTCAATTTCTCTTTCTTATCAATTTTTCTCTCATACATTGATATTTTAGTGCAATATGAAGTAAGAAGTACACTTGTACCGACAAATTTCTCTTCCGATTCTACTTTATAATTTAATTTAATTCAAGGACTTGAATAGCTTGTTCTTAAATTATTGAGTTTGAAATCTTTATTTCTCATCCGATTCTACTTTACAACTTGATTGAAGCTGACAAAGTTTTCTCTAAATTTTTGTTGCTAAAATCTAGAAAAACGGTACATTTAAATGATTTTGTTTGCAATCTATACGGTTCCTGAAGTTATTATCTTATAACAAATTACTTGTTATTATTATGATTTATAAAACCTAATATATAATCCTCTTTTAATTTTTTAAAAATGCCCCAAACAAAGATCGCTAAAGCTCATTATTGCAATATAGCAATCTAGTAGTCCTCAAATCATCATCATCATCAATTGAAGCATGCTAGATTACTCACCTATTCACAAGGAAAAAGAGAATTTATATTCTAGAATTGATAGAATCAAGAACAGGCCCGCTATATATAGGCTAGTTTTATATCTTATGTAGTTCAAAGATTGTGTGTCCAGGCCTAGCAGCCGCATTTTCTTGAGACCCCAAAAACTTGGAACCATCCAGTTAGCCACCATTTTCACCTCTAAATTCATTCGCATTAAACTATGATAGAATTCCTCTAAAATCAATTTAATCCTAAACATACAATCAAATAAAACACTTTGATACATACCTTAAATAATCAATTCTAGTGATATAATTTAAAACATACATGATCATCTGAGATATTTTATTTGAAAATCAGGTGATAATGTTATACATTTGATGCTTATTTTTATCTTTTATTCAAAATAATTTTTTTCTATTTTAATTTATTACTAGAATATTATTTAAAGTAACAATTACCAAATAGAAAAAAAAATGCTTATGGAGAGAAAGGTCAAAATTACCTCAATCGAGGTACGAAATATGAGTCTTGGCTCTAAAGAGTGAAAATTTATTAAACAATATAATTTATTAATTAAATTAATTAAATCGAGCCATTAAAGAAATGCCACGGGCTAGGTTTTCGGGATCGAACCCCAATATAATGGGAAACCGATCGAACAAGGGTTTCTCAGAAAATAGCCCGAATTAAATGCCACAATTTAGACTGGAGGTAAAATCTCCTAATCTCAATATAGGGGTCTAAATGAGCACAAGTCACAACTACCGAAACGGGACTCTGTAAAATCTGTGATTCTAAAATAAAGACTTCAAGAAGTTTGGGTCAGAATGAAAATATCCAAAAGTTTAAGGACCCCTCAAACAGGCGCTTATTAGGTTTTCTTGGAGAAAAGTTATGCTTTTTGATAAAGGTTCAAATGAAATGTACAAAGTTTAAATCTACAAGATCACATCCACCCGAAAAACTAACCAACCAATCATGTTAGCATTCAAGGCCCGCGTCATAAACCCCCTATTTTCAAAATGTGACATCCCGAAGCCTCGAAAACATCCGGTAAAATATGTTAAAACTCGAGTTTTCTAAGCTAAATTTTAACCTTACCACCAAACAAAAAGGCGCTTATGTGGAATTACTCGCACAAACGTTAAAGTAATTCTTCAGCTCAAGCAAAATCTACGGTAATCAATCGTATTTTTCAGTTAACGCCGAATATTCGTGATTGCTTAAATAGTCCCCGACATTCAAAAATCTTAATGAACACTGATAGATTCTGCCTGATCTATCAAGTTCTGCATATAAGAATACATCAATGCCTACCCATATACCAATTCGCAGGAATACTGTTTCCATTGATCAAGATCATCAACAAGTTGGAAACGCCCACCTCATACTCGACTAACACTACAACAAACAAGTCGCTAAGCGCGATAGAGTATAAGTAAAGAAGCAATGCTCAAAGACTGCTACTATCACTCCGCATTAACTTCAAGCTCGGTGTCCTAAATCAAGTCCCCACCCCATCAAATTCAAGTCTCACTGCATGCAGCCTCTGCCAAAGTCCCACAACATCGCGCCAGGCGAAGCCCACCATCAAGACTAAAGCGCAAAAGCTCCCACGCTACAACGCTCATAGCAGTGCTCCATCATGCCTCAAATGTACTGCAGAACAAGCTCCAAGACCCAAGATCAAGCTTCAACACGCCAACACGGAAATACGCCGTGCCCCCGACTTAATTCAAGCCCACCAAGCCTCTACCATCGCCACTGCGACACACATCCAAATAGACAGAGCACATATCCAATCCAATTCAAGACAAACTGTCTAAACTGTACCATACCAAGCTCAAGAAATGAGACATCTCACCAAATCACAACAAACACTTCAGGACTTATAATTTGGCTAAATGATCCTCTTCGATTGATAAAACCCTATTAATTTGGTAATTTTCCTATAGATTTTATTTTATACCATTTGATAAATAATAAAAATTCTTCTTTGCATTACATTGGCAAAATTTATCTTAATAAGCAATGCTTTAGTTTTTTTTTTTTATCTAATCTATCCCATTAATTAGTATGAGTTGAGGAAGTCTTGAACAATCTGTTACAAATACTCTTTAACACATTAAAATTTATCTATATTAATAAGTACTCTATATAACTTCTAAAGTACATGTAACATGTGTATTTGAAAAAATAATATATTTACTTTTACTTAAATTACGTTTTCTTTTTTAAATTTTGTGTGAGACGTTAAGACAAAATAAATTTCTTAGTGTTGGACCACCTTATTACATACATATATTATCATGTGGGACACTTAATTAGCAAAATTTAACATCTGTTATAACGGAAATGTGAGATATAAGCATGTTTTAAACATGCGTGATAAAAAGTCATTTTAAAATGATGATCGAATGCATTTAACGTTTTCAAATACATGTATGATCGAACGTACCATTAACCCTATTTTAAATATTACATGTTTTTTGAAAAACAAAAGAATTCTCATGTGGAACATTGACACTAGTCGCATCTAATAAGGTGGGTCCCAACAACAAAATCCTAAAATAGAATAGCCATTATTTGGTGCAAAAGAGTTGCAAAAATGGTAGAAAGGACCACTATCTCACTTGTGTGGGAAGAGGCTATAGAGATCTCTACTGCAAAGACTAAGCATCAAGTACTGTGAATATACTTGCATAATACCAAGATATTTAAGAAGAACGAATATAATACATACAATTCCATATATTTGATTTGTAATATTATTTAATGAGGACATGATAATAAAAATTATACTAATACATTTAAAGAACATAAATAATTAGGTAAAAATTAATCAAGAAAGAATATTTAACAACGGTTATACATTTAATATGTTTTCCATCAAATATCATTTATATATATTAAGTATATATATGTTAAAGCTTGTACCTAAATTTTAAATCAATCACAAAATTCAAAATTGATTATCAAATATTTTTTTTTTTTTTGTAATGTAGGAATTAGTAATTACAATGTAACAAACTAACAATTATATAACGTTCAAAACATGAAAAAAAATATGATTCATTTCTGTGTCTGGTGACTATCGCTTCAATTGCCACGTACAAATGTATTATCGCCGAATTCGATGCCTAAATATCAATTGTCACGTTTTAATCAGTTTTCTTATCTTGCTTTACTAATTCCTCGAAGATCCTAAAAATACGATTCAAGAATGCTACATTTAATTCGCTTTCCTATTTTAATAACTAACCAGTATATGGCGGCTTCTTTTGTATTTTAATGGGTTCTAAAAAAATTCATCTTATTTAATCACCAAAATCAACCAATCAAAACCCTAAACCAAACCTTTCTTCAAACAATCCATACAAACTCATTTCACATGAAGAAAACAGGAGTAAAAACGCCAATACCCAGCTTCAAGACAAATCTCACAACCATCAAAACTGCATGCAATAAGCCATCAAATGAAGAACAAATAAACTGCCTTATAAACCCTAGTTGTTTCTTTTGCATTATGAAAGAGCCTGATTCATCAACCAAGAAATCCAAAATCACAAACTACATAAAAAAGTTACCATTTCTTGATGATTATCATGAGTTAATATTAGTAGTAAGTGGCATTTGGAACATGGCCATGACTAATAAGGCTGATGAAAATCAAGAACTTCCATGTCTTGGTATCTTTGAATGCATGTCTTTTTTAATCCATAAAGGCATCAAAGATGGACCTTGGATTCAAAAAAACCAAAATATATATATTCCATACTATGCAGCTCATATAATTGGTTCTTATACAATAAATAATGTTGACCATGCAAGAAAATCAGTTGATTCGGGAGTGATACCTCCTTTGATGGAACTTCTAAGTGGAAAAATTAGTTGGGTAGAGCAAAGAGTTGCTGTAAGAGCATTAGGGCACTTAGCAAGCTATGATGAAACTTTTCAAGATTTATTACCATATGAAGAAGAGATTGTTAAATTATGTATGCATTTGGCATCTACATGTTTAGAAGAAGTTTTTGAGATGTTTATAGCGGTGAAAGATAAGAGAAAGAGGTTGAAGTATATGTGTGATTTACTTACAAGAGGAAATGGAGGATTTGAAGAAGAAAACTTGAAGGCTGGAGAGTGGGCTAGTCAAATTCAATGTTGGTGTTTACATTTATTGAGTTGTTTTGCCATGAAAAAGAGATCTTTGGACCTCATCTGCACCCAAGAATTCTTGAAACAATTGAGTGAAATGTGGGGTGGATTATCCAATAATTCATCACCATCTGGTGTTGGACTAATAAGAATCCTCTGTTACACTAAAGAAGGAAGAGAAAGTATAGCAAAATCAAGAAATGTTTTGGACCATCTTTGTAACCTCACAAGATCATCTGATAATTGGCAATATATGGCTATTGATTGCCTACTACTACTTCTAAGTGATCCAGATACAAGACACAAAGTTGTTGAAGTTGCGGCATTCTTGATTGATTTAGTTGAGCTTAGAAGCCTTGGAGGTAGATCAAATTTAGGAGAAAGAATTGCAAGTTCTCTTATACTTGATTTTAAGCAAACAAAAACAGAAACTATCAAGAACAGAAAAGTCCAAAAGGTATTAGAAGAATTATGGAACTTGAAGGTTTTGAGGAGGAAGAAAGAACAAAGGCAGACTAATGAGAAAGCTGAAGAAAAAAGGGTTATTGTTAATTTAATCAAACAACAAGGAAATCAAAGATTCTGTATGGGAGATATTAAAGATGCCCTTTTGAAGTACACTAAAGCTTTGGATTTATGCCCTTTGAGATTCAGAAATGAAAGGCTTGTGCTTTTCAGCAATAGATCTCAATGCAATTTGTTGCTTAAAGATCCTGATTCAGCCATTTCTGATGCAACTAGAGCTCTTTGTCTTTCAAATCCTCCAAATTCTCATGCAAAAAGTCTTTGGAGAAGATCACAAGCTTATGATATGAAAGGATTGGCTAAAGAGAGCTTGATGGATTGTATAATGTTCATTACTTGTGGATTCTTCAAATCATCAAATGGTAGAAGAGAGCATACAAGAATCCCATACTATGCTCTCACTATGATCAACAAGCAGATGCATTCAACATGGCTTTTCAGAAAAGTTCAGTCAAAGAGTACTCATTCTGATGAGGATGAAGATGACAACATCAAGAATATGGAGAAATCATAAGGTTATTGTTATATTGTATTGAGATGTTCAATAGTATGAAAAATGATTTCATAACCATAATACGGCATTACCTCTAGGCTCCCCTCTAAATAAAATAGGGAATGAATTGTAAGCACCCTTAGCCCTTTGATAACAAGGGGTAAACTCGAAAACAATGCTTAGCTTTAGATACACACAAATATAACTAGATGAATTATATATAAGGTTTTTTATGATGTTAGGTTCATATCATTTTGTGATGTCTTGTTTCATTATATAAGTAGTTTTTGCATTTATAAACTTATATCTATCTTGCAAGATTCCTTGTGTAATTGAAGGCATATGGCACAGTACTTGTTTCCATGTTCAACCATTTTGCAGGCTGGTGAATTAATAAGTTAGGGAGACTGGAGAGGACCACAATTCCACACACTGAATAAATTACTTGATTGTGGAGAACAGGCTGCAATAACTTAAAACATGGATTCAGTTGCACGTATAATTTGCAAGATGAAGCCTAGTAGCCTACAGTCAAACATTTACACCAAAATCATGGAAGATGATGCATAATGCATGTAATAGTTTGTGCAACAATAATATATATGGAGTATAACGTATAGTTTTTTACTATTGGGTTACAATTTTTTTCTCTTCAGTTTTTTCTTGATTTATTGTGAAATTATATGATAGTACGTAGATTGTTTGGTGCAAATTACCTCTAATAACAGAAAGATTATTTCCAAATTGACCAACATGCATGAAATGCTACGACCATCTTCTATTGCACATTTGCACAGAAGCTAAGAAACGAGTCATTTTGATTTTACTCAATTATTTCCAAGAGTTACATAATATAAATTTTTTGACTCCATTAAATCATAGAAACAGATTGTTCACATCTATGTAAAAACATATGATGTGGACAGGAGGAAGAATAAAATACTGAATGTTCTAAATTTTTAACTGTAGTTACTTTTCAGGCTAATAAATGAAATACTTTTAAGATAACAGAAATACATACAGGACCATAAAATATTAGATATTGACAGCAAAAGAGTAGTTCCTGACTGATAAAGATGAACGCTGATCCAATCCCTCTAATCATTAGAGCTCAAAGCAACTATTGACAAAAGAAATCTGCATTCAGTTTTGCGGCAGAACTCTCGACTAAGATATCTACTATTCGCAATTTCATATGATCCTAGAACATCATCTTCGACAGATCAAACTAGAAAACAGAAATGTGGAAATTCTCACTACATCGATTACAACCCCTTCTACATCGATTACAACAAAGAAACAAAACTACAGATCAACTATGGCACAAATTAGAGCACCCGTACTCAACATTTCAACCCCTTTTACAACGATTACAACAAAGAAACAAAACTGCACCTACAATATCTGGACCACGGCCTAGGATCACTTCCTCTGTGCAATTATGCAACCTTTTTTTATGTCGACTACAACTCATGAAGAAGCTATAGCTCCTCAGACAGCTTGCACTGTTACTATAACTGCAGCAGGAATTGAAAGAAGAAAAGAGTGAGCACCTGAAATCCTAGGTCAATTTAAGAATGTCTTATGTACTACTGAAAGCTGTTCCTAGCTCGAGCAATGGTATAAGGTTATAAAAATATAAAAGGTAACCATCAGAATTCTGCTATCTTGCATAGAGATGCATATCACAAACATAACAAATTGAAGAGAACATGTGCACGGCATATAAATGTCAAGATTTTTCAACAATAAAGTCCGAATTCAAATGGGAAATGTAAAACAACAAATTAAAGTAACCAACAACCAGTGGAACAGATCAGCATGTAAAACCACAGTCCTTGCTAGAAATTAATTGTGAGAGCCCTTATAAACACTATTTCCCTGATGCATATTCATATTACTTGAAAAATCAGAACATATTCGTAAGACCATGCATACACCATACAAGCAAATAGCTTCAAATGTCACAATATGAGTTTTAAGTATGTAATAGAAGTAAAGAAAACAAGATCAATCAAATAAACTTACCAATCACGAAGAAAAGAAACATTGACAAGACTACTTGAACAGGTCTGCAATATTGCACGTGATACTGAGATCTTTGAAGTTGCCTCTGAATGGCACCATACCAACCATATAATTGCTTATCATAACAATAATCACCACCTTCTAGGCAATTTTTATTCCTCTCGTAGCCCGAATTTAAGCCCTGCATATGAAGTTCAATATATAATGTTGAGGATCTGTCAGGGTAATCGACAAATTAAGAATGGAAATACAAACAGTGAAAACAATAACCCACTTTCATGATTTGTTGTGAACATGGTAATGCATCAGCTTCTTCACTCCGATCTACAAGTTTCAGCTTCCTGTAACCGTTCCTGGACCACTTCAACTTAGTAGTTGCAGATTCCATTGTATTCAAGAACCCTGAAAAACTGGGAACTTTGTGAGGGGGTGGATCAGATTTCTCATTTGAGGAACCTAAAGGAAGGGAATCATCGGATACTAAAATATTCCAGGAACCAATATCAGCACTAGCACTTGCAGTTCTTCGATGGCCAATTAACTTCTCCTTAGCATCCAAATGTGCACACTCTTGGGCATCAGGTGATTCTTGTGAACGCTCAGCTGAAGCTAGTAAATTATTGTCTTGCAAACTATCTGCCCGTTGATTACTATTCAGAACTCTGCCAAAATTCTTATCCACATTGGAGGGGCCTAAAAGGAACAGTGCCAATTCATTGCACTCGCCTTCATCTAATTGTACCCATGGCAAAGGTGGCTTCCCAAGTGACACTGCTGATTCATTTAAGGATTTCTCCACTTTCTTAATCTGACTCTCCATTGCAACCATGAAATCCTGGTGCCTATCTCGGGAATCATCATCTGAACTATTATTGTTGCTTGGATTCACCACCTTCTCAAAATCCTCCAACTGCATGAATCAATCATCAAATAAATTACTAAACCTATGTTCGCCATGTTAGATAGATGCTAAGGGAGTCCCAACATTTTTCCCATAAACACATCTATTATATCCATATGAACATACAATAAACAAAACAAACAAAAAAACACCATCTCTCATGAACCAAATACTTGAAGGGGCTATTATATCTATATGCAAATACAATAAACAAACAAGCAAAAAGTGTCCATCTCTCATATATAAAAAAACATGAAGCAGAGTGGAATTCAACCTGCCATTTTGTAGTCCCAAGGGTAGTTTGTAGATCCCGCCGGAGCTCATATATATTCCAGAAGCCTGAAGTATCCTTCTCTGAGTGTAGCCATGTTCTATAAGTTGATTCCATCCTGCATTGCATCATGAACATTTATCAGCATACAACTAAACCCAATCAAATACAGTACAAAAGAAAACAATTTTTGTTGAATACAGCCGTATCATTTGCCAGAATAATTTCAATTTTAAATAATACTGCTCCCTAAAACTCGAAAAGATTGTCCAGTTTGTTTTCCAATGGTCAAACCTAACAAACTTGGCAGACTAAATCGACACACAACTTTAATGTGAATCTAAATTATAAGGCCGAATTGAAGTAGGTTTAAAATACTAGAATGTGATATATTTTTCAAAAAATATTATACAACATATGCGGAAAAAAAAATTGATTTTAAAATTTTAAAAGCCAACTATCAACACTTTGTTAAAAAGTGGACCATCTTTTACGGATGGAGGGGGTATACATAAAAATATCATCTATCATAAGAGCAACCACATAGCCTAACCAAACACACCCATATTTAGGAATCCAATCCTACCGAACCAACGAACTAAGTCGTATCAAACTAAGTGAAGTCGAGTATACCTACTACGTCTTCATTCAACTCTTTGTTGGCTCATCTCTTCTGTAAACTATAAATTCTAGCTATTTGAGTATAATTTACATACATGTGATACATCTCCTCTTGGATCTCCCTCTACATATACATACTTTTGTGACTATCACATCTTCACACTTATTATTAGTGAACGATTAATACTTAATTTATCCTCAATTAAAGAGCAACGTCTATTTCACCTCGAATCACTTCATTTCCAATCACTCTTCACAACCATCTCAACATTCTCATCTCCGCTACTCACTTCTTATGAATAAAATCCTAACAAGTAAAAATTAAAAACACAGAATATAATAAGTAAACATATATAATTCATGAATCTAAGAACAAGTACCTGTTGGCAGATTCTTGAACCTCTTCTGCGGCATAAAAGAAGGGATCTTTCTCCCAACGATCAAAATGGGTAGCCATTTTTAGAACAAATAAATCTAGAAAGCCTTAAAAACCCAAATTAATATCCCCAACTAATCAAGAAAACCTTAGAAAAACCAAATAAACAACCCCAACTAATAAAATAAATAAGCTCACAAAACGATTGAGTTAGAATAAATAATTTAGACAAATTTGAATAGATCAAAGGTGGATCTTTTTAAGGAAGTGGTTTGTTTCTTGTTAAAGTACACAAACTCTAGTTTAGTTTAGTAATGATGATGTTTTGTATAGTAAGCTTAAGGAAAGATAACTATTTATGGTTTTTTGTGAGTTTGGATGATTGATTGTTTGTCTGTAGACAGGAGGTGATGTTAGGACATGAGCTGGGCATATGATATGCTTTCCAACAGAATTCTTTCATAGAGAATCTACGAGTATCATACATTTAGAGATGTTTGGCTAACTTTTTTTTTTTATAAAAGTTGATTTGATAAAAAATAAGTGTTTGGCAAATATTTCTAATGTGTAACTTATAAGTTGAAATCACTTATAAACTGAAATAAAAAAATAACAAATATTAACCTGTTTTTCCAATATTAAATTATAAATATTAATATTACAAAAATAAAAAATGATACATAAATGAGATGTCTTTATAAGTGATTTTCTATTTATAAGTTATTGTGTCGAAATGCAGTGTAGAAAAAATAATTTATAAGTTATGTTAGCTAAAACAAGTCGAAATAATTTGTGATTTTTAGTTAGCTTGCTTATAAGTTGTAATTTATTTATAAAGTTGGTCGCTATAGAGATTAAAAAAAGGCAGCCAAACTGACCTCTTGAGTGGTGAGTGGTCCGAATAAATCGGAGAAGCGAAAACAAAATTATCTTAGATGCTTGCAGGAATATGTTAGTGATTAGGGAGCGTATATACTTTTAGGCGATGCAAATAATATTGAAATTTTGAATATATGTTGAAAATATCAAAATTAGGAAATCAGAAACACCCCAATCCAGCTAGAAATATCGAAATGCGGACGAATACAAAATCATTTAAATATAAATTTTTTAATAAATTGAGGCAAAACCAAAACTAGGATAAGCACCAGATTAGTGCTCGGCCTCTTACCACTAGGCGGGGCACCACTTAGGGTGAATGATATCATTAATCCTCGATTACCCAATCTTTTTGAGGTGAATGTGGGTGAATTTATTCCTATATGAAACTATTCTTGAAACCCATGAGGATGAATAAGGAGGTGCCTCGATTCTCATCTTTATGTTTATACCGTCGCTCGATTTTTCCTCGCGTGCGTCTCGATCAGGCAACAACTCGCTGACTAAATCGACATGTAAACACATATATCTCGACTAGTGTTGTGAGTGAATGAAAGTAGCATAGCTACTTATCGATATCAACTCGACAACCCGCCTAAATCTTGTAGTCGGTTGGAGTATCATGAGCAAGCTGAGCCATCTGAGATTAATTTAAAAAATAAATACTTTTTTAAAACGAATTCATTTATTTGGATAATTTATCAATAATGTTGTCCGCTTATACTCGATCCAAAATACTCAAGCGAAGCCTGCACAAAAACCATTGAGTGGGTACTCGGATCTGATCTACAGCTAGATATTTGAAATAGTGTATCACTCGATAATGCGCTTACCGTCGGATCGTCGAGTATCCGATCGAACTCGATTTATTAGAACAAATGCTTTACGTGCCGAACAACAGCCATCTTGTCAACTCTTAAAGCATTTGTTCACTCTCTCACTCATCTCTCTCTCTCTCTCTCTCTCTCTCTCTCTCATCCTCCATTGTTGGGTAGAAATGAAGCTGGATCTAATAACGAAGCTAGCCAAACAACCCAACCAATCATATTTGAGGACACTATTATCGAAACCTAGGAGTCCCCAAACCCCACAAATCCATGTTTTGCCCAAAGCAATGTATTCTTCATCACCTCACTTGCCGGAGAAAAAAGGGTTGATACAATGGTATTTGAGGATGTTAGAAGTCAGACCAATTTTCACTAAAGCTGTATCTTCTTCTCTTATTTATGCTGCTGCTGATGTTACTTCTCAGGTATTTTATTTAATGTACCAAAATGATTGTCCATTTTTCAATTTTTATGCAAAAAGATTGTCCAGTTTTGGATTTTGATGGTTGGGTTTTTTAATTTAGAACTTGGGCATTTTTGTTATGCTATATTGAATGATATTTGGTGAAAAATATGTCAAAAGGTAGTATCTTTGGTGTAATTTTTTGTTAACATGATGATTTTAGTATGTATGCAAATTTTCGTAAATCATTACATTTAAGATGATAATTGAAATTTATAATAGGGACAACATTGTAAAGATAATGAAAAAGTATCAATTTTGTTCAAAACAATAGTTTATTCATATAATAATTTTAATCTTAAGTAATCTCTTATAGGGAGTATAATATTTGGTGAAATATATATAGAAAAAAAGATAGTACTATGTTGTATGATATTTGGTGAAAATTATGTCAAAAGATAGTATTTTGAATGTATTTTAGTATTAACATGATAATTTTGATTCGAATCAAAGTTACATGTGTTGATTAATGCTACAAAGTTTGTTGATTTTGACTATTGAAGAAGAAATTGGACAATCTCTTTGCGATGGAGGGAGTAATTTGTTTTGAAAGTTGATGTAGTGTTCTTGTAACTCATTACCGAAATATGAATATTGGATTAGGTGATCATGTAGCCACTAACCAATGAACTACCTCAACTGTATGATATATTTTTGCCTGATGACAGTGTTATTGAAGTTCAATGGCAAAAAGAAGGGGAGGTTGGGGGGATTCTCAAGTGCAAGCCGAAATTGATATTTTTTGCTAGGTTAATAGTAAAGTTCTAATAGATAGGTTTTAGGATTTGTAGGAGCATATGAGGCGAAGAGGAGCCTAATTTAATTGGTAATAGATAGGCCTTATGAGCATATGAAGCATATATGTGCATAAATAGAATTCTCTGTCACAATATGGGGTATTAGTTAGCGTTTTGCAACTCCTGATGTTCCAGTGATCAAACTTATAATGACTGAGTGGCAAAGTTGTCCACCACATGAAAAGGTATCCATTTCAAGTGTGGAAATAACTCAGTAAATTTGTTCCACCTTTCCTCGATTTTTAGCGGGATTTCCTGCACCAGGCTTCCTTTTCCATATCTTTATTGTACTTGATTGTTTCTGCACTAGTGTATCTTCCCCACATATTTCAGATCATTTACATACTTGTACTTTGTCTTGGATATTCGTTCTAGCTTATTTATGTTTCCACTTAAAGAAATAATGTAATGCATTTACACAATTCAGATGATTACAATGCCTCCTTCTGGTTCTATCGACTTCGTGAGAACGACAAGGATAGCGAGCTTTGGATTGTTTATTTTAGGTCCGTCACAACATTTTTGGTTCAGCTTCGTTGCAAATGCCTTGCCCAAAAGAGATGTGGTTTCCACGTTGAAGAAAATCGTCATGGGGCAGCTTATTTTTGGACCTATTATAAACTCTATTTTCTTTTCTTACAATGCAGGCTTACAAGGTATGCCAAGATTACCCTTGCCCCAAATGATTTCCCTTCTCTTAAAGTTGGCACTTTTAGTATCTTTAGACATATTTGGCAATTATGTTCCAATCTTTATTCCATAATGTTTATTTTTCCATTTGAAAATGTCAGGATATAAAATCAACATTATGCTGGTACTTTTCACAAGCATTGCCCATCGAACAGATTGTTTTTACTTGTTTCATTCTCATGTCATTTTTAGTGTTGTCTATGCCAGACATTGTTACTTCTTGCACATGCCTTACAAAGCTTGCTAATCCAATTTCATATAATATGCTTTACTTCGGTCATCCACTTCACCTGGTTCTTTTGCGTCTATATAGGTGAAAATGGCCATCAGATAATTGCCAGATTGAAGCGAGATCTGCTCCCAACATTGATGGGTGGTCTCATGTACTGGCCACTTTGTGACTTTCTTACATTCAAGATCATTCCAGTGGGATTACAGGTACCTTCAAACTCCTTGGATTTATGAATATATAGGATTTATATTCAATTCTGATATGGCGATAGGGAGAATGACTAGATTAAGTGAAATGAACTCATTTGATTATAGTTGATTTCTTTTCATGCCATCGATCATAAACCTCTGAATATAACATTTTTCTGAATCATTTCTTGATGACTCAATTGCTAGCCGTTGATTAATAGTTCGTTTGCGTATTTGTGGAGCATATATTTGACATACATGGCAGGCCTAGAGAAGGCTGAGTAACTGTTCGTATGAAAATATCAGCACTAGCTTAGATCAACACTTTCCAAGGGAGACGTAGATTTTCTAACCGAATGGTTATAGCAAGTGAAAATCAATAGGATAGTTTACATCTTTGAGATCCTATGTATATGAGCATCTCTTCTCCCTTTAGAAATTTTGTTCCAGATTTATTCCTTGTAATATTCTCATAAATTGTTTGTGCTTTAAAATCCATATATGATGGTAATAAATTTAGAGGAAGCTTACGTACATTTCCCCTTTTTTCTTCATTTTCTCTCTGTTTAAAATCTTATTTTTGTGATATATTTCTACCTTTCTTGTTATTATTGGTTACCATTCATATTATCGAAAACACATTGTCATATCCATTTAAGATCTCATGAACGAAAAGATATGATGATAATTCAAAATAATTCTAAAAGTCATTCAAAATTGCTGGATATATGTAGAATAGGTGTGAACAATAACCACTTTACATCTAGCTAAATCAACCTCGAAAATGTAGAAAATTACACAGTACTCATACTTCTAAACAATACGTATATAATTTCTTAAATAAAATGAATGAATCTTGAAATTAAATCACTGTCACTATTACTAATGAAGCACATAGATATTAAGAATATTTACATTTTAAAAAAACTTGCAGCCAACTAAATAGAAATAAGAATGGTATTGATTAATGGATAATTGCTTAGCTATCAATTATGGTAGTTTTCTTAATTTCCAAGCTTCAGTGACAGCACCAGACGCGGTTTCTTCGCCGGGTGGGGGCTCTCTACCTCATCGTTGCCATTGGCGATCCCCCTGAAGGACCCTGGAAAAGCCGGTATATTCAAGTCAAAGTCCCCATGGCTGTTGGTTGACCCGACACCTTCAGAAGTCGTAACACCACTACGATTACTGGTGGAGTTGTTCCCAATAGGCCCTTCATAGTGGCACCTTTTATGACCACCCAATGCCTGTCCTGTAGGGAAACACTTGTGGCATATCGAACATTCGTGTGCTTTGGAGGTGGTGGTAGTGGTAGCTGTTGTAGTTGAAGTGGTGCTTATTGAATGATCATCTCCAGCAGTGGAAGATTTCCTCTGACTATGACTAGCTTTATGCCCTCCTAATGCTTGGTATGAGCTAAAGGTTCTATCACAGACTGAACACTTGAAGACCAATGAGGATGATGTTGTCATGACTAGTGGAGACGCCACAGTCGCCAGTGGTGATGGGGTCCCCTTGCTCTCGATCTTCTTGATAACCGCGGTGGGATTCGATATGGTCGTGCTGGTGCTTCCTTTATTACCGCCTTGAGAGAGCATGAGTAGGCAGAGAGCTAAGTATTCTTCTGTTGTGTTTGGTTGATGCTCCATGGTACGAGGTCGTTTTGATCGTTTTCCTTTAGCCCATGACTGATCTAGATAGCTAAAACTCGAGTTTTTGAATGGGAAAGAAGGCCCTGCAGCAGTGGGAGAATTGAGAGCTTCCAAAGCCATGATAATTTCAATAATTGGTATTTTATTCGACAATCAAGAAAGATATAAAGACAATAGAGAGAGTAGGGATAAGCAGTGAAGTTAAGGATTGAATTGTGATGATGAGAGTGGAGAGTTTATATATGTGTAAATAGGGGTAGAGATTCCTGATTCCTGAAAGGAAGGGAAGTTGCCTGGGAAGTGGTAAGTAAGACTGTTGGCCAAGTTGTATACTTGCATGATGTATCTATTCCTTTATTATTTTATTAAATCAAAGAATACTTAAACTGATGAATCCTTACTCTCGTTTAGTACAAACGTTATCCACAAGAGTCTTAGGGGGTGAAGGGGCAACTTCCACTGAGATATTTTATTAGGAGGAGAGCGGCGGATTCTAGATTTTAAAAATTGATTATATATTTAAATGTCACGATATCTTTTAAGAGGCTGCAATTGTCAGTGAGTGAGATGAATGCAATGTGCTTTATCGCTTTGTGATAAATAGGGTGTTAAAAATAATTTATAGAAAAAGCATTTGTCTATGTGTGAGGCGGATCTATCTTTCGTTACCGTATTCGGTCGATAAATGCGCTCTTTTAAAAAAATATAGATATTTAAATATATATATATATATATATATATATATATATATATAAATTAATAAATATTTGTATGTATGTTCGATATCTTAGTAAGATATTATGTGCGTTGTACGTGATAAAAAAGTTAAATTTTTATTTTTAGTTGATAAATGCGTATTATTGATTTAACAAGCTCGTAGGTGATAAATTACTAATTCTCATTTAAGTGAAAATAATAATAAATTAGCATAAATTTCTGTCATTTTTTTAAAAACTATGAAAATTTTATATAACATCTATATAGAGTTGAAATAATTTCATATATATTTCAGTGTATGTTATTCAAGTTTTTGCTTATAAGAGAATTTTAAAAATATATTATTAAAACTACTCGTAGTGCGTATCCGTAATATTAAAATGTCATCGCTCGTTATGTCGATGTATTATTTCAAAATATTAAATGTCGACATATGTAAGAAAGATTGTGTAAGTAGGGTTGAATGTGAAACATAAAAGATCGTTTGATGTTAACGATAATGTGTGAGCTTATCTTCATCACGATTTAAAACAAATTATCTTGAGTATCGATTAATCTTTGTCGCATTATACTTGCATATATTATTGATAAGTGTTCATTATCCTAACTGATTTAATGCACTTAAAATTGGTAGTGTATAACATAGTTTATTTTTTCATATATATTAAGTGAATTAAATATAAGAAACTAATAAATAAAATTATTTAATTTAAAATTTCGATTTAGATTTGTGAATGCATGATTAAGGTACATATATAAATTGATTTCTATTAATAGTCTTATTATTAATATTATTATTAGATAATTAGAAAAGTATTGTATTTTATTATGATCATCATAGTAGTGAATAAGAATGATTCGTTGCTCATGAATCTACAGTTACTATTCATATAAATTTCTAATTGATAAGTGAGTTTATTCTTAAATGAAAAGTATTTCATAATTTATGAGTCTTTTAATTTAATTTTAATTAGTAACATAATATAAAAAGACAATAATTTAGAAATATTGATCTACTATATATATTTATAATCTTACCTACTTTAGATGTATTTATATATATCAGTAACATGTATTAACAAATAAGACATTAAATTAAAATTATATACTCATTTGAGATCATTTAAATATTTTGAAATAGTGTTCACGAAAAACATAAAACCAATTTTAAAAAAATTTATGATATGATTACAACATTAAATATACATTAATAGAATAAGTCGAATTACATGGAATCTGGAAACAAAATAAACAAATAAAATACTTGAAATTAGGTGAAGATGAAGCGATATATAATGCGTAACAATTTTTTTGATTGTTTTGTATTATCTGGTTGAAATCGAGGGGGCATTTTAAATTGTTTAAAGCGACAAAGCTGCGTTTAACTTGTCGTTTTCTTTTCCCAATCCGATCTTTTGATAGTTTTGTGAGGAAGAAGATTTGTAGAGTAGGCATGTCAGTTCGAGAAGCCAAAATCTTCGAAACTTTATCATGAATATAAATCGCGTAAGAAGGCGGTAACCTATATAGAAATGTTTCCTTAGATCGTTTCTTTAGTTGGAATAAATGATTTTGAAAATAGTTCATGTTTGAAGTGTTTGTGGGAGGGTAGAATTAGGCATAAATTAATACAGAAAGCGAATCTTCTGACAGTAAGATTTGCTCATGGTGAAATAATAATAATTGATTTATTTTTGGTCTATCTTATTTGAAATGATTTCTTGGCTTCGATTTATAGAGATTAAATCTTTGTTGAAACTTTGAGGCGTTATCTTTTCTGATGGTGAAATAGAAAAGATCATGCTTGAAAATATATTTGTTTGTTTTATGGGTATGGTGTAGAACATAATTTATTATTATATATAAGGACAAATAATATATTCATTTTTGTCTAACTCACCAAGGTGTAGAAATAGTGAGAGTTCATGCCTCAAGTGTTGTGAGTTATAATTATCATGAATTAAAATACATAAATATAATTTTATCCTTTGTGTAACTCTCAAGTTATGGAAATAATGAACATAACTTCCAATCAAATTAATGAGTTATAATTATCATAATAAAATGTATCAATATGTTTATTTATTTTAGTTATATACTTATCATTATCATTGTAATAACTTTTTTATAATTATCATGAATTAAAATATATAAATATAATTTTACCACTTTATTAATAGCTAAAATTGTGAAATAATGAGATTATAGCTTGCGATCAAATTAATGAGGTATAATTATCATAAATAAAGGTATATTAATATAATTATTTATTTTAGTTATATAATTATCATTATCGTGTAATAACTTTTCTATAATTATAATAAATTAAAGTAAATAAATATAATTTTAACGCTGTCGCTCCACAGTTAAAATAATGAAATTCACATAACTTCGATCAAATTAATGAGTTATGATTATCATAAATAAAATATATTAATATAATTATTTATTTTAGTTATATAATTATCATTATCATTATAATAACTTTTCTATAATTATCATGAATTAAAATTCATAAATATAATTTTATCCTTTGTGTAACTCTAAAGTTGTGGAAATAATAAGATTCACGTAACTTGCAATCAAGTGTGAGTTATAATTATAATAAATAAATTTATTAATATAATTATTTATTTAAGTTATATAATTATCATTATCATTGTAATAACTTTTTTATAATTGTCATGAATTAAAATACATAAATATAATTTTATCATTTGTGTAACTCCTAAGTTGTAGAAATAATGAGATTCACATAACTTCCAATCAAATTAATGAGTTATAATTATCATAAATAAAATATATTAATATAATTATTTATATTAATACATAAATAAAATGAGTTATAATTATCAGTATAATAACTTTTTATAATTATCATGAATTAAAATACGTAAATATAATTTTATCGTTGTGTAACTTGAAGTTGTAGAAATAATAAAGATTTACATAACTTTCAATCCAATTAATGAGTTATAATTATCATAAATAAAATGTATTAATATAATTATTTAATTTAGTTATATAATTAACATTATCATTAATAATAACTTTTAACTGTAGTGGGTCGTTTGTAAGGGCGTTGGAGTGTATAAAGAAATGGAAGAAGCAGCATTATAACCATGACATAAGGTATATAGAGATTTAATTGTTTTGAACATCCATTTGAAAATCTATGCAGTTCAAAACATCCAAATCCGCCTTTGTTTATGTGGTTGAGTTGGCAAGTGAACATGAGGTCTTAAAGGTAGGTGGGGTATGTTTGGTTAGTTGAGACTTGTGACTATGAACTCAAGTCTAGAAGTTAGAAGACTTCGTCTTCTTTTTTTGATATTTTAGAAGACTTGTGTACTTGAGTTGAGGACTAAGGTGGACTTAGTCGAATCAAATAACTCAGTTTGCTTTTAAAGGTAGAAATGTTTTAGGAACTTTCCAATAGGTTCCTTCGCAATTGAAACATCAACATTAATAATAAGATAATATTAGTGCAAGCAAGATAGTTGCAGCAGCCCTGAGTTTGTAATTCATTCCCACTTGGGTGTAGAATCAAGTTGGAGAATTGTCCAACTAGTTTTGGCTTAATTACTCCGTATATTTTATGAGGCTACAACAATTCATGCATCTCGTTCCATAAATATGATTATTAAAATTGCACAACTGATTTGATGGTGATTAAGACAATAAATAATACAAGGCGAGCAGACCGAAGTTGACTGTCAAATGGGCACATGAATATCAAGTTGCACAAGCATATTTTAATTTGGTACTTCAAGAATAATAGTAAATGACTTTAGATTCCAATCATGTGTTAGTGTGTACCAGTGTGGCTGCTCAAGTGGTAAGTGTGTAAGTGTGTATGCTACATCGATGCTGGGAAACGAATTTTGTCAATAAGATACATGATGATGAAGATTCAAGATTGAGGTCGAAAAAAAAACATTAATTACTTGAGCATTTTGTCTAGATATATTGGATTCACCTAGGTTTCTGAATGAATCGGTAATCGAGTAACACGATACTCGACCATATTTGTTTCGAAATAATCGACTCGACAATCCTTCCAAAAGTTTAGCGAATCGGATTCGAGCATTACAGAATAATTGATACCCGATCGAGTATATCTCAACCGGCTCAACCAAATATTCGATAAAGTAAAAAAAAAATAATTATGGAATGGAGGGAGTACATACAATGTTTGATATGGCAATTACAATGTTGTTGAACTTTTATCATCTCACGTTCCATTAACATTAAGATTTAAGTGGTTTGATATGATAATTACATTCACCATATTGGAAGTAGTCGTGTATAGGTGTATTATTTCGGAAGTTTATGAAGTCGAGTGTATGAATAAGCTTTATTATAAAAAGTCGGTGTATAAATAGCGATTATCTGATCGGTCATATCAATCATTATAAATATATTAAGCTGTGGTGAGTGGTTGAAAATTGTGAGATAATAAATTGTGTACATAACATTGTTTCACGATTGATATGGTATCCCGAGACGGTGTCTGCACCAACGATTTACCACATCGGCAACTTGATCTTTCTCTTGCCCGCGATGGTTATTCCATACTTACCGCGCTTTATTACTTTATGACTCTTGCTTTACATTCTCCATATGCACTTTCCCTGCTTATCTCATCCGCCCGTTTTCCTTACGATTATTATACCATCAGCTGCCGATCGATTAAATCTTGTGCCCCATGCTCGATCTCAATTTGCTACTCACTCGCCGTCACCGGCGATCTCCCGCCGCGCGCGCGCCTTTTCATTAACTGTCACTCTTCGCGTATATCTCAATTAAATTAGTAATACCAATCGCCGTTAAGCCTGACCCAGCTCGCTTTCATGGGAGCACGATCTCTTTTGGCTATGTGGTGGTTACGATATTCCATGTCCCCGTTTCATATTGGGATGCTTCGGTTATTTCACTCTCGATCGGCGTATAGTTTGTGGATTTGCGACAAGATAAAGTCATCGTAACTCTTACAATTTCTTACATGCGATGAACTTCGCATAACTGGATTTGGAAAAAAAATAGATCTTTCGTCTTTGTTGGGAGGTATTAAAAGGTTGCTCACCAAGCTAATCCCTCTTTCTCCCCAGCCATGCTTTGCGGCAGAGATAAATTAATTGGTCTCAGCGAGAACAATATGACCGTATTTGAAATTACACCAATCTTTTGCGAATATGCCTATTATTCTCTTGCGGCTATTGGTAGCAATAGTCTCGCTGAAATGTTTCGTTTACATGCCGTGGATTGAAAGATTAGTTTAAGGATTTAAAATTTATGGTTTATTCGAGTAGCTCGCTATGTAGTTTGAGGAACTGCAATTATCTTGTGACTGTGAATTAATGAACCGGTGCGCTATTATGCCGTCCGTGTCAGGTAATTAACACCCGCTCCACCGATTTTCGATATGCTACTGGGTACTCGCTACCATTAAGCCACGAGGTAGAGGCCGATCCTCATGAGGCGGCTTTGGTATATCGGGCCGTGTGGTTCATTGGTGGCGTTAGGTCTCGCTTCCCTCACTCGGCCGACTCTCGGCGATGCCGTATCTGAGTCCGCCGTACGTCTTGCTAATGGTACCATCGCCTTGTTGTAGTTTTCCCTCGAAACTTCTGCAGCGTCTCCCTCTTGCCCGGCGTCTCCCGTCTCTTTATACAGATCGCCTATTTATACTCGACACCGCATTTCGCTTCGCAGGCGGAGTCCGTTCAGCGGCATGTTGGATCCTGTTTCTTTGGTGCCTAGCGCGTTACCGGATATTGCCTCTTTTCATTTATCCAGGAACCTTATCGTAGTCTGATCGTGTTCGAATTATCGGAAATGAAGCGTTTAAATGCTTTTCATACTCTGTGCTCGAGGAACTTCCTTGTGCTCGTTCAAAAATTTTGTCTTTGACGATGAATTAACGTATTTTGAGTTTAAATCCGCACAATTTGTTGTTAAGGATCGGTGTGCATCGCGCCTGCCGGGGGCGGATATGGCACTTATTCTGCAATGCGTATGCCCCGAGTGTTACCTCACCATGTTTGATGTCCTCGTCTACAGTTGAGTATGGCGCGCAGGAGGTTAGGTCGTACTCGTGATCGTATTTTGAATTTGTTGAGTCTAGTTTAAATAAAATTCTAATGTTGCATTTAAAGTCACGTGTCAGTCGTATACGTCTGATCACATGGGCAAACTAACAAATTTCCTCTCAGTTTAAGTAATAAAAGAAGTTCTCGTCCTCTTGGAGGCTTTTTGTTTTTCATTTTATGAGGTCCGAACTCCCGATGTATCTGCGAGGGCTCGGTATTTTCTTATTTTTGTTGATGATTATTCACGGTATATTTGGTTTTATCCATTAGCAAATAAATCGGATCTTGATAATATGTTTAAATAATTTGAGTTTTGGTTAAGCCTCGATTTAATTCTAAAATACTTGCTATTGAAGCGGATTGGGCGGGGAATTTCGCTCGTGTCCGCAAATTCTTTTGAGCATACGGCGTTCTTCACCGGTATGTTAATCACCGCACTCACGAGCAAATGGGTCGGTCGGCGTCGTCGTAGCCATATTGTTGATATGGGTCTTCTGATGCTGAAATTTCATGCTAATCTTAATTTAACTTATTGGCGATATCGTTCGACGTTTAAATTTATATATTGTCGTCTCTGATCACGTTAGCGAACATATATCCCAGTTTGAGTTATTGTTTAGAAGAGTGCCCAGTTACTCGTTCTTATGAACTTTTCGGTTCTTTGTGTTATCTTATTTACACCCATTATCAATGTTACAGTTCGTTTAGATTCGATTCCGTAAGTTCTTGCGAAGTACATAGTTAACATGTGGATATCGGTGTTTATCTGCTTTGATAATCATGTTTATAGATTGCTAAGTTTGTTAAATTTTTTAATGTTTCGAAACATACTCACTTCCCACCACTGCGCGTCCATTTGCGTTGAATTCGAGTATTTTTCTTGCGACTGAACGCTTGCGTGTCCGTAGTTTGTTTCCTTCCCATGCCACTCTTCTTGATCTGTGCAATTTCGGCCTCGCTCCAGGCCCCTTGATCCCAGCTGCCCAGTCAGCCTTCTCTCTATCTGGCAAGCAGTGAGCCCCAGTCGATCGCCTTCTTGATCCCTCTCCTCTCACTATTCGGCTTAGGCATCTCGTCTCACTCCTCGCCATGATGTGCCCCAAATCCAATGGCTTCCTTGCTAAAAACCTTCGAAATTGCATTTCCTGCGCTTTCATGCCTTGAATGTTGTACATCTTGAATCAGGAGCCCCCTGATTTTTTATGAAATAGCAAATGTCCTACGTGGCATGCTATGATGTGTGATGAAATCCAATGCCGTAGTGCGTACTCGAGCACGGACCTTGTCCACAAAAATCCATCAATGAATGTTGTTGGTTGTCGGCTGATATGTCGGTTAAAGAGACTACGTAGTAACATGAGTGCCTAAACCGAAGCGAGTTATTGCTAAAGGTAACCGTCGAGTTGAAGGTCTTGATTTCTCTGAAACTTTTTAAGTCTGTTATTAAAAATACTCTTATTAGGGTTCGGACTATTTATCTTTAGGCGTATTACAGTCATTGGTCTGATCGGCAAGTGGATATTCAAAATGCTTTCTTACATGGATCATTGCTTGAAAGCTGTGTACATGGCCTTGACCCTGGTTTGTTGAGTATACATTTTCCTCCTTGGTAATGGTAATCGGTTCTGTAATCTCAATAGTCTTAGCGAGGAACAAGGTCTTTGGTTTTGCTTGCTTACGTGATTTCTTACTCCAACATGTATTCTTGCGATCCAAAGTTCCTCGTTGTTTGTACTTTTAAATGCGGGTATTGATTGATTATCTTTGGTTTATGTAGATATACTGGTTACGGGTAATTGTTCAAAAATTTTAAGTTTATTCTTTGCTCTCGATGCTTTCGCTTTGTTACTCGGGACCTTGGCGATCTCAATTTTTTCTTGGGTATTGAGGCTATTCTTTAGCGACGATGGCGGTTGCTTAACTACCGAGGCGCCCGATATATACTTGATAGTCTAGGCGAGGCCCAGCGTACTCGCGGCTGACCTTCTAAATACTTATCTACCCAGCGGCTGATGCCATGCAATCTGACAGAACCTGATCCATCCGAGTTTTTGCGAATCGTTAAATTTCTCGATGCTCTTCTCTATTTCGCGGATCTATAACATTGTGAAACGAGGTATCGGCGTATCGCTAATCTCGAGGCGGCGCGTATGTATGGTGAAACGTATTCTTCGATATGTCAGTCTGGCTTTGATCTTGGTTTTGATCGCTTGTTATTCCATTCGAGGATTTCTGCTTGAGCCCTTTCTTGTGGATTGGGTGGCTCCTCAGTGATCGACGATCCGCCGGTGGTTATTTAGTCTATTTGGCCTAGCTTGGTTTCTTGGCGATAAAGAAACAAAAGGCATTTGCCCAGCTCGCCTGATGCGAGTACAAAGCATTTTACCAAATTGTGCTTGTTGAGCTAACTTGGTTGATGTCACTGGCTTCGTGACGCCGTTTTCGGTCAGCACCACGATCTATGTGGTGTGACGATTTGGGTCTTGCGTTTCTCTCCGGTAATCCGGTTTCATCTTGGCTAAACATATATAAATTGACTTTCACCTTGTTCGCGAAAAGTTGCGTAAGGAGATTGCAGTTCGGTCATTTCTACTAAAGATCGATTAGCGATATTACTCACGAGCACTTTATCATGTCGGCTTGAGTTTTTTCATGAGCTTACGTCTTTGCACAGCCGGGTGGCTTTTAGCTTGTGAGGGAGTATTGGAAGCAATCGTGTATAGTGTATTATTTCGGAAGTTTCCTCGAGTGAGTGTATGAATAACTTATTATGCAAGTCGGTGTATGAATAACTTATTATACGAAATAGGTGTATATCGATCATTATAAATATGTGAGCTTACGCGTTGAAGTGGTTGAAATTGTGAGATAATAAATTGTGTCTATAACATTGTTTTACGATTGATACACCGGAGCAATCTGAGCATAACGATTTCTTGAAAGAGATTTTTAGTCCAGAACCAGTATAATACTTTTTTGATGTGAATAAGTGATTTTTTAAATTTGGCCCATTCTTTTTGTTTTGTTTCCGATAATCATTTTCTACTTTCGTTTTAACACTTAGAAATTATTGAAACCAGCGATTCATAGTCTAAATGAAGTCGAAGTCGAGAACAAGTCGGCGGGCGAGTGGCGTAGAAGCGTATGAGATAGAAATTTATTAAGATATAGAGGAGTACGGGCACATGCAACGAGCCCAGGGCCTTGGTGGACCATCCGCCCGGCCCGGCCCCATGGCTTCAGTTTGTTAGAAAGGTCTATCTCTTACTTGACTCTGTCTGCTGTGTCGGTCGGCTGACCCGTGAAATGGGACGGATGGGCAGAGTGCTTGAGGCCGAGCCGGTTCAGTACGTATTGCTTAACAAAGCGTGTGACGTTGAAATAAGCGTCTGCCAGTTTAACATACAAAAAAGTTGCGGTGCATGTTTGTTGGATTAGCGATGGTAACGTTTATATTAAGCGATGTCGTAGTTTTATGCGCAAAATGCTATGATAGACATTATGTGATACGTAAGTACCGCACACATAAGCGTGGCAATGTTTAGGACAAATGTGAAGCGTTTAACACATAAATGTTGCAAAAAAAAAAAATTAAACACCATAAGCAATGAACAAATAACGTGGCGAAATCACAAATGAAGAACTGACAATATGATCTAAAATGTTTGAGAATCAAGTACATGTCGCCAAAATAAAAACTAAAATGTTTGAAATCCGCAGGCAAAGCGACAACCACAATCATAAAAACTAAATTGTTATAGTATCGAAGTACATGAAGAACCATGGTGTTTGAAATTAGTACATGTCATAAAATAATTGTTCAGTATCAAAGTACATGTCGTCTCCTCGGTGTCATCCTCTTCATTGTCGTCTTAGCGGCGATCAGGCGGGTAGGCGGTGGTGGTGGAGTGGTGGCACGTCCACTGCATCAGTCTGACCTCGTATCCTCGACTGCGTGATCAGACGATCATCAAACGCATTCACTGCATCTGCACTTTTCATCTACTTTGAGCTTGTGGCTAAACGTATTTGGCGTGAAACTCTAGGAAAGCTCGATCGGATGATCCGTAGGATGATCCTTAGCCGGTCGAGGATCAAAGAGGTTGTGGATAGGTTAGTGGCTCCCGGTACTTGGTAACCATCTGAGTATAAGCGGCGTGAAGGCCTTGTCTGTTGAATGACATGCTTGTCATTCTACGGAACTCAAATCTTCTCTAAAACTATAACAGCAAATCGCCCAGCATATGCAACCAGCAGGCAAGCATCGATTGTCTTATCGTAGTGTCGCCTTCCGTTGTATCGTTTTGTTGATTTTCATGAGGACAACTGGCGGTTGACGAATGGGAAAGTATCATCCACATGTTGATGCGGAGCTTGTTTTTTATAGTTGATATGTTGTAGCGTCATATGTGGTAAATTAACTTAACCCCGTTCGCGATAGCCATGAAAGCATGTATGAAAGTAGGCGACGGCTTCGACTATTAGGTAGGCGAAAGGATCCTTGAGCGACCTTCCAAACAGAAACTTTTGAAGGCCCGTTCAAGTGTACTTATAAATTTGAATGCGAACTGCTTAGTATCACGGCCATTGTTAAGAATGGCAGCGCGATCATTCAATGTAGGCGATTCTTCACTTGCGCCCTTTCGTTATAATCGTGGAATCCTCACTCACCTTGAGCCAAATACTCTAACTAAATGCGTCTTCCATTGATACTATCGTGGGCTGCCCCATTTATCAGTAATTACCGCGCCTCAATTTGGAATAAGTAACCTGAAGTGTGTTATGAGTGGTTGTATATCGAGTGCGAATCGGCTAGTAAAAGATGCAAATATTGAACATTTGCGTCTACTAATAACTAAAATAATATGCGCGATTACCTCCGTAATTTCCCGTGATCGATGCTGATCCGGTAGATGCGTTGTAATGGATGATCCATGCATGCGCCCGCAACCTCGGTCCACACACTTTGTTGGTGGTGGAGTGTTTGGCGAGATCTGGATTCTGCGACCCCTCGATTCCTGACTTCTTCGTCTTGAACAATTTCTTTTGCTTTTGATTTTTAGGTCCCGTTATTGTAAATTGGAGTTTAATTTGATGATTTAGTGTACTTGAATATGTTTAAGATATGATTTGGATGAGTATTGAAGATTGAATTGAGATAAATTTGGTTTGGGAAGTTAAAATATATGTTTTTATGTGCAAAATGGCACTTTTTAACCCTAAATTCCCAAATTGCTCGAATCTAACGGTGGCACGTTTAATTTAAACGTGCCACCGTTAGTGAAAAAAAATTGGCCTTAAAATGCATACGGCAAGCGTGCCCCGTTTAATTTAAACGTGGCCACGTTTGTTATACACAAATATATTGGTTTTTTAGGTGGCAATGACGTGGCCATGTTAAATTAAGCGTGGCCATGTTTGTCGAGTCTGACCCCAAAGAGGCACTCTTTTTTTCACTAACGATGTACGTTTAGAACCCAAATATAACCCGCGTTGTCACCTTGAAAGAAAACCAAGATTTGGTGTGTTCTGACGTGACCGCGTTTAAATTAACGTGGGCGCGCTTTGAGTTTAAGTGGCCACGTTTGTATAAGCCAGAGTACCACGTTAAAGCTATATTTTTGTAGAATATCTGATAGTTTAACATAAGCCAAAAATGAACATTTTATTATTTAAGTAGTTCCGCAGTTTATACTCGTGCGGGCCGAGAGTTTATGAGTTCACAAAAATAAAGCATTATCACAAATCTAATAAATCATAAATTAATTTGTTCATCTTGGACTCTTCTTTGTCGGTCGCTTAAATCGTCTAATGTGTTGAGTCTCTTAGCCTTGATGTCATTAAGATGTGGCAATATCCTTTTCTTTTTGTTACGCTGGTGGTCTTGATCTTTGCGTCCACATGTTCGGTAGTCCCGTCTTGACACGCCGCAACGTACTTGTGTGAGCTTGTAAGTCTTGAATGTCTTTGAGTGTATTGTAGTTTCGCCGTAAAAATCTTGATTATTTAGTATTGGCAAACTGTGGGTATAAGAATATTTCTTTTGCCGTCTTAGAAAATACGGAAACAAAGGTTTTAACTTGCTCGCCCGCCCCGTTTTAATATATCAAAGTTTTTATCATTATATTGACTCGATTCAAAGTTAGTGGTCCAAATATTGAGTCGACTCGTTCGATGTCTTTATGGAGAGAGTGGATTATTTTTACAATAATTGTAAAATATTTAGGTGATCGTGTTGACCGTATTTAACTCAATGCGGAGACACGTTAAAAGTTTATACACTATTTGAGGGTGTGGTGCTTCGCTTGCCAAATGCGGCGATTGATATTTCTTTATCATATTATCTGAATAAGTTTTGATTCAATGCTTTGTATTTCTTAATATCAAAATTAACTTTAATTGATTAAATGGTATTAAATAAATAAAAATAGCAGCTTACATAGAAATAAAAACTCTTGTTTAAATTAGGATCATTATTGCACGATTAAGCTATCGTGGTATAGGATGAAAATATTTTAAAACTTTTTAACTACGTATTCGGGCAATATCTCTAACGACATGCTCATCTACATGTTTAGTCGTATGAATGAAAGATTAACAACACATTCTAAAGAAAAGATGAATGTTTGGATGATATTAGTCGAAAAAACTTTAGTATAATCTTTAATGGGCTCTAGGAACTTAAAAGCAATTCCATAACAATATTTCAATTACTATATATGTGACACATAATATTCGCCCAGGGCGTCTTCGTAAAATATTTAGATTTATTCCCCATATATATATGCACGAACTTAGTAGATAAATGAAATTGAGTTTAAATCCCTAGTTGCTGACCCAAAATTAATTTTTTCTAAACTTCTTTACCGGAGGCTTCAACCAATTTTTATATTCATGTTTTCTTAATTTAAATTAGGATCCATTATTGCACCCAGTGCATATGCATGGTATAGGATGAAAATATTTTAAAAGCTTTTATTTGCGTATTCGGAACCATATATAACGTACTCGTCTACATATTTAGTCGTATGGATGGAAAGATTAGCCGTTAAGAAAGATGAATGTTTGGATGATATTGAGGCGAAAAAACTTTGAATATAATCTTTGTCGACTCACCAGGAACTTAAGCAATTCATAACAATATTTCCAATTACTATGTAGCGGCTACGTAATATTCCTGACGGACGTCTTACCATGGAAATGTTATTGATTTATTTGCAGCTATATATATCTTGTGGCTATTAGATCGTAAATTGAGTTCATCCCAGTTTCGCAATCCAAAATTGGTACCACAAACTTAACTGCAGGAGCGCCAGCCGATTTTATATTAATTGTTTTCTTAATTTAAAATTAGGATCCATTATTGCACGATTGCATATCACGTGGTATAGGATGAAAATATTTTAAAACTTCTTCCATATTGAACCGTATCTACAACGACATCTTCGTCTACATATTTAGTCGTATGAATGGAAAGATGCTTAATAGCGTTCTAAAGAAGATGAATGTTTGGATGATATTGAGGAGCGAAAAAAACTTAGTATAATCTTTAATCGATATACAGGAACTTAAGCGATTCGTAACAATATTTCCCGATTACTATATGTAAGCGGCACGTAATGACCGCTGACAGACGTCTTACCATGGAAATGTTGTGATTTATTCCCCGTATATATGCAGCCCAGTATATCGTAGGTCGAGTTGTCCCCAGTTTATTGATAAAATTAATTTCTAAACACCCAGGAGCACCAGCCAAATTTTTATATTCATGTTTTACTTACCCCATAATATGATAAAGTGTGACTGCAATTGGTAAAATAAGCAATCCCAAGCTTAGCTTTATTCATCTTTATTTCTTTAATTGAATAATGGCCTTAAGCTTGTCCCAACGAAAAAATTAATGGCCCTTAAATTGGTAAAATAAGCTAAATAAAACGAAGCTTTTATTCCATGCTTTAGCTACTAATTGAAGGGCGTGACATAAGCTTATCCCCAACGTGAAAAAGTTCACTAAAATCGATTGACATGCTTTAATTTTTAATTGAAGCGTTATTAAGCGGGAGGCATTATCAAATGAAATTGAAGCCGTGCCCCATTCATACATTTGCCAATATTCGGCATCTGAGTATACTAAAACAATTTAATTATTGTTATGTTTAGCGGTGATATAAAATCGCAATTCTCCTTTGTAAAACTGGTATCGTCAGTAGCGTATTCTGCGCGTTATATCAAAATCAAAAAGACACCAATATCGCTACTTTCAAAATACATTTTATAAGGCAAGAAATCGAAAGGGTTGCTTTAGAAGAGCTTCTTTCGTTTTAAAATATTTAAAAAGCGTAAGTTACATGAAAATGCGAGGGGGATACGGTTAGCTCGGAGATTAACGACTTTTTAATGCGATTAGTGGCTTGTAATCCAGTATGATAATGATTAAAAAAGGTAAAGAACTACAAATTACAAATTTTTCATAGTTTGAAATCTATGGTAAAATATTAAAAAAAGAGTTGCTGGCGGTTTGGGTATTGTCGTTAAACTGTAATGCAGCGCGCCCCATCTTTAGTGATCTTTATGACTTAATAAGTGTCTACCAAGATGACGGTTCCTCTTTACCCCGCCCATTTCACGTGATAGAGGCTCTCTTCTGATATACACCAAGTTGCCCTTTGATTTTTCCGCGATTACGGTCCGCAAATGTTGCCAAATTCGTATTGTTTTTCCTTTCACTAGTATTATGCGTAGCGCTAGATTGACGATTACGGGTAATTCATCCGTTTGATTATCATCCTACATATTAAGAAAATCATTAGGCATCTGCTTATTTACCGATATCGCTGAACATTTTTACCCGAGATTACGTTTGATGCTATTAATTTAGAAGAAACAAATAAGCGCAAGCGCATAAAAAGGATGAAAGATAATAAGGAATCGGAGATCTGACGAAACTGACCCAGCGACTTGAGAAGAGATCGCTTGGAGCTTGATCGAATCCTTCAAACTTGATAAAAAAATAAGTAATGAGTATTGCAATTGCTTAGAAAGTGATTGTAGTATTGTAATTGCTTAGAAATGATTGTGAGTTGTGAAAGTGAAGAATGGTGTTGCCCCCGCTTTTATAGAACTGCTCCCGTGGTGTGATCACTTCATTTTACGCGAGGGGAATAAGCATTAGTACCGTTTGATCAAGCGGTACCGTGTGCTAGTAACCGTTAAAGAACTGTTGAGACTAAGTGTGGTAACGTTTGTCCAACTTGATCTTAATGTCAAGTCTTAAAAGTAGTCGTTACTTATTTGTAGCCGTTGGAAAAATTTGCCGTTGGGATCTAACGTGGTACCCGTATGATCAATAGTACCACGCGTTTAGTGCGAAAAATCTTGGATTAGATAGTAGTTGGCCCCATTAAGCGTGGTACCGTTTAATTTAGCATTGAGTACTTAGTTTGTTGCATAAGTTGATTAGAAAATATTTTCTTGTTCGATAATCATGAGTTCACAACTATTAACCCAATCGATTTATAATTATTTATTAACATATTGTTAATTTTATGCCTCGAGAGAAAAGAATTGGGAGAGTCTGGTGTAAGAGGTTTGAATTATCGTGAATCGAAATGCAGAGAAACCAAATGCTACGCTCAGTGAGCATTCGACTTTTATGGCCCAGGTGAGTGTGGTAGGCGTATGGATAGCGAGTTCATGATGTCGAAAATGGAAGGTCCGAGGATGGTGGCCAAGCAGCATCGTATTCTTATGGATAAGGTGGCGTGAATTTGTTGGAGCGTCACTTGACATAAAATATTAATTGACTTTGTAACTTTTAGGTTTCTGCCATAGGCAATTTGAGCGTGTCGTTGCGTCGTTTTGGATTTGTCGTTTGTATGGTATTAATTGTTGTGAAAAAGCTATTGTATCTTAAAAGCTACTATTTGAACTGTGTCATCGTTATTCGTTAGAAATTTTATTAGTTCGATTAAATTAAATGGTACCATTTTTAAATTTCATGGCAGTGCAGCGTTAAAATTAAATGTTGGGATGTTTGGGAAAAAAAATGTTACAAGCGTGTAATTTAATCTGGCTTGATTGCGCGTCGATATCTGAGGACTGGCCAGAATAGGGGTCAGTACTCGTAGCAGTCGACACCTTGGGTTAGTTAAGGGGTCGTGGAGCCCGTCGAACATGTGACAGACTGCCGGTTCCGTTAGATGAGTGCAGGCGAGTCAGCAGGCAGTCCGTTAGAGGTCCTTTAAGTACTGGCTATTGAAGCCTTCGGGTTTAATAGAATGATTTCAATAGGGGGGCAAGTATGAAGATGCCCCCAATTGAAGCAATTGGAGAGGACAACTTCACCTTGAATTTTTATGACAAAAAAATGAGTGGGGCCCATAAAATCTTCAATTACAACCAGAGACGTGGTAGAAGGCCAGGCTGGTTTCATCCAATGGCCAAAAGTGGCAGTATATTTAATGAAGTAGTAGAGGAGAATAACGTGATGTAGCCAAGAATATTAGTGATTTTGGAGATTTTCCTGTGGAATAGTCTAATGCATCACTGTAGACTGTGTATTATTTTATAAGGAGTAGAATTTGTTGCTAATTGATTATAAGCAAGCCAAATGAAGCATTAATACATGAATGCGGGTTTGTGTGTATATACGTCAGAATCAAGAATTACTTATCGTGCTCATCATATATAAAGCCTTGAAGACCTTGCATTGGCGGTTACCGCTTTCGAAGGCACGATGGAAGCCGTGATGGCGAAGCAAATTTTATTTTTAATTTTCTTAATAGCTAACTACTTAAAACTTATACACCCATATATAATTAATGAGAATTGAATTGTCGGAGTTTAGATGAAGCTACGTTTACTGCCCGAATGTAACTACTCGAGCCGTTCGTTATATGATACTTGATGATTTAATTTTCGACAAGCTGAGAACAAGCGCTCGTTGTTTGAACAGTTTGCTCCACAATCTCTGTCATTCTTTAGCTACCAATCAGTTATCATGAAGCAAGCTTGGCTTTGATAGAATTACTTGAAGAATCGAGATGAATTGATGCGCGCTATTAAGCAATACCAATCATACGAGTTACTCTAAACCGCAATCATTTCCTTAGAATTTTTAATTTTTAATTAACATTAAAAAATAAGTTGGGCATTTAAGAATCCAAATTGAAATCCTCACAGAAAAGTTATAATTTTTTAAAATTCAAATTGAAATTCTAATGAAAAATTATTTTTAAGAATCAATGAAAATTCTATAACCAAAATTATAATTTTTTAAAGTTATTAAGTAACTATTATATAAACATAAAAATCTAAGATTTCTTATTAATATATGAATATTAGCATCTGATCATTAAATATTGTTTACATATTATCTCTGTATGAAAAATTGAACATTTTAAAATTAAAGGGAGTTTCTTGAGATGACTAAGACTAATCTTTCTTGAGCAGAATAATAAGTTGACTTTTTTGATAACTTACTATTTGAAGGATCCCCGAGGAATTGAGATGAATAGAAATATGATATTAACGAATTGAAAATTCTTCGATTGAAGGTTTATGTCTCTACTCCATGTTGCTTTGTTTTATCTCGCTGTTCTTTTCTGATGACATTGGACTTTAAGCGCTTTATTAGTTGAGTATGGATTATTCATTTGAGCTTTGATGAGGATGGTTTTTGGGCACTTTAGGGTAGAGATATTTCGTGTCATGTTTGTATATGTGAGTAGTGAGTTTGGACTTTGCTTATAGTGTGATATAGGTTTTGCGAGTTTGGTTTTCATTATTTTGAGTAAATGTAGGACATTGTAGGTATCTATTATTTTGGATTTAAAACATGTCTTAAATTCATAAATTATATATTTTAATGAATTTTGTTTGTCCTTATCGATATAGCAAAATGTTAGATATCTTTAGTAAATATCGATAGATTATAGCCAGCTGCAATTTTATAATCTTTGAATTGTACCCTTTTTTAATTGTAGCCATATAATTGGTATCTAAAAATTCTATAATGTTTACATAATTTGTAGATACAAAATTTGCCTTATCATTCGATTAATATTGTTTTAAGTTTTACCGTTGAAGAAACTATTAAGATTTATGACAATGCGACTAAAAAAGCAATCACGTCTAGCATGAATCCGAAATACACTCAAGCGGAGCGAGAAAGAAGGCGTAATGGTGCTTATGACGAAGGAGAAGAAAAAGAAGCGAGGATTCTTTGAACAACAAAGGCAAAGTGAATCGAGGTATCTTAGATGAATCGAGTTTCGCGTTAATGTCGATCGAGAACAGCCAAAGAGTGATGAAGCGGCAAATAGCGTTCTCATGCAAAAATATTAGGAGAGAAGCGAAGCTGGCGTCAAGTCTGATATACACAAAGAAAAATCAAGTCATGTTGTCCCTTGTACGGAAGGACCCGACGCGCTTTATCTGAAGCAACGTCAACCGCGAAATCGTGAATGAAGGTAAATCTTAATTTAAAAATGTATATTCATTTTTAGTAATACACTAACATTTTATTATTACTTAAAAATAAGAAGAATCGTGGTTGGACATGTAGAAGTTCACTCTGCGTATTAGAATTGGGGCTTTGAATTCTGTCGAACTTTGAGTATAGGAGCTCGAATAGAAATAGACAAAATAGGATTCTCGGTATGTTTAAATACTTTAGCCCAATTGAAAAACATGGTTTATTAAAAATAAAAACTTATGGTTTCATATATGTAAATCAGTCTTGAAGATTGAGATGTAAATGAGGATTTAGATCTGACCGAGAAGAAAATATGATGCATCGACCTGCTTGCCGGGTATGTTTTGTTATCTTTCGATTTCGATAGCAATTTCAAATCTTTATTTGTTTCAACATTTGATTGGGCCGTTTCAAAATAGAATGTAAATAATTTTATATTTAGTTCATAAATTTAAATACGGTCGTGTTGGTGGTCAAGCAAAATCGGAGAGAAGAGACGCAGAAGAGGATATCGTAATATATCGCGTAATTATCGAGAAAATTGAAGCTAGAAAACATATACTCTGGAAACCCCTAAAGTATGTTGTATTGTCATGCAGCTATTTAGGGGAATCGTTGCAATTATGTTCATCTTGGTGGAACTTTGGAATTACCAACTACGCGATCCGCTGGTGCCGAATTATTCTGCTTCAACGCTTTGAAGGTAGACATTTTTCGGCGGTATACGGGTATCTGATAATGCCTTTGCGTTTACTTCGATAGAGATGCATGTGTGAAATCTAGGCGGAGAGGTGGATAAAGTATATACATTTTGGGCATGGAGCGATATACCGTCGGATATGAAGCTTAATTCTGTTAGGAAATGAGGTCTGGAGCTATGCTTTCCCGTCACATATGGACACAAATCGCAGTCGAAAGCGAGGATGCTTGAGAGTGCTTCGTTCTTAAGGTGGTAGTGAATATACAAAATATACTACAAAAGTATAATCCTTTTGTGAAAGTATAACGCCAATGGGCAACAATGAAACAAGTGCCCAATTTCTCGTGGTAATGGCGCGAGCATGCATCGATATGTCGTGCAGTGCGTCTCGGGGTTCTTTGCTATTGTGGATGGAGATGACTCGAAGGTATGAACTGCGTGATAATAAATGCGTACAAGCAGTTAAAATTTGATGAATATTCCGGACATAGCGAGAATATTATGATCCGCTTGCGATATATTCTAGCTTTTGCCCACGTGGATTCGTGCGGATGGGATGTTAATACCCAGCGATAGTGGTGGGAAGGTGACATATCGTGCGTGCTCATATAATACTGCTAAAGTATATCTACATGACTTTCATTTTATAACTGCTTTTGACCTGTCTCCCGTACTTAAAAAGCTAATATTATAATTATTGTGGGTGTGTATTACATATAACCTGCTTCACGTGGTGGGCGTCTTTACTGACGGTATGTTGTTGACAATTATGTCGGGTGAATCATGGCCCAAGATGGATCAAAAGATCGTGGCTACCGTCGTTGTGACGCACTGAAAGGGTATAAGACTACGTTAGTCTGGAGAAAGCGATGCGGTACAGCCGATAGATTATGAAAGAAAAAATAACATTCTTACAAACTTGAAAATGTATCTGGTTTACTAACAATTCATTTGTAGGAAATGTTGGTCGAATATCTAATGTGTTTCCATCTTCGTTTCCTGGAAGCAATCGAGACGACATCGAGGAGATGTCGAATTCAATGGCCTTAGTGCAGCTGGAATCTTGGGAAACATTGATTCTGTCGCGTCTGTCAATTAGATTTAGAATTAAACCCCGATTACTTCGAGGCCAATCGCCTCAGATAAGGCAGGACTGGCTACCCGTATATTTAGAGCAAGTGGAGGGAGTTGAGCAGAGATATAATTGAGAGGTGTTTTTAGGAAGAGTTGTTCGTACTCACTGTGTGGTTGAATGTCGAAAGAGGTGTTCCACCATTGCTTTCGTATGCACTTATCGTACTAAGCTGACGTAAATTGAGGAATACGGATGACTATGATAGAGTTGTGAGCGGAGATTCCATCGAGAAAATGATCAAGCTCTTGTTACAAGCTTTGTTTTAAAAGCGTATGATCATGGACCCACGTGGATATAATGATCGTCGATATCGTGTATGAGCGAGGATAAATTGCAAAAGGTTCTGAGAAGGAGTTTCTTGTATGAGCAAAGAGGGAATGATTAAATACCATCATAAGGCGTCTGGTCGAAAATGGAGTCCAGCAGTAATAACAGCCCAATTTATGGACGATAGTTGGGTCATTCACTACGATCACGTAGTTCTTATTAAAATGATTAATACCGTATTAATGTGGAGGTAACGGCGGTGTGTCATGTGTAAAATATTTATATAAATATGTTTCTGAGGACCCGGTCGTAATGATGGAAGTTGCGATGCGTGGAGGCAATCGTGATGAGATTGACAATTTGTAGATGGAAGGTGGATATGTGCACAGGCTTTGTAAGCATGTTATGGGTTTGATAATTAGGATGTACCACTACCTTTATAGATTGCAAATTCGTTTTACTGAAATACCTGTGATTAATTTATGGGCAGAAATGATTACGTATTCTTGAAGATGGCGTAACTCAAAAAGCGATGCTCACGAATTCTTCGTCCAAGAATAAGGCCGCGTTAGCAAGGCGTTACTTTATATCATGAATTTCACGAGCCTTTGTTTTGGAATCTGTAGCAAAGAAGTGGGCGAAACGGGTTAGAAATAATAAAATGCGTTGGGAGGATATACGGTGTGCTCACATCAAAGAGACAAGTTTTATGGCGCGTCCTTTTGTACCGTGTAGAGAGGACCCACGGTCATTTGAGGAATTACGCGATAAATGATATGTGCTATATTCAAAGAAGCACGCCCGAAGGTTAGGGATCTTAGAAACTTTAATGACTATGTTAGGCAATAGCGTTGGATAAGAAGCCGAAATCGTGTGGAGATGCAGCTTGCATTTGGAATCTTTTGTATGTTGGTGACGTGCCATCTACTAGAGTTCGCGAATTATGGACACAATTTCATCAGTTCGTGATGGAGGATCCATCTTTCCTCGACATCCCAGGATCCCCAACGTCGTTGCTTTAAATATGTTGTTGAAGGACATGACATATTATTGAAAAAAGCATGGAAGTCACTCTAGGCTATGAGCGCGACCATTTCTCAGCTTGACCCGGGGAAATTGAGAGTGTTCCCAGATTATATTGGATGAACTTTCGTCATATCAGTAGAAGATGTTAATTCCATCCGATAAGTTGAACTACGATCCAAGTAACCGCGTTCAACAAAATGCGTACTCAATTGAAAATGGTGAAAGCGATATGTTTTTCATTGATGGTCTGGAGGAGCTGGAAAAAATATTTACATACAAGATTTTTATTACTCCCCAATGTGAGGAATGGAGGGGACATTCTTTATTCTTTGTTGCCTTAAATGCAGGTGCGGCCAGCCGTCTACCGGGGAAGCGCACATTCAATTGAAATCCCGAGAGCGGATGCACGTAGCCGTTGTGGATTGATCTCGGCGGCTTCATTGAATTGATGAGATGGGTCGAGGTAATTGTGTAGGATAAACTCACATGACCCAACCAAATATGTCTTCGAGCGTTAGACGAAATTGAGGGATAAATGAAAAACCTGACACTTTGGTGGTAAAATAGTTGTTTTTAGGTGGAGATTTGAAGCCAGAGTTCTTCGATAGTAAAATGGGGTAACGTATAAAGCAAGTTGACAGCATCACCGAGAAGTCAAACTTTGGAGACATGTTGAAGTTTTTGAGATTAAAGCGTAATATATAGAATCGATCAGCGTTTCTTTCTGGAGTTTACTTAGGTGGGTGATGAGTCGTGAACCAGCAATCCGAGATGACTACGTGAAGTTGCGGTGCTTGATAATTAAATACCATGGGAAAAGCGAAAAAGTCGAATTGATCGTTAATAGATTCAGCGTTCCCGAATATGGAGGAACTCATGTGACTCGGCCCCATATAGTCACAGGCTATAATAACGCCTTGAAAATGCGGATGTGGACAAATTGAATGAAATGATTATTGAAAAATTCGGGGGAAAAATTTGAGTATCTTCGTAGGATTCGGTCAAGATGATGATCCTGATCTTTACCCATTTCGAGTTCTTAAATTAACTTTGTGTTTGAGTGGTTTGCCACCTTACGAGCTTAACTTGAAAGGGGATGTCCTATAATGCTTTAAGGAATCTTGATCCTGAGTAGGGTTCTTAATGGTGCTCGATTGGTAATATTAAGTAGCACAACCCGCGAGCCGTTATTTGAAATCATAGCTGGGCATTGATGCGGAGCAGGTCTTTCTTCGCCGTATGCCATTGAATAGTGAGGATGATAGCGGTCACCCTTTTTGTTCTAAAAAACGGTATCCTGAGAGTTAAACTTCGCTAACAATCCAACAGTAAATGTGTTTATTCCCGATGTTGGAATTTTCTAAGGAACCGTGTATTTGGTCACAGACGTATATGTGTCTTATCGAGGGGTGTAGTTCTTGTCACGGCCCGATATGTTATTGAAGGATGGAAAATTAGGGAAAAGGCATTGATGTTCTACTTAAAAAATGTTGTTTCTGAAAGTATTATTGTGCCGCTCGCGCTGACTATAAGGTTACCGATGATAAATTAAATTAATTCTGATTATCGAGTTTTTATCAATCAAATTGGTGAGGCATGTATTAACGCCCGTTTTCAATAATTTTTTTTAGGTTGCTTCTTTGTTCCAACTTTGTAATTGATGGATCAAATTGAACAATGGAGCGTTTTGAAACAAAAATATATCAACAAGCATCTGAAAAGGTAAGAAAATCGGTGGGTGATTGTTTACTATTTCTAAATTTTTCTTAAATAACTTATTTTGTAAAAGTAATGGTGGAGTAATGTTACTACTTTCTGAGTTTTAGAATACGAGTTATTAGTCAGTGATATTCGGAAATGTCTTGTGTGATCAGCGGCAGATTTTCAAAAATTATTTAGCGTTTTGAAGAACAAAAAGGCAGTATTTTATCTATTATTCCAAATAAAAATCGTTATTGATCGGCAGAAATGGTAATATCTGAGGAGAACGTTATATGATAGCAGGTGATAAGAATTGAATTAACGCGGGATGGGATCTCGAGTGATACATAGATGCGTTTATCGATCTGAAGCGATTATTGTATGCAATTTATCAATGACTTAATTACTTGAGTTTTTAAAATTTATTCAACCAGGAGAGAATACGAATAGCGGAAAAAATGAACAAGCAGCGACGATCACGAATAATACATGGAAATGAATTAGATACGGTAATAAAATTATTTTAACTTATGGTGAAATATGCATTTCCATTGTAACAATAATATATTGAGATGATACGTATTGATTTAATTTTGTTTTCGGTTTTGAAAATCATTGGACATCGTGAAGTTCGTAAATACATAGATGCCTGAGAAAACGTCTAAACATATTCCCAGTGGACGATCTGAAAGAGTGTTAATTTAGGTGATTTTGTGCATGGTAATGGAGCCCAATAGCGTGATTTTGTACGTAAGTGATGGAACTAATAATTAAATGATTTAGTAGTGATTTTTATGCATGAAGTGATGGAGCCCAATACCTATATTTAATTAATATGCATATTGTGAGTCACATTGATATTTTAGATTTAGTATTTATGCATAAATAATCTGATTATTGATGGCCAGGTGTTTGTCGATTTTCTTTTCACGTTTTTATTATATATTTCGCCAATGAAATCACACATGTCAGTATCTGAAAAGTTGATAACCTTGTAAATAAATTTCTGCGGAGTTGAATTTGTGCACTGATAAACTAGTGGATTTAACGTGTATAACATAAATAATTCAAAAATACAATATTTTATGTTCTAAAATGAATTTCCTACATTTGTTGGAGTTTGAGAATTTGAATCACCAAAATTCTATCAAAATACTAACTTTTGACATTTATAAACTAGACTAATATCACTAAAAGAAAACTTAATATACAATATAAATACCTTTTATCCAAAATCGATGTCCACTATATGACTTAGCTAAACATCAAATACTTAAAATACTAAATGACAAAAAATTAGTTCATTTCCATGTCAAATGGTCAACAAAACGACAATAATAGTAATAAAGTATTTGCTCATACTTTTTCTCTTCTAATAATTTATTAAATTGAGTGAGATGTGAGTCAAGTTGTACTACTACTAAGTAATAATACTCCCTCCGTTTATGCTATTTATTATTTATAAACAAATTTTTATTTGAAATATTTATCGTTATAGCATGAGAAAATTATATTCCTACGTTTAAATATATTTTTTATTTATTTTTAAATGAAGTGTCAATCAATACGATGATATAGTTTTAAATGATTGTGATTACATATTTTTGATATCTTTTTTATTCTTTTATTTTTGGCAATGTATGTGAAAATTATTAAGCGACAAATAAGGAAAATGGAGAGGAGTAATTAATAAGGATATTGAGAAATAAGCTGATTGGTAAAGTGAAATGAAAGTATTCTTGAATTCATTTCTCGATTAAAAGAAAATCGTCCCGATTGAATCGCGTCAATTAAATTATTCATAATAATAACAAGACACAACTACACAAGTAGTAGTGAAAGCATGAATCATGCCTTAAAACCATATTAAAGGTGTCCCAAAATGAAGTCACTCATCAACTCACTAAACCTAAACACTGTCCCAAAACTAAAGTCCAATTACAACACCAATAGTTGTAATAGCAGAAGAAGGTCTGTTTGTTTCCCGATCTACGCGAGTAAAGATCCAGTGAAATCAGTCCACATGGCTTCCCATGCACCTGCACCTGCACCTGTTGATAATCGTATTTCACATATCGCTTCCTCCATTCGGGTCATACCCGATTTCCCTAAACCCGGTACTTTTATGGCGTTTGTCCCAAAAACATTGTCCACTTTCAAATTTTTTGTATTTTTTTTTTTTAATATTTGCTGAAAATGTGTCAAATACTTGTACTTTAATACTCCCTGTAGTTTAAGTGAATTTACCTTAAAAGTGCATGCAAAATTTGATCGAGACAAGATATGAGAAATGAAAAAGTGTGAAAGTCTACGAGTAAAACATTAATGTTCAATTTAGATCTGGGTGAACTTAGATACGAGTAAAACATATAATTAGTTAGTTGAGTTAAATCTAGATAAATGTTTTAAAATGTTGTATCAAGTGAACTAAGGAATATCATTCACCTTGTTACAGTGGGGGTTTTGAAAACATGATAAGTCGAGGGGAATCATTTGACTTCGATTTGGGGAATACAAAATTTAAATTTCACCTAGCTTCCCTCCAATTCAACCGGAACATAACATTAACATGTCTCGGTGCCTCTAAAGAGGCTATTGACTAGACGGGGTAAGAGCTGGTTGATTGTATGCAACCTTAGCCCTGCGATAACAAAGACAACGTTTTTAAATCGAACCAAGATAAGTGAAAAGACTATCTACTGCTGCACAATAGATACGTAGTATAGGTAGTTTATGAACATGATAATTTTGATTCGGATAAAAGTTAAGTGTGTTAATTGAGTCAACAGTTCGTCATTTTTTACTATTGAAAATCAAATTACAGTCTTTTTGGGATAGAGGGATTAATTCCGATATAAATATTTTTTGTGCTTATGTTTGTGAATGTTGTTGGTATGGAGTTTAGGTATCATGTTTCATGATATAACAACGTTGCTGCTTGATACTAAGGCGTTTAAGGATACTATTGATCTGTTCGTGGAACGATACAGGGATCAGAAGATCAATGTGGTTGCAGGTGATCTCCTCCTCTGTTCTCATTGTGTATTCATACGTATAGCAAATAATTTGTACTAAGAGACAGTTAAGTTTGGTTAAAGAGTGAAAAAACAACGGTTAATTTGAGGCCTGTTATTAGTCGACTAGTTCCTGTTTCTTGATTATTTGTTCTAGCTTACAGCTTGACCTTCGATCCATCACTATGGAAATGGATAATTTTGAAGATGAGTATTTGAACAGATTGTTTGATTGTGTATTATTGGATTTATCTGATTAAATTAGACGATGTTGTGATTGAACTTATTTAATCTGTTCTTACAAGTTAAGTTTTACAATGCTTTTAGCTGGATATGCTGATAAAAATTGTGACGCTTGTGATGCAGGGGTTGAAGCTAGAGGGTTTATATTTGGCCCTCCAATTGCCTTGGCTATCGGTGCTAAATTTGTCCCAATGAGAAAGCCAAAGAAATTGCCTGGTTAATTTTCTTTCAACCCTTTCCTCATTTGCGATTCTTTTTAATTAAAAAACATGAGGATTCTCTCTGGATCATATATTTTCTTTATTTGTGTGTTCAACTGTCATGTTGTGTGTCCACTATATTGTTGGGGATTGATAAGTATATAACTGTTTATTAGCTGCACACAACTTATCACTAAAATTATGATTTATGAATATGAGCAAGTTTATTTATTTAGTGCATGAAGTTATTTCTGTTCTTCTAAGCTACGGTGGGTGATGAATTTATCAATCATGAGTTATTGGAGTGTCCTTCCATATTGTACACCCTGGATTGCAAGGGTGTTTACTCAAATCGTTACATCACTTCCTTCTGCTCAACTTAGTATACCTTTAAGTTCTTGTTGTATTGTTGTACCAAATAGTATCAACTACCCTAGGAGACAAAATGTGAAATGACTGCAAGAAATGGGACATATTATACAATCTTACTCCACTAAATTGGCAGTAGTTCCAAATGATATGTTGGTTAGGCTGTTACTATTATACATGGTTTGAACTCCAGAGTGACTCATTCTCATCAAATTTGTTTCAACGACTCTTCTTTGTGTTAAAGCCGAAAGATTTATTGTTTTACAGGGGAGGTTATTTCAGAAGAGTATTCGTTGGAGTATGGCACAGACAAAATGGAGATGCATGTTGGAGCAGTACAACCTGGAGAGCGTGCTATTATCATCGATGACCTTATTGCGACTGGAGGGACCTTAAATGCTGCAATCAGGCTACTAGGTAATATTTTGTTCTCTTATCTTGTTTTTAAAGTTGTCTTATCAGTTTACATATACTATTTTAATTCCTCCAATTCTAGAGTTTTAAATTGAGGGGTAAAAAAAAGCACAAATGATGTTGCTATCAGCCAGTGGTTATTATATTGGAAAATCAAGGCCTGAGATAGTGATAAAAAGAAAGAAAATAAGGCGAATTTCCAGGGAAAATAAAATCCAACTACAGTAACCACTGTGTCACATTTTCTAATTATTTCCATATGGTGGAGCCTGATCAAACATACACTAAATTGTTGCTGAGAAATATAAGTTCTTCAGTAGTTTCGTTGCACATTTTTGTAGAAGAGTGAAGGAAAACAACTGCACTTGTTGGATTCATCACTTGGTGTCTTGGTTGCTTTCAAATTACAAATTACTGGTCAAAAGTCATATAGACATTTGCCTTCAACACCTCTTTTTTAACACTTCCTTTTATGAGCTCGTGTTTCAATTTGTATGTTGCATGGTATTTCTGGCATGAAATATTTCTTTCTTTAAATCACAGAGCGCGTTGGTGTCGAAGTGGTGGAATGTGCATGTGTCATCGAATTGGCAGAACTTAAGGTACAGCTTGGTACTTCAATGGATTCCCTTTTTATTAGCATTCATGTACCACATAAGATTGTTGGCAAACCTATGATTTCTTAACAGATTACTTGCACGATTAATAATCTAATACTCCCTACAGAAGAGCCTGTATATTGATAGTATTACTTTTGTTCATGTGCGCCATTTTGTCTGTGCCAACTGCTCTATGTTGATGGAGCCTTTGTAATTGGTTCAACATAGTGGTAAACAGGAGTAAAAAAGCTATAAGAAAAAAGCTAATTGTTAATTACTAAAGGATCCTACACCTTACAACACCATGCCTTGATTGATAGAAGTGTAAAAAGGGGAAAAACTAAAGATCTCCTGCAGAATTGAAATATTATCATTACAATCATGCTTTATTCCTGTGTCCATTCTTTTCGTTCTGCTTGATCATTGATCTAAACGAATGTGTGTGCCATATCATTCCAGTTTCGGCTCTCCAATATCTTTTTTTAACTTATTCTTCCTTTAATCAGGGTCGGGACAAGCTAGGAGACAACCCAGTATTCATTCTTATAAGCTCAACTTAACTCAAAACATTGATGTCATTCTTGTGGACATGAGTATGTTATCAAGCTTTAATATGGTTGAGGATCTGAAAATTTGGTTGGATGACCATGAAGTTTTGCTTCCCTCGTCTATTTATTATATCAAAATAAGAGCGATGTGCTTCAGGATTTGAATGATTTCGAAATGTTGATCCTCCTTGAGTTATCGATTAAATTGGTCACAATGTGCTTCAGGCCTACATAAGCATGAAATTGAAGTGACAGCTTATATTTTTCTTGATGCACATAATAAACATAGGTTTATGGAATAGATTAACACAGATCTTGCACAACTATTGAACTAAAGTAATAATTATCACAAACCGAAAGCATTATGCAAGTGTTGAATTATCATTTAAAAGGAAAACAAAATAAATGAGAGCCACACAATCCAACTTAGTATTACATGGCTTACCTACATTTAGGTTAGCCCCCCTTCATCAACAACAGTAACCATGTAGCAGCCAACATTGAGATCCTGCAAAGTATGCAATCAAAATTAGTGTCAGATCGTGCAAAGTATGCAATCAAAATTAGTGCCGGGAAAGCACCCCAAACTCGATATTTATCGGCGATCCGCTCCATATCAATACGCAAATCATACGAAGTTTCGCTTCAGAACGACTCACCCTGTGTCCTCTCGGAAGACGCCACCAACCCTCAGATAACTGAGTCACCAACTACTTGACAATAAAATGACTTCTTTTACATCATAAATAAAACATAACTCGTCTAATTTAACTAATAAGACAAATAAATACTAAACTCCTATAATATAAATACACATCAAAACAATTTGTTATACAACTGAGTCAATTAATAATTATAAACAGTTTTAAACTTCAAGAAGATAAAAAGTATTTAATCGCTGGCTTTCGCCCACCATCGCCATCTTCGCTAGTACAGCCTACCGCCAATGGCCACGGCCGGTCTCGCAACAACCCAGGTACGAAAACTTCCTACCACAGGAATAGGAAGTCACCAAAAAGCCGAGTGAAAATAACAGCACAGAAGTTAACCTACCCGATCGCATCTAATAAGAAAAAAATTCTAGATTCCTCACCTATTTGTATAATTATATACTCCCAAGAGTATTATTTTATAGGTTACTTGCCACAAAAATAAAAACTTTCCTTATCGGGTTTTCTAACTAACACCGATAACTCCACACTAATGTCACACCATAAAGAAAATCTTAATTACAAAGAGGTATTTCTCTATCCATTCTTCAAGTAGAAGCAATCTCTACCATAATATACTTCAAACACACAATAACTTAAACATATATCTTAACCTCTCATAACTCATATACTTTAATTCTCAACCACTTATCTTAGTCACTTTTAAAAGTACTACTCCCTATTTTACAATCATACTCCTCCTACACAAATCCAATGTTCCTCATAGACTTCAAATATATTTAATACGATCGAAGAATATATCTCTAACCCATAACTAAGCACATTTATCTTCCTGCATTTTCCATTTTAGCATAATGGAACTCTATTTACCTCCATGCATCAAAGTTTAGATCAAGATTTCATATATTGAATCCATTTTTCACCATATATATATATAAATATCATCAATTTTACTATCAGATGATGAAAAGTAACTTGGGCTTATAATTTCGTCCTAATGTTTCCTATTCCAAAGGTATCTCTCTATTCATTAGCCACAGAGAGAATATATTCCAATAAAAGATTTAATGCCGGTGCTAACCGAAAATAAATACCAGATCTCAAGGAAAATAGTTGCCGGCTAAGGCCGACGCTTAAAAATGAAGTATAACGATTGTTAACTGCTTGTTGTTAAACAACAGATTAGAATACTGAAATATGAACAAAATACATGTATACAGATTACTCCATGAAAGTTTCATACAAATATAATTCACATGTTCTTTCGCATATAAATATATAATAGAGGTTCGAGTAATAACACAATCACCCAAATGAATCATGAGACTAACAACGACTAAAACTCTAGTCATCAAACCTCCCATCTCCCTCATATCCCCACCTCCAAGATACCATCCTCTAATTAAGATATACCTAACCTGCTCAATTTGTGAATGACATTAAATCAATAATTCACCTGACTTATACCTGAAGAGCTAAACCGATTTTGAGACAGTGATAAGACACCAGACTTTATACACAAAGTATAAGTAACACCGATTTATACACAAGTATATATTAATAATCGCACGCTATACCGTATATGTAATAAACCGCACGCTATAGAGGTACCACCTCGACAATGCATACAGTTGATCAAAGAGAATGACAAGCAATGTAGTATGGGGGTTAAGAAGGCTATATCTGCAGGCAGTGAGAGTTACCGACCTGTAGTTCAAATCTATGGGGATGTATTCACATGTTACCAAATTATATAATTTATCAACTTCAACAACTAACTACTTATCAACAATGTTAAAGCACATGCCTAATACATCACACAATCGTGAAATCAATCACAACCGCCGGCCAAGGCCATAACATGCGCCGATAAAGCCACATAAATACTTGCTAAGTGCCGACAAAGCCACATAATACCACAAGTGCCGCCAAGGCTACACAAGTGCCACAAATAATATAATACCACAAGTGCCAGCCAAGGCCACATAATACGTAAATATGCTGGGAGTTCATCATCACCAAACCAAATTCTTCAATGGTAATAGAGTCACATAATCATATTAGGCTCACATAATCGCATAACCATTACATGTATACCATTCCCCCGTAATCATATCACAAGGACACATACACCATTCACACATAATTATACAGTGCACTGCACACCCTCTTTTGCCACATACAATTATAATACAAGGATGCACAACCATTTGAAGACATATGTGAATACACGGAGAGGCATTCACCTCCTCGCTAGCTACCGCAAACCTTCAATGTTACAACTTCAACCTTTCCCATCAACGCCTCAAACAACAATCTTAAAAGCACCAAGACTCACTACTAAGAGCACCATGTCAAGATACATAACCAAACTCTTAGGGGAACCATTCTAAAATGGTATAACTTGACTGATAAACCATTTCCAAATTATAATCCCATCGGACATAAACCCAATCGATTCAAATTCCATCTTTATCACTTTCTCATTACAAATTGACTATGTTATTCTAACTAATCATCAAGTCCATAATTAACAATCTATAATTCAAATAATAAATCTATAATCAACCTCGAATTTGCTAATTTTTCAACATACCTTTAATCAATTTTAAATCACCAATTTAACATCATAACAACTATAATAAGAAGTCCCAGCATAACCTCCCTACACATTTAAAGTCTTATAAAAAATATCCATATAAAAAGTCAACTCAAAACCTAAAGTTAACTTCACTATAATCTCTCTAAACGATCTTTAAATTGGCGAATTTTCACTAAATATTATAACCCATAACCAACCAAGATTATCATAAAATTCAATTATGGAAAAGTCAACTAAAGTCAACTATGTCAAACCCAAGAAATATCTCTAAAGACTTGAAATTTCTTACCTTAATCAAGAGAATGATGGGGAGAACAATATTCTACAACCGATCTTGGAAGCCTGGAAATACAATCGAAGTTATAGAAATTAAAACGAAATTTTTTTAAGGGGAGGGGCTTAATTTCGCCAAAATGAGTAAAAGAAGACGGTTGTGATGATGATGACGATGTGGGAGGATATGTATTTAATAGATTAAAAAACTTGAGTCCTCGCTCGCTTCTGCTAATTCTCCGCTATCGCATTCTAAATTTTCCACGAATCCGATTTCAAAGCATAAAATTCTTCCATTAAACGCTACTAAATTATAAATGAAATTGCCTAAAAAGTTTTACGAATATTATCATCGAAAAAAAAAATTATACTATTTCCGGTCCCACGAATCGAAAATTTAAAATTTTTTTTTTTTTAACGGGTTATTACATGTTTGAAAGATTTGACTTATCCATCTATAACTTAATTAATTTCAATAAAAACTATCTCATATATTTTACATATTTAATGTGGGACAAGTCTTCCTTCAATAATATTTGATAGCAATATTGGAGAGGTATTTACAGAAATATGAATCAACTAAAGTAATGTTGCCAGATGTAACAGCAATCCATAGCTCCAGGACCAATATGTTATCGACTTTTAAAGGGGATACTGGTAAATGGTAATCACCTTGTTGTTCTTTTTCCTCCATGCAAAGGACCGCATTGCGGTGATGAAATATGGTCGAAACTAGAGTTAATTGCAACAATGGTCCAAGTAAGTGTGGTCGAGCTACAGCTGGCCCCAGCAGTTTTCAACGCCAAAACAATGGTCCTAGATATTGGGTAGTTAATTTGACGCATTTATTCCCCAAGTTATTTGACCGCTAAAAATTAACCGCTTTATTTTTAGGTCAAAATATATTTTTAAGAAGTGATCTTGTTGTAGTATTAGAATTTTGGTAGAATGGGCCATCAAGTTAATGTATAAATGGTTTTCATTTAGTCCTAAATACTTTAATATTAATTACTTAATTTGCAGATTGAAAAATATCTCTAGATCGAGATTTAGTATGTATTAAATTAAATATTTTAAGATAATTAACATAACATTATTTGAAATATTTTAATATTAACTTATAAAACAATTATATTTCTTATGTTTATCCTTAATATTTATTATGAAGTACTTATCAAAGAAATGTTTAAAATAATATTTATCAGAACTACATAATTTGTTTGTGTATATATCTTCAAATTTAAATCATTCAATAAATATAATATCGAATTATTATATATTTGTTTTATATTTATAATCACTTAAATTGTATGTTACATTAAATATATTAATATAATGTACTTTAATTTGTTTATATATATATAGTAAAATTTTATTTGAATACTACAATAAATATAGTCAGACCTCAATGAGCATCTGTGATTATGTCGCATTGCTAGATCTCATATAATCATTATAATAATAATAATGGTCAATTATATTATCATGCTATTCTGAGCTCAAGGCTTCCACACACATACAATGACGTTGAATTATATTTCATGTATGAAATTAACTATATTTGTAAATTGAGAAATCGACAATCAATAAAATTTCAAGCACTTACACTGACGTGTAAAATATTAATTGATGAATTGAATTAATTAACTCATAGTTCACCAAATAGTTACTTTGTACCATAACTTGTTAGTAGCATTCATTTAACTGAGTTAGCTTAATTAAACGAGCTTCTGTCGGGTAATTAATCCGCTTATAATACGACAATTACAATATTGATATATATAATTTTATACGATGTATCATAACAATTAAATCGATCATTATTTTGTTTAAAGTTTTATTCGAAATATGCTTAAATGTTTATATTATGTTACTTCAAAGTTAATATATTAAAATATTTCCAAATTAATATTATATTAATTATCTTAAAAATATTTAATTTTAATATATACTTAAAAATCTTAACGTAGAGATATTTTTAAATATTACAAAGTAATAATGCTGTTGTTAGCTGTGGACCAAAATGTGAGAACTATTGTGGCATCAGGACACTTTCGCAACGTTGTAACTTACAACACACAAAACTCTTCAAAATTATATTTTGACCCAAAAATGTCAACAATCGCTTAAAAACGTTAAATTATAATTTCAGTAGCTAATTTGTGCACAAATGCGCACTCGTACAATATCTAGACTGCCACGCAACGCTGCTACTAATCGGGGACAAAAAATGCAACTTGGTCAGCACCTCATCGACCATTTACCAGCACAACTTTGAATCATCTCAAGTTTTAAATTTAACCGTTGAAATCTCAATCACATCCACACAAGTTTGGTTGGAAAGGATGAAGGATTTAATAAGCTCCCGAAGCCAAACCCTATCTTCATCTAACTGAATGCTCAAAAAGCTCAACCCCATCTTTATCTAAGAATCCGAATAAGCTTCCCAAAGCCAACCCCATCTTTATCTAATCTCCTGCTCATACGCTTCAATTATCTTGGTTTTCTTCAGCTTTACCTTGTAATATTTTAAAAAAAGTTTGACACAGCTAACAACTAAAAAAAACTCAACCTTCAATAGTTGATAAATTTAGTATGAATGCAGTGTCTTTTCTCGAGGCGCTTATGAATGTTGCCCCTGGCCTCTCGCCGACTCATCAAATTTCAACATTTTATTTTTGCTCACCCGAAGGGATTGGGTCCCCTCATTCCTTGCGATCCGGCCCTTTGGCTTGGGCCTCGGGGAGGTTCCTGGCAAAGGATTCGAGGATGATGTGTATTGTCACTCAGCCCCGAGTCGTGACTTCAAGGAAAGGTTGCTCCTTTGCTCCATTAAACGATCTCTGTGACTCGATGTTCCCTAATTTGGATGTCCGATCGACGAGTACCTGCATTCACGACTCAAAGCCGATCGTGAGCACCGGGGACAGAAAGCCGGGCTTCGGGTTTTGATTAATAAATGTATTGTGGTATGAAAGTTATAGTTTATGATACTTTCTAAATGGAATTATAGCTGGTAGATTTACAATGCATATCTCATACTGGGGCCCCGATGAAACAAGCGTCCTCATCTCCGAAGCTCTACGTGACCCACTTGGCAGACTAAACAAATTTGCGCCTACAATTACTACTCTACTGTATCAATTGGTGATGATACCTGTCCAAGCATCAGTATGAGGAAATTTATGTGTCAAAGGTAAGATTCCATTTGCCACCATCCCATGATTAGTGCAAGAGAAGCATGAACTACCAAAATTTATACCTGTGCTAATGATCTCTGCTTATTACGAAACTGTGTCCTTCCCCTGCTGAGAGCAGAATTTGGTGATTTATATAACCTCTGCAAGATTCAGATGACAAGAAAATAAGTACTCTTAATAGTGATCAAGAGGACAATAGTCTCAAACAGACCTCATGTTGCCATAATGGTCAGAGACTCAGAGCTAAAGGAGAAAGGCACGATTGAAGGGCAATAGCAGCAAAAACTACAAATGTAGAGGAGAAGATTGGGCCATGTATATATGTCAAAGGGTGAGATAATTAGATGGTTTAAGGTGACATCAACAAATTACCATGTAGTTACACAATTACATCAATGCTTAGGCCGTACAGTTGAATGAGAAGCGGAAAAGATTCAGAAACTTTAACAAAATGTTACGTTTTCAGTGCCACACATCCGAGGTCCAATGCAGCCTGAAGAAATTCTCTTTGGTGTAAAGTCGAAAACTTCGTGTAGAAATATATTTTCCTTTCAGAACGCAGAAGGGAAGAATGAGAAAAACAACTCATATTGAATAATGGCAAAATCAAGATAATAACAATAGGAAAAGGTATTCAAAACTAAACCCTATTGTTTGTAATTTACAAAAGAAAACTATTATTGATAAGTGTTTCTTGGCCATTATTGCTTGTGAGAATGTTAAATACCTATTTATAGTCAGAATTTTTTCAATCAATAATACCAGTATAAGAAATATGCTTTTACAGAACAAACTCAAAAGCTATATTATAATTGCTTAAAAACATTCACATCAGTTTTCCTAAAACAAAATCCCCAAATCTTCAAATCTACTCCCTATCTTACATCTTTATGATTTTGTGTACTCATATTTTACTTTTCTCCAGAACAAGAATTTCTATCAAATAATTAAAAATATATAGATATATTCAGATTCTTCTAATTTGAGGTTCTAACACCGATCGGGTGTCTCCTAAGGAGCCAATGCATTCAAGTCATATATTCAATTCCACTCTTTAGGACAGAAGATATTTATATAATATACAATAAATTATAATTCTATAGTAGATGGGAAATAAGTACTACGCTCTTCCAGTTATATGTGTGTACATGATGACATAATCTCAACATTTGACTCAGGTTAAATTATGTCTACTTCAAATGGCTATTAACATCAACTTGTCTCGCCCACATTTCAAAAGTTTTTGCCTAACAAACCTTGTCTCACGCTGGAGTATAAACAAATTTAAAGTAGGTCTGGCCACTTTCAATATGTGAATTATTTCATTCATTGTTTCAACTACATTAAACACAATACTTACTTGTATCACTTTAATTAGTGATGTATTTGTTGGGTAGAATGAAAATTATGTTGGTATACAAATTGAAAGATTTCATCCATTGTGTTTTTAACTTCATCAAACACAATTCTTTTACTTTACGTATCTTAGCAAGTACGCTTTAAAGATCGTAATGATGTGTCTCATTCTTTGATTACTCATGTCGATGATATTTAATTCAGAACTTGATAGTATTTATATGGTCCTCCCCATACTTTTATCAATTCTAATGTATCATTCAATGACTTATATCCTGACTAACTTTGTATGCTGTTAATGCCAACCAGTTTCTAACAAACCTCCCAGCCAGAAGTCTAGTAAGAAAGGACTGCCCACTTGCAAGATTGAACTCTTTGTGTCTTGTTAAAAGTCATTTACCATAAGTATCACTCAATTGTTATTCAAAATGTCTTTCAAAGAAGTATAGGTTCAAAGAAAACAGTTTGAAGTTTCAACCATTCATGGATGATTTAAACTGTGTGCTCTTATAATGTAGTCACCTATCATTATATAAGAGCTCAATTATCTTTCTTTGTACCTTGTATCCCGGGTTACTATATTTGGCTCATAATCATGATCAAAATCACGTGAATAAAAAACAAGTTGTCTAATACACCGGCAGCCCAGCCATAATGGCAATTCCCGGCTAACAAACCATTTTGAGATACGAGGCTCTTTATCAAATCTCTTTCTCATTTCTTAAGTGTTATATATATCCTCTCTTTTCTCAGACTTTGTGTTTGAAATAATGAAATTAATCATTAACTTCAAATCATATTTCTTGCGCCTCAACTTTACAAGTGACGCAATAACCAAATAGACAATATCAGTTTGTCTAGTTATACAAAACCACAAGTTATGCTTCATCACAATTCATGAATAGAGTTCACCTTGTTGATGAAACTAAATACCAATGACATGTCTTGAAATGTGATACAATAAACATTGAAGATCATCCTGTCAGCTTCTCTTAATTGTGTTATAAAAGAAATTGAACTATTCATTAGTGCTTGTTTGCGGCTAAGAGACAATATAACATATTAATCTCTATAGCATCATCACCTTTACTGAGATCAAAATTAATTACCTTCAATCACATCATGCGACGCCGTTTCATTTGAACAAAAGTTCACGTAACGGTCCACATGATCAAGTCGCCCTGTTGATTATGGTATTTCATGGTTGTCTTTATTAGCATAGAAGTCAACCATTTTCAATGGTTTGAGAAGGAAAAAATTCATTTAGCATTTATAACACTATAATAAGTTTATGAATTTCTTCTCTAATATGTTTTATTTCACATAATAAACTTTTGTTTTAAATTACCCAATTATAAGTGGAATAAATGTAATCGTGGTAAAGGCCAATCATGATAGAAAACATACACATGTATAGTGTAGTTCAAAAAACAATCAAACATATTACAAATGAATTGTAAGTATTATACCCGCATTAAATCTTCAAATGTACAAGTGATTCAAGATTCATCAGGGTTTGAACTAAACGGTAACACTACATATATATTTTGAATCCCAACACAATTTTAGATTAACTAATCAATCAGGTACCACACACAACTTTGGGTCACTAAACTCCTAATGGTGTGCTACCCTCGACAAACAGACACCGATCCCACAACATTAGTGGAAGTTACCATTGTTACCACTAAACCACGTTAGTTTGGAATGATAATTTGAAAGCCCACAACATTAGTGGAAATCATCAATACGATCCATTGTCCTTACCCGTCAAGATATATAACATGGATTTAATATACATTAAATAGTATAGAATAAAATTTGATCGATAAAATCAATAACATCATCAATGTTATTAAGTATGAAATTTCCAATATATACAAGAAACATGTCATCAATACATAATAAATATGCACTAATACTTAATAAACACGTTAATCAATACATAATAAGACGTGACTTATCAGTTAATGAACAATTAATCAATACATAATAAAATATACTTAATATTGCAATCAAATACATAATAAAATGTAAAATTTAATGTAATCACACACTATGAGGTTAAGATAATTTATTCAATTAAATTCAAATTTTAAATATATGATTGACAATCATATAAATAGTTTCCATTTTTTATTATACAAATCAAAATCAATCACATAATATACAATTTAAATGTGATAGGAAATTAAATTCAAATTTAAATCTCATAATTATATCCATGAAATATATATAATTGTTTTATTTAATTAAAGATATTTTTTGTGTTAAATAGTTATTATAATAACTATTTCATATATACAATAAAATAATAATATTCTATTAATGTTTTCATATAAATATAATAAGATAAACTAAGCAAAGATTTATTCACAACATATTTATATTTTAACTAGATATCATACTACGACTATATTCTCAACAAATAAATTTATAAAGGATAAATAACGTGAAAAAAGAGATTATTGAATTAAATTTATTATCACCAAAATTGATAATTACAATTATCATAATAATAAAATGATAATAATTTACAAAAAACCGAAATTAATATTTTTAAAAACAAATTAGGGGCTCTACAAAACCCAAACAATCTAATAAAGAATATTCCATTTAACGAATGGCTCCCTCCTGCCATCCACATAGACACGCCGCCACCCTATTCCCTATGTGGGGTGGAGGAAATAGCCCGAGGGCACCGAAACACCTCAGCAAGGGATTCGCCTCGTATCCTCCTCAGATAGCGCGGCGCTGGTCGATATATTAGTTTCCCAGCTGATTCAATTCAATTGTTTGAAAAACCGATTGAAGACCTCAAACATATCCAAAATTATGAAATTTTACTGCATATTCCACACAATTTTATTGAACTTCCAACCGAATTTTGTAAAAAACATTTACCAAAATTAATTATACAATAAACATCTCGAACAAAATTGTTTTGGGATTACTTAAACTATCCAAACAATTTAATTCCTTTGGATGGTTCTCGCCCTTTAGAATACATAATAAAATTGGTGGAATTTTTGAACATATTAAATGCCTCAAATCTAATAAAACGCTTAGATTTTAATCAAAATGTTTTAAACCCTTTCAATTCATTTAAACATAAATCTAAATTCAAATCTTCAAAAACATAAACATGATAAACTTGAATAATGTATAAACACATATTTATTCATGGATCATTATAACATATATTCATGGTCAAGAATATATAAATGAGAAATGATATAAAATATGTTTATACAACAAATTTATATAAATGTAATCGAAATAAATACAACTTAAACACGCTTCATGATGTCACTCATGGGTACTTACTTAACTTTGTCTTTATGGTATGAATTGTAAATTAAATGCAAACCCATGATCATTAATGATATATAAACGAATTAAAACAAAAATACACACACACACACACACGTAATTAAACAAAAATACACACACACACACACATTATTATATATATATATATAATAGAGTAACATCTAGTACTTACATCGCAACGAAAATCATCAACTTAATGTTTTACGAAGCCTCCTTGAATTCCTAGTAATGAGCACTAAAATACAATGCCTCCATATCCACACCAAGAGCGGTTGAATCTCACATTGAATTCCTAGAATCTTACAAGCAATTGATTAACAAACGAGTCAAAAACTTGACCCAAAATGCTGTGAGTGGCAGGGAGGGCGGCGGCTTTCTCTTGGGAAGAGGATGAGGTTTTTCTACTAATCTTTTTTCCTCTATAGTCGCTTTAGTTTCAATGAATAGCTTGACCTGCTCGACAACAGCTAACTCATTGCTCGCTAACTAACTTATCACTTCAAACGAAGTCATTGAAATCAAAATGAAAATTGATTCCCTTTATTATGCCCTTTGCGACAATTGTGTATCAATTCATTTACCGGGTTGGTTAATGTGATTATCGAACTTAGTGTTCAATTTTAAGAATTGTACATTAGTTTGGGTTCTCATGATACTTATGCGCGAGCGACAATCTTACCATTAATCGGCATAATAATAGTAATTGGTTAATATTGCTATTACTATTATATAACTGAATATTATGTGAGCCTGTGAAGGTCACACACATACAAGAGATTTAATTATATTTCATGCATGAAATTAAACGACTTGTATATTGAGAGATGTATCTCTCAATATTTATATATTTGATGAATATATATATATATATATATATATATATATATATATATATATATATATATATATATATATATATATATATATATATATATATATATATATATATATATATATATATATTGATAAACATCAATTGGTTAAACTCAAGTTGGATCACTACAATTAAAATTGATTTAATAACTCGATAGTTATTCGATAGTGACTGCTAGTGTTTTAATTGACTTGTTAAGTTAATTAAAAACAAAACAACTCACTAGTGACTTATTATTATTTGATTAGAAGCATAAATCTGCCCAATTGGGTTAACGCAGTTAAACCGATTTTCAACGAAGCCGCTTAACGTAAAGTGAAATTGTCAAATGGTATTTAAAGGAAGAGACAAGGGTTTTTCTGGCTCTCATGAAATCAAAACCCTTGTTCACCTTTGAGTGAAAGCCGCCTCCTAAGAAGAAATGGAAGAGAATTTCTCTATTTTGCCCTCACAACTCTAGCAAAGTTCAAGTCTACTGATTTGATTCCCCATCGTGCTGCTATCTGTAAGACATCGCTTTTTGGTGTCGACAAGCAATTGAGAGGTTTCTCAAGTGGTATTCATCACGTGAGGCATCTTACTTGAGGAGTTGTTTTCATTTCGCCTTCTCACGCAAATGTATGAACTCTTTTATTCATAATTGTAAATTTATGCTTTAGATTAATATACATTATTTCGAGGATGCGAGACGATGAACTGGGTGTTTAATCACAAATACACCATACTAGATTCTAACAAAGGGCCTCAGAGCCTACTCAAGCTTGATGTATTTTATCTAATTTGATTTGTCGACATAGTTGTTAGTTAATTTGATTAATTCATGATTTATATATTCAATTGATGAATATATAATATGAAAAATCAACCCATTTTATATGAATATCACACGGCTGAAATCATCATTTCGATCTATTGATTTTTGACATTTGATGTTTATTTAATTGTTTCTATGAATTCGAAAGGATTAAAAATTATTTAATTTGTATTTTTAATTTGAGGTAGAATCATTTTCGATCTTACCGAGAGGGTTAGAAATTTTAGAAAATTAAAAAATTAAATATTTATGTTCATGACCTTGAGTGTTCATCCCAGATTTTTTTCATAATTGTTTGAATTTTGGCATTCAAAATTTATTGAATTTCTCGATTGTTTTGGGTTTAATCGAAAACTAGAAGTGTTTTTGATGAAATTCCAATTAGACATATTCAATAATATTGTTGATGTCTGTCAGTCCCAGACTTTTTTAAATTTTAGCTCTCCAAATTATTTTTACAAAAGTTGCAATTAATCTCGAAAACTGAAATCCGAAATGAATTACTAAAATGAGTCAGCCAATCCTCATAAGCCAGGTAGGCGCCGTCTGGCCGGATTTGGACGCTCCCGCCACTGACGTGAGTCACCGCCGTATTTACGTCGCTTTGGCCGCTAGTTCGCCGTCCGCTTTAGAAAGCCCCTAAATGTATTTTTATGTAATTATTTTGGTTTTAAAATTATTGGTAATTATTAATTTCGGTTTTAAATGCTGTAAATCATAAACTCGGTCATTAAGATGATTGAATATATATCTTGAATGACATTAAATTTGATTTATATTTCCTTTCATAATTATTTCATTAATTGATAATTTTTGAAAATATTTTTTATGGTAACTTTAATTTTTTTTGAATTTTGGAGTTAAATCACTTGAAAGTAATTATTCCATGATTTAAGTGGTTGATAACTATTGTAATAATTATCATTAATTATGTGTGAATATATTCAAATTGAAAATTTACATTAATTGATAATTAATTATAAAAATAACGTACTAATTAGTCATTATGAACAATATTTAATCTCATTTCAGTTTAATATATATGATATTAAGTGCATTTATTTGTTTTAATATTTGCCCATATATATTGTTATGAATGGAAAGAGGTATTTAGATATGGACCCTAGCTTCATTTATTTATTTACTGCATGATCGGAAAATGTCAGAACGCACCGCTTAGTCGTATTTCTTTCATTCTGTATTCATTTACCCACAAGCCCGCGTTGTCTAAGTTGTTGGGAGTAGTAGTATGTGTCACTGCGGGTGGCATTTAAGATATCATTTCCACAAAGACGGTGCACTCGGAGAACGTGGAGGCTCTTCAAGGAGTCAATAATACAAGACTCACAGACTTCCTAAAGTGGCGTAATAAGACTTATGTTGGCATTTCACTTGTTGGCGATGTAATAGGTCCGTGGGTCATATATATCTCCTAAATATGTATATTTATTTATTTTTCATATTGTACATGTTGCTTTGAATATGCTATCTATGTACGGTTAAACAAAGTTAAATAATATTAACTTCACAACGAGATCAAGCCAATTCCAGTTGTGAAATCACAATCATCCGGGCACACCGTTACGGCAGTGTTACGCTTTGCACTTCGATATGACAATGGATCATGTCAGCGATTTCCACCAACGCTGTGGGCTTTCGATGACTACCCAAGTAATTTATTTGGTTTAATTGGTACGCTTAACGGTTTTTCTGGAGATACAAAGTCGTAACATCCTCAGATGGTATGAAGTGACACAAGAGTAATGTGTAGTTTCGTAATTGGTTGTAATCCTACTAGTTGCGCCGGATTCAAAATGTATGCAAGAAGGTTGCTTGAATCAGTATAATAGACTTTGGTACCTTGCATATTACTTACAATTGGTTGATAACCTACTATTATACTTGGATTCAAAATGCATGCAGGTCAGCCAAGCCAATCCTAGTATAGTGGATCTCTTGGACAATTTGTATATTTTGTGAGATTCAAGTACGAGTATTATATTTGGCAATTCATTTTGTAAATATTTATGGATTGTTTTGAACTACAATCGCTTATTTTAAGCTGCATATTTCCTATTATGTTTGGTATATTTAGTTTACTCTATTTTATTCACTATTTATCGGGCAAACTAAATGCATGACTTTATAATGAAGCCAAAATAAGTTAAGGAGAAATCAATGACTTGTTGGGAAATAAAGTGTTACAACGCGATCTCCTTTCAACCATTGCAATCGTTGTATGCTAATAGAGGATAACCTTAAATACCACAAACATTTAAGACTGATTCAATCATGTTGATAGATTGAGATGAACTATTCCATGAACAAAGTCACATGATATGATTGGAAGATAATTAATTATGAGTCAATCAGCGTGATGATGCTATGAAACCATGTCATTGTTTCTTAGCCACCAAACAAGCCTTAAATAATAAATAGTTTAATCTCTTTATAACTCATTGAGAAAACTAATAATGATCTTCAATGACGGTATCTACATCTCAAGACACGTTGATCGTATTTAGTTTCTTTAACATGATGAACATGGTTCACAGAATTGTGATGAAACGAAAGCTTATAGTATGTAAACCAAATATACTATCTATCTAGCCTCACGCTACTTGTATAGTTGAGTGAACAGAAACTATAAGTTGAATTTAATGATTCACTTCATTATTTCAACTTCAAAGCATGTAAAGAAGGTTTTTAAGCAAATATTTGTAGACAAAGAGAGACGGATTAAATCTCATATTCAAATAATTTTGCTGTCAAAGTCAGAAGGCCTTGGCTAATAAAGTTGTCGAACATTGTTTACCTTCATATACGACCATGGATATAGCTGGGTGAGTAATAATAGCTGAAGAGCATACAAAGAAGTTAATGTTTCGCGCAGCACAATCGCTTAAATCCTCCATGAAGTGGTTGAGATTCTAAACTATTTTCTTTGCACTTGTAAGAGAGAAATGAATGTCATGTTAAAGATACATTTCCATATCAGATTCTCGATTAAGGAAACATTACTCTACTCTTTCTAAAGGACACCTTGAACAACAAACGATTGAATAATGCTTACGATAATTTAATTTAACAAGACTCGAGTACAATCTTGAAAAATATGAACTAAGTCAACTTCATACTAGACTTAGTGGGAGGTTCACTAATCTAAATTAAGTTTGTATGTTTACATACAGTGAAATAACCCTAATCTCGGTTTAATTAATTAAAAATCGAGAATCGTAATTCATATATTATAACAAAAATGTATCTGTGGAACGAATGTTATCAAACAGTTAACTTAAATTAGCAGGGTAAAAAATTTAATTGAAAAATTTGATTACAATTTTACGTATGCTTTTAAAAGAATTATGCCTGTTAACGCCAAACGCAGGCCTTTTATTAATGTACTTTTATTTTAAGCGCCATCATCCTACAATTATAAGACAAAAAGAAAACCAAATTCCTAACCTAAAAATCCCATTGAAAAAAAGAACTAAAATCTTTTCTTTTCTCCACTTTGATCCTCATCCTTAGATCTAAAATTCAAGAAAAATATACCAATCTTCTCATCTTCGTCACGCTGCTTAAGCGTAATTTAAAGTCTTCATCTTTTTTGAGTTTTGGGAGAATTTCAAAAAATTTGAAAATTCATGGTTTTAATTTAATAACTTCAAATTGTTAAATTACGTATCTTTACCCTAGATCGTCATCAAGATGGAAAGAATTGGAATTTTGCTAATGTAACAATTTATTTCGAAATTTTATATAATTAATTAAAGATTCAATTTTTATGTTAGCGATATGTTTAGATTTGAGAGTTTTATGATTATAGATATAATAATAGAGTTTTTCCAAAGAATATTCATGAGAAAGAAGTTATTTTCGGATTTTTTAATTAATTTTATATTATAATTTCGATTTTTGCAGAAAATAGAAAATAAATTATAATTTTGACTTTTAAAATAAACCTATATTTTTATTGTGTTTATTACTGATTTCAAACTTAAATCCTTGGGGAAATGTTTACTATTTTTATTTATTTATTAACTAGAATGAAGATTTTAATAAAAAGGTGAAATTTTTATGATTGTAATTTAGAAACTCCGAATTTTATATTTTTATACGATACGTCGACTATAAATAAAATATTAGAATTTTGGAGTCTGCTTTTGGTATTTATTTTGAATTATTGATGAGTAAATGACTAGCTTTTGGGAGTGAATTAAAATAAATCGTATTTTTATATATAAAAATATAAAACTGATTTTTATTAAACTATATAGTACATTTTGGACCTATGATAAAAAAATATTAGAATTTTCGGACCTATTAGTATACTTACGTGATTTTTATAAAGTATTGAGGATTCCCTTTAAATAGTAACTACTGATAGTTCACCGGAATTACTAAGACATTTGGCAAGTGAACACCTAAGCTTGATTAAATAGATGCGAAATATAATTAAGGTATGACTCTAAAGTATTGATGGAAAATGTAATCTTATTATATTATTTTAGGAGTTGGACTTGGACCCCGAGGTTGTTTCTTGACTAGCCGTTAAGTTGCAGCTTACAAGAAGGTACTAGCAATGTGGGGATTTATCTCCCTTTAAGGCCGTTCCTTATATTTTGCACGCTGTTCTGATCAGACGTCATTATATGTGTTACAATCCTATTTGTGTGTAACATGCCAGAAATAACATTGTTGCTGAAATTATTTGTAAATGACACTGCTGTTGGGGTGGACCCATATACTCAAGGGCTGAGGATACTGCATTTACTCGAAATATTTTGATTATAAATATGTAAGACCGTAAACATGACTCGTGATTTATTAAGTCATGAGACGTGTCATGTTAATTGCATACGCGAGACCGTGCTGTTGAACTTTTGTGGAGTTGCGTGTGGTTCACGTAGCTGGTCTAATTGTGTTGGGCTGAAGCCGAAGTCAACATGCAGTGAACAATGATCCATTATATCACTGAGTGTGTACAATAACGGCCACTGGATACTTTATGTTATGGATGATCGAGAGATACTTTTATACGTGTGACCTACGGGTCGTTATAGCACATTTCAGTTGTTATAAAGATATGTCGGCCATCAAGATTTTGGTGGGCTGAAGCATTGTTCGATACATGTTGGGGTGATGTTCGGATCGAGTGTTTTCGCATTATTGTTTGTGTTCATTTTGTGGAGCTTCGGGTCGGGCTTGTATGATATGAGATTTACTTTTGCCATATTGTGGTACTGTTTGGACTTGCGTGTTATTTTCAAATCTTGTATTCACTATATTTAGATCTTGCGTTCTATTGTTCCTGCTGTGAATATAAACTGTCAAATACTAAGTAGGGTAGCTAGAACCCGTTTAGTATTTTTACTATTGACCAACCTATATTTTATATATATCTCAAAGTGGTTCTAATCTTTCCTGGACTGCCAAGCGTAATGGAGTCACCACTGTGCCATAAGTTTCACGTTAGCCTGGCCGACCCTCAAAACTTTCGTGCTGAGAAGGTCAGAGTCGGAGTTGCGGAATTCTTTTGAGCTCGTTTTTATCGTTTAAAGTAGCCAAGGCGCGCAAGGGGGATCTCAAGTAGCTATTTTATTTCTGCCTTATCGAGCTTCTGGAGTCCTTGTTTACCCATGTGGGTGATTTATATTATGGACGTATTATCGAGCACTCCTCGCTTTTTTGGCGTCACTCTTATGCACGAATATGTGGTGGCGTGGTTGTGGTTTCGCTAACGACGATGTCCATGTCAGTATGGAACTATTTCTACTTTTACCGCTTAAACTTCTTAAATCATTTTTATTTTATATCATCGTCAAGCGAATTCTGCATCCATTTCTACTGACGTCTAACTCGAGGCACGACTCGTATGGTCGTTACAAGTTTTGGCACTTGCTTCAAAGCCGTTATCCTCGAGGAGTCTAATGCGGCTCGCGGGTCCGTGTCAAACCGCTTTTTGAACCGGGTCTTTTGCTGAGTTTTCCAGTTCTAAATTTTTCCCTCGCTTCCTTCGTAGACTGCCCGAGATGCTACCAAGGGTTGAGTCGCTGTGAGGTCGATACGTGTCTCGCTAGAGGCGCGTAGCCGAGGCGGAGAGTAGCGCTCGGTGGCGAGGTACTGTGGTTCGCGGGTGTGTGACCGGGTAGGCTGTGGCAGCCTATAAGCGGCGGGCGCCGATTTATCACCGCCGCGCCTGTGGGTCCGCAAAGGTAATGAGGAGGATCGCATGTAGGAGGTGGGTAACACTGCATTGCACACTTCCTCGCTTAGGTATAGACGGGATCACGTAGTAGATTGTTTGACGACTCTCAAGCAACCTCCAGATCTGTGGGTGATGCCAGAATAATCTTTGAGAAACAGAGCTTCGAAGGATATGGGTGAGCATCAGAGCCTATGGGGGATAGAAGAGGAGTTGGTGGGGTGACTTCTCGCCACATCAATGATTTCATGAGTCGAGGGATCAGGTACCACGCTGAGAATTCTTTGAGGGATAAAGCAGATGCCTATCGTCAAGCGACCAGGAGTCAAGTTAGTGAGAACTGGCCTGATGGTGCTATGGAGATAGAGCAAAGAACCGACACGATCGAGCAGGTGGTAGATCCAAAGGAGGCCTACGAGAAGAGATTTGGTGAGTTGTGCCGCCTTCTTCCAATGTATACTGATCAGAGAGAAGGATAGAAGGCTTTGGATGGATGAGGGGCGGAGATTCATACCCACATGACTTTGACATCTTTCCAGAGTTTCCATGAGGTGAGGAATGCAGCATTTAAAATAGAGCGAGATGTAGCTGAGGTTCAGCGGGGTGGGGTGAAGAGGAACGCCGTAGATGACCGGTTATGAAGGGGTACTTGCATGTAACTTCCGTGAGGAATCTCCACATTTAATCATGTGTCGAGTCGGCACAAAGGTTCTACTACTTTCAGCGAGATTATCGCAGCCATTGTGAGACCAAAAGGTCAAGGTGGTTATGTCAAGCATGTCTGAGGGCCTAAATGCTTTTGATATGGAGTGTTTGGGCATAAGGTCCGAGATCGGCGGAGGCGGGAGAGGATGGCCTCGTTAACATGCGTGGGCAAGCAGGCTTAGCTTTGCAGGCTGTCCATGGGCGCAGGGACGAGCGCGCAGCCTACCTCTGCCGCCTGGCCAGCTTGTAGTGAGGGTTCCAAGGGAATTGGTGGACGCCATCCCCATGGGCGAGGTGGCGGTGGCCGTAGATCAGCGGGCGGTAGTAGCTACGGGGGGTCGAGCAGACTCTGGCCGCATTCACCATTACTCGCTATGAGGCTCAGTGGAGCTTCCTAGGGCGGAGACAATTTTGTATTTATTTGTGATTTGCCTACTAGAGTAATCGTTTGATTCGGGCCACCATCTTCTTTATATCTCTCAAACTATGCTAGACTCTTTCCCTTTAAGTTATGATTGCCTATGCCTATTATAATCTCCTAGGACGAAAGGTCGAGGTAGTCGAGGTTCTTAGAAATTGCCCGTTAAGAGTAAAAAGACTGCGTCTTCGTGGCTGACCTATTACCTTTGGAGTTAGTAGGACTTTGATTTAATCTAGGTATGGATTGCTGGGTAAACACTGCGTGATAAATTGTCATCGGAAAGAAATTAACCACTAGTCCCCGGTGTCTGGAGGTTAGTTTCTTTGAGACAGGGAAAGTGATACTTCCTGCTTACTCGGCCCAGCCTGCTGTTGCCAAAGGGCCGTAAGTGATACTAAAAGGCATGCTATGCTATAGAGCCTAAGTTGGAGAATATCTGTTGGAGGGAGTTAGAGATGTTTTCCAAGACCCTTCCGGAGCTGTTCTACTAGGGAGGGGGAGTTGGCATTGAGTCATACCTGGGACTCATCAATGGCACCGTATGTAATGGCTCCCAACGAGCTGAAGAATTGCACAACTACAAGAGGTGCTAAGAAAAGTTCATTCGGCCCTAGTGTTCTCCTTGGGTGTGCCGGTATGTTGTTTTGTGAAAGTACACGGGACAACGAGAATGTGTGTTGGGACCATGCATTAACCGAATAAAGTGACAAGCAAGAACCGGTATCCTCCGCGCACTGATAATCCGTTGACCACTGAAAAGGGCGTGTTTTTAAGATTGATCTCGAGATCGGCTACCATCACTGAGGATAAGAGAGATATCTGAAAGTTAACGCGGTATGGACATTATGAATTTGTTTATGCTGCTTAAGTCAACACTAATGCTCACGGACTTGGCTTAACGTATGTGGACTTTCGATAAAGCTCAGGCTAGTGTTCATAGATGACATTCTGATTTACTCAAGTGGTGAAGCGGAACATGAGGAACATTTGAGGTTAGTGTTGGAGACTTTAAGAAAGAGCCAGTTGTATGCAAAATTTCTAAGTGTGAATTCAAATAGAAGGTACATTTTGGGACACGTGATTTCTCGGGTGAGGTATCAGGCAATCTACCAAAAAGTGAGTGCATGATTTAACGAACAACCTACCAAAGGCTGCATCTAAAGAAGTTTCTTGGGGTTAGCTGGCTACTGTGAGGTTCATAAAAAGATTTTCTCTGATTGCAACACCAATGACTAAGCTAACCAGAAAGGGTTCCGCTTGTTCGGGGATGCCGAACTGAAGAAGTTTTCGTGAGTCAGGAAAAGCTTGACTACCTGCTTTTAGCCTCACGAAAGTGTGAGAGTATGGGTATGCCGATGCGTCTCTTCATATTCAGTTGTGTGTCATGCAGATAAAGCTGCAATTGCTTATGCTTCACGCTGAAACTCATGAAAAGAACTACCCTATTATCTTGAATTAGCAAATATAGTCTTCGCATCTAAGATTGAGACACTACCTGCATGAGTAAAAGTACGATTTCACTGATTACAAGAGTTTGAAGATTTGTTTGCTATTGTGAGGGATTTAAATTTGAAGATGTCATAGGGACGGAATTCATCATGATTATGATAGAAATTGAGTACCACCCGGGGAAAAACGAATGGGAAGCGGCTGGCGCCTTGGAGCGTAAAAAGGGAATGTAAAGTGGGTCCATGGAGTCACAGAGCTGGAGTCAACTTCGGATCGAGCATGTGTGCATTATTGCACATATGAAGTTCGAATTGTTGTTACTTGATAAAATTGTGAGTCCTTCAACAGTGGACGGTAGGCTAAAATGACCGAGGAAGTGAACAAGGAAGCAGGATCGACTCATGACATATAGTAAGCCTTCGTGTTGGAGAGCGAATTGTCGTACCATTTCACCGAAATGGGCGGAAATCATGGACCAGGCTTATGTCTATATAGCGCATATCCCGGTAGCACTAAAATGTATCTGACTCGAGATCGACTTACCGGGTGGCCCGGAATGAAAGCATATAGTAGATTTTGTGGCTAAGTGTTTGACATGTCGTTGTGTTAAAATTGAGCATAGACACTTCCAAGGGACTCATAAATATTACCTATTTCGAGTGGACTGGGATCATATTACTATGCATTTCGCCTTCAAGGTTGCCTCTAGAACTCTTCGAAAGTAATGATGGTATGAAGGATCGTGGGATGTGTTGTCCAAGTCCGCACATTTCCTACCAGTTAAGGCGATGGTCTAGAAAAACTTGCTCAGCTATACATTAATCAGATCCTCGAGGCGTATGGGGTCCCAGCCGAGTATCAGGTCGATCGCTGACACTGCTTTACTTCGAGATTTTGGGAGAGCCAGCCTGGGATTCGGGGACTAGCGTGAGTTTGAGTACGCCATTTCACCCGACGTGGGCGTCAGAGAGACTACATGCACCTGAGACACAGAAGCCATGCATCAGCCCACCTGAACCTGACGGTGGAGTTACCGCCGATCGAATTTGCTTATAATATCAGCGATCACGCCAAAGATTGATGGCACCATTTGAGGTATCAGATGGGCGGAAATGTAGAACTCCAGTGAGTTGGGTGAAGTGGGTGAGAGGGAAGATCTTATAGGTTTGAATTTATGGAGAGTCAATGGTAGAATCAAAATGGTTATACAACACATAAAAGCTGCTCAGATCGATGCAGCATTTATGCCAATAAGTGTCGCATGGAGTTATCTTTTGGCCGAGATTGGGTCTTCTTTGAGGGTATCTGGAAGGGAGTGGTTGGGGGAAGTTATGGAAGCTGGGTCCTCGCTATATCGACTATACGATTTGGGTAGCTGACCTGCGGCCTACCGGGTTTCAGCTGCTGTTTGTGGAGTTGGAGAGAGTCATAATGTATTCCATGTATCTTGCTTGATAAAATATATTCCCGATGTCGATATCTTGAAGCACAACTGTGGAACTTAAAGAGGATCTTTCAGATGAGGAGTAAACCGCGGAAATCTTGATCAGTGAGTAGCACGCCAGAACAAGACATTGGGTCGTGAAGCGTCCTATGGAGAAATCATCGGGTCGAGGGAGGCCACTTGGGGAACGGGAGGACGACATCCGAGAGCGCTACTCCCAAATTTTTCGGTTAGTTTTAAGTTCGTTATATCAAGGTATCCTTTCGTCAGATTTAATCGCTTGTCATGCTATTGCTTCATTTTCTTTGGCTCGTACGCTGGGTACTAATCGGCGCGAGAAATTTCGAGGACGAAATTTTTGTACGGTGGGTAGAATGAAATAACCCGACCCGGTTTAATTAATTAAAAATCGAGTAATTGGTAATTCGACGTAATATAATAAAATGGATTCGAACGAATTGTTATCAACAAATGAACTTAAATTATAGTAAAATTTAATTGGAAAAAGTTGATTACAATTTTACGGCGGGTTTAAAAGAGTTGTGTTCGCGAGCTAAACGAGGAGGCCTTTTATGTTATGGGCTCATCATCCTATTAATTATAAGACAAAAAGAAAACCAAACTCCTAACCCAAAAACCATCGCCTCTTTTTTCCATTGAAAGAACTCAAAATCTTTCTCTTTTTCTCCCACTTTGATCCTCATCCTTTGCTCTAAAATTCAAGAAAAATATACCAATCTTCTCATCTCGCCTTCCCCGCCGCTTTTGCTGTACGAAAGTCTTCATCTTTCGAGTTTCGAGAATTTCAAAATTTGAAAATTTAAGGGTTTCGAATTTAATAACTCAAATTGTTAAATTATGATCTTTGGTCTTCTAGATTGGTCATCGCACGGAAAGAAGTGAATTTTTGTTAATTTTAACAATTTATTTCGAAATTTTATATAATTAATTAAAGATTCAATTTTTATGTTAGATATGTTTAGATTTGAGATGTTTATGATTATAGATATAATAATAGAGTTTTTCCAGTAATATATTCATGAGAAAATAATTATTTTCGTATTTTTAATTAATTTTATATTATAATTTCGGATTTTTGGTAGAAAATAGAAATAATTATAATTTGACTTTTAAAATAAAACTAATATTTTTATTGTGTTTATTACTAGATTTCAACCAACATATAATAATCTTGGAATTTTTGGGAAATGTTTACTATTTTTATTTATTTAAAGATCAAATTTTTATGATTGTAATTTAGAAACTGAATTTTTATATTTTTATATTGGGTATGTTTGGACTATAAATCAAATATTAGAATTTTTGGAGTTTGTTTGATATTTATTTTGAATTATTATGTCTAAATGATTAGCTAGAGTTAATTGAAATAAATCGATTTTTATACATAAAAATATAACTATATAGTACATTTTGGACCTATGATAAAATATTAGAATTTTGGACCTATTATGATATTTACTTGATTTTTATAGCATTGAGGATTCCCTTTTAAATAGTTAACCACCGATAGCGTTCACCGGAATAATTACTAAGATACATTTAAAAGTAAGTGAACACCTAAGTTTGATTAAATAGATGCGAAACATAATTACAGCGACTTAAAGTATTGATGCTGAAAAAATGTAATCTTATTATATTATTTTAGGAGTTGGACTCTTTAATCTCTATTGCTGACTACTGTTGGTAGCTTTCATAATAGTGGTACTAGTACGCGGGATTTATCTCTTTGTAAGTCGTTCCTTATATTTGCATGTTGTCCTGATCAGATGCCCGGCTATATGTGTTACTATTTTATTTGTGTGTGTAATACATGCTAGTAGTGATTATTGTTGAAATTATTTGTAGATGACATCATGTTAGTGGGACCTGATATACCGCGGCTGAGGATACCTCGCATAATTCTAAATATTTTGATTATGTAAGACCGTGTAAACATGACCCGTGATTTATTATTGTGAGACGTGTCGTGTTAATTCTCAGACATGAGAATCTGTTGTTGAACTTTTGTGAGCTACAGCGGTCTCAATGTGAGCGGGTCTTGAATTGTGTGTTGGCTGAAGCCGAGTCGCATGTGTAGGGAAATGCCGATCCATTACGATTTATCAGAGTGTGTACACACGGCTGCTGGATACTTTATGTTATGGATGATCGAGATACTTTATATGTGGGACTCATTTGTCACCGTGAGTAGCACATTTAGGGCATATGTGACTAAGGTTACATCACATGGCCACTGTATTTGTACGTGGGGCAACATACATGTTGTGACGTTCTGACGTTGCTGCATATCAGTTTATGCTGATGCATGGACCTTCGGTCGTGGGGGTCAGGTGATAATGAGATTTACTTTTTGCCATTAATGAACCTGCTTGGACTTTACGTATACTTTCAAACTCAGATCACTATATTTAGATTCAAGGCTTCATTGTGCCCGTCACAATATAAACTGCCAAATACTAAGTGTATAGGCCAGGAAACTCAAGTAGTATTTTTACTATTGACCAAACTGCTAGTTTTATATATATATATTCCTGGGTGGGTTCTACCTTTCCTGACTGCTCGGGTGTAAATGGAGTCACCACTGTGCGATAAGTTTCCACGCCAGCCTGGCCGACCTCAAAAACTTTCACAAAGTTGAGTAGTAGTCAGCTGCAGAGTCGAGAGCCAAGTGGACCTTCTTGAGCTCGTTGTTATCCTTTTAGCAGCTGACGTAGGCTGTGATTCAGCTTCATTTTATTTCTCGTCTTTATCGAAGCTTGAGTCCTTGTTTACCTACCAAGGGTGATTATGGATGTATTATTGAATACCTCGTTTTTTATGTCACTCTTATGTATCGTATTATGCGAGCGAAGCTGTGCTCGCCACGACGACGTCCACGCTGCGTATGGAACTATTTCTACTTTTACCGCTTAAACTTTCTTAAATCCAGCTTTATTTTATATCATCGCCGCCACTCGGTATCCATTTACTAACGAAGTCTAACTCGAGGCAAATTAATTTGACTTTTGGGTCATACAACAAAGTTAATTAAAGATTGGAAATTGAATGATATAACGGCTGATGTTGAGTACTGAAAGTGACCATATGGCACATTCTAGTTACGTAGTCGGCATCATCGATATAAGTAATATATCATCCGAATAACGAGACATCATTCTAATCTTAAACGCATTCTGTTAAGACACGTGAATTGGCGAATTGTGTTTATGGTTAAAACACCGGATTTAGATTTTCATCGTTATATACTATATAATTTATTCAACTTTGGGAGCAAGTTATTAGTTGAGCGATAAGTAAGGATTGTGTTTAACGTAATAAACAATAAAGAATGAAATAATTCTGCCATATTAAACTTTCTATTAATTTACCTTTTAAATTAATTTATTCATATTCAACTATGAGACAACTTAAGAGCGCGTTGATAAACAAACTTTGAAACGCCTCGTATAGGATAAGTTTAGTATTATGTCACCGTAGTAGACATAATTTTAACCTCCGCATCCAAAGTTGATATTAAATCATTTTGTACATAACTGTATGAAGCCGGTATTTATTTTCATATATTAGTAGTGTTGTACCCTATTGTACGTGATGTAGTCTCTATCATATACAAATAGTGGAAATACATATATGACAATGCACGCATTCAAGCCGACCAAGTTATATCAAGGAGTGTCCACCTTGATCCATTTAAAGCTAAATGAGCGACATACAAATGACAACATGAATAAATAATACTCCAATAAATTAGACTCAGGTCATTTAAATGAAATATTGTTAATACAATGGGTTGAGCATAAAACTCTGTTTAACTTCGACGGTGGTTCATCGTAAGTAAAGAGCCTATTCTATTTTTACCTTCCGGATGGTGAATCATCGGTAATAAATTGGGAGCCTCTTTACAGTCGAGTAATTAGTCATGAATGAAGCGTGACCATACATTTGGTTGACAAAGTTTATTTAAATCTTATTATTCTACAATTAAAATACGCTGGCCCAAGCAGTCGATCCAAAGAATGTTCCTATAACATCAACAATGACGATACTGGTTACGTTATTGAACTCCACATCTCAAGTGAGAATATAAAGAAAGTTTCTATACTACTATAATCTAAAGTTAAAATCCAAGATTGAGTATAATAGAGCAAATTCCTCACTTTGATACTTGACGAAAATCAATAAGAATCAAGAGTGATGAAGAATCTTGAGTTCCCTAAAGTTGTTACTGTGAGCCAGAATCAGCATAAATGAAGAAGCAATACGTAACCGAACGAAGGCCACTGAT